>OX123194.2:46992490-47592490 GCA_944739405.2 Euclidia mi | reverse complement strand
CATTAATTTCAGAAGGTAAGTATTGAATTTTTCCTTCCAAGTAGTTACTTATAAATGTAAAAAATTGTGAGAATGGCTATTCCTCCTCATAATTATATTACAAATATCTATATGTTTTTTATACTTTCACGTAAAATCTACTGAACGGATTGTTATGAAACTTAGTAGTAATATCTATATCTATACATATTTTAAAATAATATCTCTATCTATACATATTAAATTCCACCGCGTCTTGTCTGCCTCTCTGACTGAACGCGATAAACTGAGAAACTACCGAACAGATTGTGCGGTTTTCGCCGATAGTAAGCATAAATTCCGACAAAGGAGTTGGTGTATGATTTATACGATGACCAGCGTGCAAGTCTAGTTGCTTATAAATCAGAATAACAAAAAGGCTACCTTTTGTTGCTATAACTTACACCTACGAAGTGGAAGCCAGAAATGAAGTGTATTTCTTAATAATATATGGTTTGCTGATTTAAATTTAGTTTTGAATGTCATTTTAAGTCGAAGTAATGTTATACAGACGACAAAAATTTGTTAGTGACATCTTTTTAGTTTTCGCTGCGCTTCCCATGGGTCCATGGGTATTAAACTATTTAGTGGCGTTGTGCTCGTCTGTTTATGTTAGATGTTTGCTAGTTCACGGATAGTAATGATTTGTAGTTGCCAAAATACAAATATCTATAAAATTACTTGTCCTAACCGACAGACGTCACAGTCACTGTTACTAAACCTGGCTACTCAGGTGACACGGCAGTGAGAATGAGAGTAGGACTGGTCCCAAAAAAAGGATCGCATAGCCTAGTATAGTATTATATTATCTGTGGCATAGCCTAAACTAGTGAAGGCAGCAACATACATTTTTGACAGTAGGTTACTTGTATGGATTTTAATATGCTACTAGCGGGGTATAATAAAAGGTAGAAAGTTTAGGGCAGGTGAAGCCACGGCCGACTGTTTTTGTATATATAAATAAACTAAGCTTGATATAAAAGAAATATAATGTAATTGAACAATTTACTAGCGATTTTTTTTGCAGATTCTATATTGCGACTTCAGCTCCGCCCGTCGTGAGTGTGTAATATCGGGACCAAAGGTAGACCACGTTGTTATTCTCATTTTCAAGACTGACTAGTAATGTTATGTGTTTTATCCGTATATATAACTTATATGAAGTTTATTTCAATTCAATTAATTTACAACTAATTACATTTTTACTAACTATTACTTAATTACTATTTACAGCTAAAACTATACTTATAAACCTATAACTAAATTAAAAAGAAAATAAAATAATATATTATTACAAAACGCAAGGCACGAGGCGTTTAGGCGTCGTAGTATACCTCCGCATCAATGTCATGGGGTAACGTGCCCAGAAGGCTGGCAGCATTGCCACGCTGGATGGCAATGCTGATTCTTTGAGCAAAGAATAAACCAGCCTTCTGGTCACGTGAGACGTCGATCAAGCGTTTCGAAATTTCTCGGTACAAAATACGAGCGCTCGGACCCCATGGGCCCAACGTTTCTACCCCAAACGGCTCAAATATGTAATTGCCGACTAAATTTCCGTATTTGCGCCGTTTGAGGGTTTCCGCCGTTGCAGCAGCAGCGCCGGCATGACCTGCTGTGCTTGGAATATGTGATGGCGCAAGGGTATCTACGCACGTTGCGTCCCACACCAAAGGCCTACCCATTTTCCATGGCAACAATGTCATACCGTCAGGTCTCTTCCCGTCGTCTCGTACCAAACCATTTGGTTCGAGTACAGCTGGTACGCCAGACGCGGCAAGAGTACGACGAATTATGTCATTCAAATTAGCATGTCGTGGAATTCTACCTGCGCTTCTGCTGCAAGAAAGCCCATGATGTCCGAGGCTATCGACGTCTTCTCCACAATGGCACCGATGCGGAGAAACACAAGGAGCACCCAAACGTAGGCAAGTAGCAATACGGAACGTCTCATCGTCCAACATGGTTCCTGTGTTGGAAGATGGTAGTGCTTGTAGCCAAAGACCGGACTCCCATTCCCCCACAGCCAGCAAGCGAGCACGCTCTGCAACATTAGAAGCTGTTGACAAAATATTTTTTCTTACTAAGTTACAGAGCGGCAAGTCCCACTGTCTCTGGGAGAAAAGATTGGTAGGCAATTCAGTGTTCGGACAAGCCATTTTCCAGGCGTTTAAAGCCTCGGTTTTGCACAGCACTTCCGAATCAACTAGTGTAGGTGTTAAAATTTTCCTAGTTAACTCTTCCGTGCTGTGAACCGAAGACAAAAACGCCGGTAAACTGACACTGGTAATTTTGCGAACGCCGAACCCACCCAGACGTATAGGTAATGACACTTGTAGCCAGGCTCGGTCGTCCATGTCCACATTTAATATCTTTCTTAAGGTTGTTTGAATAATTTGATCAATTTTTCCTAAAAGTGCATTTTTCTTCCAAAGTTGTGACGATCTTAAAGTATGAGTAAATTTAGGGACGAAAAGGCAATATCGAATAATTGTGTAAGCTGAATGAATATTAATATTTAATAGGCGATCTGAAATATCATTAAAATTTTGTATCTTTTCTTCTACGAAAGATTCAAAAGCTTCTTCAAAAATTCTTGAACCTAGGAGGCGAAGAGAAGTTTTTTCAACAGTTTTGATATTTGGTGCCAAATTATTAAATTTCGATATTGCCAAATGTTTGTTCATTGAGTTTGTTGTATTTATAAAAACTTCACATTCACTATAATTTAGTTCTAAGCCAATGGAGTTGAATTTATTTTTTAGAAAAGCCATGTCTTGTAAAACAATGTCTAGATCGCCTCCCAGGGTTCCATCATCTAAAAACCACACATTAAATTTTGAATTTATTTGCCGAATAATGGGGTGTATGGCTAAACTAAAAATGACTGGTCCAAGAGGGTCACCTTGTTGGCATCCAACTGCTGAGTCCAAAACATTGTCCTTGTAAAGTAATTTTGTGGGATATCTGTAACATTGCCAAAGAAATTTAAAAATTTTAGGTCTTTCTAATTTTGCCTGTGCCAACAAAGTGTCCCTATTCACTGAATTGAAGGCGTTTTTCACGTCAACCTTAAGGATGACCCCTCCATCACTACTTCCAAGGTATGTAGAAAGGGCATGTATAGCAGCCTCACAACCCCCCTTGGAACCAAAACCTAGTTGGAGGGGTTGGAACTTTTCGGATAGCTCTCTGCTGTAAAATTTACAGCATATCTTAGCTGCTATACGCCGATATGTGCTGCTCACGGCAATGGGACGAATGCCACCATCCTTCTTGTGTAGGGTGCACAAGTTTGCCCCATACACGATTTTAATGATCGCATCGTCCACATTACCGGAGAGCATCATATTAATTAGCGCAGTTAGCTCCTTCAGAAGGGTCTCGCCGGCCACCCCAGCACTTGCACACTCTAAGTCTTTTAGGTGCTGCGGTGTCAAGGCATCAAGGCCACCTGCCGAGCCACTTCGGAAGGAGAAAACTGCTGCTAATACATCCTTGGCCGTAGTGATCAGATGTTCTGATTCCCTGTCGGGAGCTTCAGGGAAGGAGAGATCATCGATAGGCGCTGGATGCTTGCTCTTCAGACCCGCAAGCGTGTCTGGAGAGCAAGGCGCCACCACATCACTACTAAACAACAGTCTAGATGCACCCCGCATATCACCCTCCCTTAATTTGGATTCTACATATTGGTTTTTACATAAAGGAATATCCAGCTATCCTCTCAAACGTTCGCGTTTAATGATCAAATTTTTGTTCGAAAATAAAACCATAATTATATTCGGTATTCCGTTATATTTATTAGGATTCGGTAACTGGACTAACGATTGACGTTTCAATTATTATGTAGGAAACTGGCTAGTCATTCAAAAAAATACAAATATTTATTTACAAATTTTGGTAGGTAGTAGTTAAATATAAATTGTTGGCATGGAAATCTATCCTTATTTCAGGATGTTATTTTTATTTGTAAGCGTGAAAATATCGTAATTTGAAAATGAGATTTTCCTTGTGAGTTCATTAATAGGATGATATTGGTTCATTAATTGGTATGACATTCTCGATGGAAACTTTTGCCATAACACGGAGACGATTATAATTTGAAATTGCCTTTTCACCTTAATGACGTGGAACCAAAAAAAACATATTTTCTATAAGCGGATCAAACAGACCTGCTTCTACTGCAAATCAGAGGTGACACACTGGCTGAAACGCCACCTTCAGTGTCTAATTGTTTTTCAAATCAATTGAAGCATTCATTAATTTACACTATTCAAAATTAAATAAAGAATTGATACGAACTGGTTAAGTCATTTTGGAGAAGTTAGGCGACAAACACACGTACTGAAGAATTGTAAATTGTGCAGGGATTATTAGATATAAAAACAATGTGTAGCATTATAATCAATGCATGCCATGTTTCCGGTGATTGTATGTTTGTCTCCACACAGGATTCAAGCCGAGAACAGGAGAAGGCGTTTAAAAATATCCATGCTATTATATTGTATGATACAATAAGGCAGTAATCAATTACATTTAATAACAGGCTTTAAGTCAATGTGATTAAAATCAAATAATGATTGTTTGGGATTTCCAACCAAACATACCCCAAGTTATATTTAAAGTAGGGTTTTATACTGAAATAATTCAATATAAGCAGATATTAAATTAATATACATAAGATGCAGTTGTAGAAATTAAATACTTGTTACAAGAAGCTATTTTGATCGAACATTGAAGTGTGGTACAGGTGTAGCAAAATTGTGAAATGTATTTGAGTACAATACGTATAAGTATATTTTTATTTTAGGTACTGTGACGTCGCTGTCACGTCGAGAGGACACCACCTCTCGGCCGCTTGCACCTCCGCCCCCACCGCACCGCGAACTTCTATAAAAGCGGACGCGTTGGCTTCGCGCTTCCCTTTGCGGCGGCTACAGCTCCGAGTTAAGTCACCAACTCTCCTGGACCATCGGCAGCGGGATTCTCAACAGAAACCTCACCCATCGCCGAATCACGCGACCCTGTGTATATTTTTTTAATAACACTTTACTAGTAATTTTTTCTATTGCTAAATGATGTGTAGATTTTCTTAGCAATTAAATCAATTTTTATTGTAACATTCAACTCATGTTCTCATTTAAACACACCCTAGTAGGGATATCGTAACAGTGGACACCTGAAAGGCCTTTTTTACGTTACAGTACTTATCCCAAAATGTAGAAGACAAGATTTAATATTTATTATTATATGGTAGAAACAATGTAAAAAGGTCATCGCATCGTATCAATTCGTTATGATACTCGTACAAAGTAAACAAAAAGTTTTAAACAAGAAATTGTGATGAGTGTTTCCTAAATCTTTTAGGGTATGCTTGTTTTACTTCGAGAAAGTATATAATGGTAACACAACATAAGTTAGAACCAATAAATGAAAAGTATTCTTGGTTCTCGTCTTAAGATTTATCAGAATGCATGTATGGCGTAGTGGTTAAATTGTGCGTCGTGTAGAACTGCGCCACGTGATGTGGGTTCTATCCTCACACTAAATAATCTGGGCAGTTTTTGTGTCAGTTGATTAAATTAGTAAAGTCTTAGCTCAGCAGTCATTGTCGAATGATCTATGTATCGCTTGTGCTCGGCTACTTATCGAGTGAGAAATGGTTCTGTTGTTGATCGACCGTTGAATTTCGATGTCCATTACGGGACAGGAGACTACCACACGATTGATGATCGATCATTTATCTTTAAATATCCTTAGCATTCTAACTATTACAAATCGGTGCTGTCCCGCTTGTGGTTCTAGACCCCGGGCTTTAAGACGATGGCGTCTTGAAGCCCGGAGTTCGCTCAAATAAATGCACAAACTATTCGACTGAAATAGATGCTAGAGATCAACTATTTGGTTAAATAGAATCATTCAGTTCAGACAGCGATAGCCTAGTGGGGATACCAACAGACTGCTATGCAGAGGGCATAGGGTTCGAATCCTAGGCGCGCGCCTAGGATTGATTCGAACCCGATAGACTGACTTTCCAAAGTTATGTACGTATTGAATAATCGCTTGCCCCGTGTCTCGGAGAGCACGTTAAGCCGTCGGTCCCGGTTGTCATGAAGATCTTTGACAGTCGTTATAGGGAGTCAGTACCTAACTCTGAATAAACTGATAGAAGTCTAAACCATGGAATATCGCTATCCCTTTGGATTGCGGAGGTCAGACAGGCAGTCGCTGCAGCCGCTCCGTGAAAAAGCTAATATTTAGTCAAATCCGGTTAGACCAGTAAGCGGACCTCGGGTTGATACTGGGATGATGCTAGGAGAAAGAAGAATCATTCAGTTCTAATTTCAATGGGCTCTATCTTTACCAGAGTAAGGCTGCTTATCCACAACAGTAGATAAATCCAGAGCTATGCCAATACAACCAATAGCATCGCGTAAAAGCTCTACAGCGTTTTTATGTAATTCAGTTGATTATACTGGCACAACTTCGTTCTTATCCCCTCCTATGGACAGATAGACTAATAGATTCAATAAGTTTGATGTAGATAGAAGACTAATAGATACAATAAGTTTTAAGTCCCCCTAGACACAGGAGTTAGACCTAGTGCGGGAGGTGTCTTTTAAAAAAAAAAGCATTCTATATTGTAGAGTAAGTGCAGCGCCAGCGTGCACAGTAAATGTACTAATTTCCTAGCACAACACACACACGATCATCTGACTCCAAAATAAGCAGAGCCTGTTCTATGGTAGCCAGCCAACTGATGAGCATTCTTCTATATTTTTAAATACTACGTAGATAAATTACACTCAGACACACAAAACGAATAATCATGCTCTTCATACAAATATTTTTCCGAGTAGATATCTAACCTACGACCTCCAAATTAGCAGCCAGGGTTACCAATTATTAGTCAAAAGAGCCAGTCACCTTTAATATGAAGTACAGGCCATATACGACTAATAAACTATGTACTTGTTTTCTTCATTTCTTGCTTTTTGTTTCGGAGGGCACATAAAGCTGTCGGTCCCGATTCTTGTCTCAGGACAAGAATCGTCAGGTCATGTTGGAGGCTTTTGGGCGGTCTGAAAACTCCGACATTAGGCCGGTTTTCCTGTCAAGCTGATCGCACGCCGACGGTCCGCGCTGATGTGTCAATATGTATGAAGTACTTCTAGCGTTTTTGAGTCGCGCTGGCCGCTCAGCGCTGTCGGTCGTCAGCGCTGAGTTATTACTTCATACATATTGACATTATTGACACATCAGCGCGGACCGTCGGCGTGCGATCAGCTTAACAGGAAAACCGCCCTCAGAGTTGGCCACTCACTCACACGAAACGAAGAAGCTATAACTAGTGGCACCCTTACAAAAAGAAACAAAAACAATATTATAATCTGAAATTACTTATATAAAAAGAAATATAATTTATTGTCCGTTCTTACAATAAATAAACAATGGTATCCTGTCATGTTTGCTCGAAGCAAATCGCTATATTCCATGGCTGTCACTAGACAAAAGATATATTGATCTATTTCTAAAAAGTTTAAACCATTTTAATAGTGATATATCATTTTCACAATTATTATTAAATAATGTATGCCAGTCAATTCTAGTCATGGTTGCACGGAGGAAATGGCTGTATTCCATGGTTGAAACTAGCCCAGTACATTTAAAAATAAGTATTGACTCCCCAAAACGACTCGCAAAAGAATTTTTATTTACATCCTGATAATTATTATCAATGCGATATTTTAAAGCATAGCATTGAATACCTATGTATTTACTTTTATGGATAGGTTATGGTGTACCTATGTATGTACACCATAACCAATCCTTGATGCTGAAGAATACAATCATCAAATAATTTTTTCTATGCATGATTATCTTGAAAATCGCAATTTGCGACAGATTTGCCTTGTACGACTAGTTTTCATGTTTTTTAGGTATGGTAATTAATTTACTATGCATAAATTTATGTATTTTATGTATAGTATATTATAATTAGCTCTTTAGTGTCAGAGAAGAAGAAAGCTTGGTCAGATTGGTTGGCTGCCAGAGCAAATGAAAGAATGGGAAAAGCAACGACTGTAGATATAGATGAAGCAAGAAAGGAGTTTGTTAGGTCAACAAGAATAGTGAAAGAAATGGTTAAAAGGAAAAAAGAGGAAAAGAAAGATGAGTTTGATAGCAGATTATCTGACGATTTCCAGAGGAACATTAAGTTTTTCTGGAAATCCGTTCGTGCAGTTCGAGGAAGAACTCAATCCTCAGAACACACATCCATCAGAGACGAGAATGGAAAGATAGTAAATGATGAATCGTGCGTGCTGAAGAGATGGAAAGAGTATTTTGAAAGTTTATTTGAAAGATCGGCGATAGAAACACCGATAGCTGAAATGAATGGTAACGATAGCAATGATAAAAGCGTTATTGGCGTGGATGAGATCGTGAAGGCATTGGGAAGTATGAAAGTAGGTAAGGCTGCAGGATATGATAGGATTACAGTCGAAATGCTGAAGGCTGGACAGGGCATCATAGTTGGTCAGTTGCTGCGGTTATATAACTTGTGCTGGAGCACCGGCCGAGTACCTCATGACTGGGCCACAGCTGTAGTTGTGCCTCTTTATAAAGGAAAAGGCTCGCAACAAGATTGCAAAAACTATAGAGGCATTAGCCTTCTCAGTATTGTTGGAAAATTGTATGCAAAGGTACTTATTGAAAGAGTTATGGAAGTAACCGACAAGAAAATATGGGATGTACAAGCGGGATTCCGAAAGGGTATGGGATGCACGGATCAGGTTTTTTCCTTGCGAAGCATAGCCGAAAAGTTTTTGGCCAAAGGTCAAAAGGTCTATTGCGCATTCGTGGATTTGGAAAAGGCTTACGATAAAGTGGTGAGGAATGAAATGTGGTCGGTGCTGTCAATGAATGGGGTGGACAGCAGCCTCATTCGAGCTCTGAAATCCCTTTATGAGGATTCTAGAGCTTGTGTGAGGATAAACGGGGCATACACTGATTGGTTTACCATCGAGAAAGGTGTTAGACAGGGATGTGTAGCGTCGCCGTGGCTGTTTAACCTCTTCATGGACAGTTGTTTGCAAAATTTGAAAAAATAGTGACTGTGGATTAAGGATGAATGAGTTACTTGTTAAATGCATCCTTTATGCTGATGATCAGGTAATATGCGTCTTCAGCGGAGGAGTTGCAGGAGATTGTAGCGATCATGCATAGTGCTTGAGGGAGGAAAGGAATGAAAGTGAATGTGAGCAAGACAAAAGTTATGGTTTTTGAAGAGGAGGAATGTGTTTCGGCTTGTAATGTTATGATCGATGGACAGCGAGTGGAACAAGTGAATGAGTTTGTTTACTTAGGTACGTTGTTTACAAGAGATGGTAAGAATGAAGAAGATATTGAAAGGAGAGTAAATGCAGGTAATAGTGTGAATGGAGCTCTGAAAGCGTTTATGAACAGTCAAAACGTGTCCAAAAAGGCACGTTTGGCTGTACACAGAGGTGTGTTAGTGCCTACCCTTATGTATGGTAGTGAAAGTTGGGTATGGCAGAAGATATTTGAAAGTAAAATAAATGCTGTAGAAATGAGAGCACTGAGAAGTATGTGTGGTGTGTCTTTGACCGACAGGGTAAAGAATTGTGTGATACGAGAGTGGTGTGGGGTAAAGGAAGATGTAGTGACAAGCATTGAGAAAGGCATGTTAAGATGGTTTGGGCACATGGAGAGGATGGATGACGATAGACTGACAAAGAAGATATGTAACGCAAGTGTGAATGGAACAGGACAAAGGGGAAGACCTAGGCGGACGTTCTCTGACCAGATTGGAGACATCCTGAAAAAAGGACAAGTCAGAAGTACCCTTAACAGAAGAGCATGCATGAGAAACTTGATGGGAGTGAGTGAAGCAAGTGAAGTATGTCAGGATCGTTGCAAATGGCGTTCCGTAGTCTCTGCCTACCCCTCCGGGAAACAGGCGTGAGTCTATGTATGTATGTATGTAATTAGCTCTTTATCTTACACACAGTTTTAGCACTCACCTTGATTTGTCTCTGCACCTCCCAAAGGTTGACTGGTAAGTAGAGAATGCCTTGAGCATTAGGTCCGCCTTTGTACAAATTATTTGTTTTGTACAAGAAGTCTTAAATAAATAAATAATTTCATATTTTACTGAAACACAACAAATAATAATCATCGATCTTTATAATATCTCAAGTATTTTCAATCCATGTTCATGATGTTTTGCTAGCAATAGACATACATATTTATTTATTTATTTATTTATCAGACTCACCAACAGTTTTAACAATAATTAAGTTCACAGTACACAATATTATGATGTCTCGTGCCAATTGAAAAAACTAATTATAGGTGAATACAGCGTTCAAGAAAGTTAGAAGCAGTTGTTATAAAAAAAATTAAATACAAAATATTGAAATAGCTATGTCACATTATGGTAAAGTTATTGCAATTATAAACTTTTATGCGGCACGATTTGATCAAATTTAGTTAAATCGGATATTAAATCGTGTTGTGTGGTCGCCTGGTCGGGCCTTAATATGTACCTAAACTTTAATTATAATACTACTTGAAATTACGAGGAACCCGCTCCGGGTCTCCATTGTCACGAGACCCGTGATGGACGAACCGGTGCCGAACCGCTTGACACACATAGCCACTCGCACCGGTGTTGTTCTCTGGCTGCCTTTGTAGCAGACTTTGTTTACCTTGGTGGCTATTTAGAGTAGTTGGTGAGTCACCGTCTGCCCCTATTCGTCGTTCTATAAGAGTATGAAAAGCTTGAAGAAGAGCCGAGACAGAGAAAAACAAATACTACTCCTCACAAATGTAAGATATTAACTGCATCCTGTTCTCCTTAAAGGGTCAACATCCAAAACCAACGTACCATGTGAGGATCCATCTATAGCCATGTCAGTCCAGAAACATGCTTCAGTCAAGAAAAGTCAGTATCTATTTTGTTTTTAATTTAATAAAATATAGGATTTACACGTGTGATTATGATTAGGGATCGGATTTAATCCGATTTCTAATTATACTCCTTATGGATTAAGAATACGGAATGTCACCACCCCATACTTCTGTCTATGGGTGTCGTAAGAGCCGAAAGAGGGACCATATTACGAAGACAACAGCATTGTTTAAGTGGGGCCAGCGAGGTATAGTGGGCCACTTCCTCCTGTCAAAAGAGGCGCCTAGTCCAGCAGTGAACTGTTGAGAGGCTGATAATGATGGATGTTGCGTATGACTTTGCATATTTAACCCCTTATAGATTGATTTTGCATATTTTAGCACTGTTATGCTCTATTAAATTTTAGCCTATTAAATTTTAGCACTAACTGAGCCTACACTCGCCTTATTTGGGGCAACTAGGATAGGAACATATGCTGCCATAGACAAATTTATGCTACTGTGCACTAAAGGGTTTGCTTGCTTACTAATGGCTTACTACAAATCTTTTTAATTACAAACCACGCCCGTCACTATTTCACACGAGGAGGCAGGTTTTTAATCCATTTATCACTAAAATTAAATTCCTGATTTGTATGGAGCGAATGGTGTGGTGTAATGTGCCTACAGTCACGGAGCAGGCGATTGGCGCATAGCCAACAAGGAGGGCCATAGAAATGGAATGCAGCGTCAAACAAATATGAGAAAAGATGTAACCTGAATTCATTTAACAGATTTTAAGATTTTTTTTACGTAGATTTTAAGGAGAATTTTGTTTTTGAGCATGCAGCACATTTTTGGTGTTCAAACTTTGTTGTCTATAGTAACGAAACGCAGTCGTACACGAGTACTGTAATTTATTTGGTCTCGAAAATAATAATATTTCTAGAAGTGAAAATGTTATTATGTTCCACCAACAATATATTATAGTGTAAGATAGTTAGCTGTTGATTTCGTAAATATTTTGTTGGTAACGAAATAATAAACAATATTGTTAGTATTGTTTTATTGTAACTTTTAATTCATTCCATTATATGTCAATTACTCGAATAGCAGCTGCCTACTATTGTCTACACATTGACGGGAAAGGTCCACGTAATAAACGGCCATTCACCATTGTTCAGAGATTGCCCTAGATAGACTGGGAATTGTTTGCAGATGGCAGTGGAAGCTAAATTACATTCTTGCAGCTGTTCAGGATAAGCAAATATCTGACATATGGCCAAGTTTCTTGGCACTAAGAATAAAACTAAATAATTACCTGGAGATCTTCTCTGGTGGCCTCGAGGTAGATACACACAATACTAAAATTGGCCAATATAAGCGAGTGAATTATCTTTACTTTACCAGACCTCAAAGCAGCGTCTTCAAGGCACGATCCACGTGGTAAAAGAATTCACCATTTCACAAAATGTCAATGTTCAATATATATGATATCACAAATTCTATCAATCGCTCACAAACCTTGCCGGGCAAATCAAAAGCGGCAGTTTTACGAGGTTTTACAACATTTACAACGAATTGACCCGGGAACCAAAGGGTGTGTTCAAAATCAAGTTCTTTCATGAAGAGAATGATAATGATTTGTCATCTTACAATGTGACCAGAGCCAAAAAATAATTACCATAGACATAAAATGTTTCCAAACTGATCTTCTCGTTTAATTATTATAGACAATATATCTATTTCAAACTACCATCAGAACTCAAAACTATTTTAAAATATTGATATTTTCTTTACAAAAAAGCTTATAGCAATATTGATAACATGGATTGCGAAGTGGCTTAGGGTTTAATCCTCAAACGGGACTTCACTTTGTGTGATACACAAATTGTTATTTTAATCAGCTGGAGAGTTCTTTGCTTGTGTTGGTTGAATGAATCAGGATTTGTCCCAGTTTCAAATGAAAATAAAAAGCATGAACTGACTGAGGAGTCCAAATAATAATTATAAAAAAATATCACAGGTGTCATCGTTTACTTACTTGCAAATTCACGTCTACTCATTGTCGAACTATGGTATGGTATATGGTATTGTAGCCGTGTGTAACCGCATGCTTAGCTAGATATTTCTATAAATTGGATTATTGTTTTAGAAGTTGCGCTAATATTTTATAATGAAGTACACAAGTTCATTCTGGCTTCCTTTTGTAACGTAATACTCTACGTATTGCGTTATAATATCTCGCAGGCGCTCGCTTTAGCATACCTAAACAGTATAAGTCCCGGGTTTGGTTCTACGGGCGTGCGGTGTTTCGGTAGTAAAGTGTAGTAATGCGCGGCTCGCAGCCATTAGGGTTTCTATTGGAAATCGCAATATTCTTATCTTTTCAGTGTATATGCCAGTGTGTCACAGTGGTAATCTAAGTGAATTTACGGAATGTTTGGCCGAAATAAATGCGATTGTGGTATGTAATAATATCGAGAATGTTTTTATGCTTGGAGACTACAACACGCATCCGGGTGAGTTATTTTGTACTGAATTACTACAGTTTGGTTCCGGTTATCAATTCATTTGTGCAGACATTGAATTACTTGGTATAAATTCTGACACCTATACGTACCTGAGTGACTCAAACGGGTGCGTTCGTTGGTTGGACCATTGTTTAGTGACTAGTATATCTAATTGTTCTATTGTACAAATTAATGTAATTAACTATGTATCGTGGTCAAACCATTTTCCCTTAGAAATAATTTGTAATTTTAAAGTATTAGTGCCAAAATGTAATAATATAAATAAAGCTAGAAATAAAGTTATTTGGGGAACTAGGAACTCTGAACAAATAGAACACTACTCTGAACTTTGTCACAAGGCACTCTGTGATATTGATTTTCCTAGTGAGTTAATTGGATGTAGTGATAAATTGTGTAATAATCAGCATCATAGGCTATTGATTGACAATATGAATAAATCGATTGTTTCTGTACTGCAAACGGCTGCCACTGCCAGTCATAACACATATGTAAAGAAAAAGAATCGACATGTACCTGGGTGGAACAAATATGTAAAGGAGGCTCACGTTTTGGCTCGGCTGAATTTTCAAAGGTGGGTTTTACATGGAAAACCTAGTGTAGGTGATATTTACATAGAAATGAAAATATCGAGGCAACGATTTAAAAACAAGCTAAAATGGTGTCAAAATAATGAAAACCAAATAAAATTGGACAATATTGCTTTACTTCACAACGAGAAAAAAATTGGATCATTCTGGAAGCAAACCAACTCTTTGAATCCTCAGCTGAGTTTGCCTGCGAGTGTGGATGGTCTATCAAATAATAATGATATAGCCAACATGTTCATGAACAATTTCAAGGTCTCACCGCTTGTTACACAATTCACTGTGTGCGACACTCGGACCCTACATGAGGGCGATTCGCATGTAAGTTTTTCCATCAATGAAGTGAAATCAGTGTTAGATAACATGAAGCGAGTTAAGTCACCAGGTCATGACGGTCTGAGTGTCGAGCACTTAAGATATGCTGGTGTGCATGTACCTAGAATACTCACCATGTTATTTAATTTGTGTATAGGTCACTCTTACCTGCCCCAGGAACTTATTAATACCATTGTTGTACCCATTGTCAAAAACAAGATAGGGGATCCATCTGACAAAAATAATTACAGACCTATTTCCTTAGCGACGGTCATTGGCAAGGACAGTTTGCTTGAGAGACAGCTAAAATTGCACATTAAATTAAACGACGCGCAGTTTGGTTTTAAAACCGGTTTGTCTACTGAGAGTGCAATCCTGTGCCTCAAGCAGACTGTAAAGTACTACACAGACAGGAATACACCAGTTTATGGTTGCTTCCTTGATCTTTCACGTGCTTTTGACCTTGTCAATTATGATATATTGTGGCAAAAATTGTCAGATAGAACAGACTTGCCCACTGAGCTTCTTTATATCTTAAAATACTGGTATAATAACCAGAAAAATTGTGTAAAGTGGGCGGATACGCAGAGTATGCAGTATGGGCTAAAATGTGGAGTAAGACAGGGAGGGTTAACGTCGCCCATTTTGTTTAATTTATATGTAGATCAACTGATTGGTGAGCTGAGCAGCACTATAGCCGGTTGTTCAATTGACAGCAAGATGATTAATAATATCAGTTACGCTGATGATTTAGTATTGCTGGAACCATCTAATTGCGCCTTAAGAAAATTGCTGCACATCTGTGAGAAATATGCGGAGGCCCATGGCTTAAAATATAATACAACTAAAAGCGAAGTTATAGTTTTTAAAGCTCACAATAAAACACCCTATAATATTCCACCTATTAAGTTAATGGGAACAACCTTACAGCTGGTCTCACAATTTAAATACCTAGGTCATGTGGTCACCGATACACTCACAGATGATCAGGATATTGACAGGGAGCGCAGAGCGTTGGCAGCTCGCTGTAATATGCTTGCCCGCAGGTTTGCACGGTGTACAAGGGAGGTGAAAGTAACCCTCTTTCGGGCTTATTGCCAGTCTTTTTACACGTGCAGCCTGTGGATGAGGTATACGCAGGGGGCTTACAGCGGTCTGCGCGTTCAGTATAATAACGCGCTTGGGATGTTGTTGGGGCTGCCTCGGTTTTGTAGCGCATCGGGCATGTTTGCAGATGCCAGACTTGACGACTTTTACGCAGTGATGCGCAAGCGATGCGCGTCGATGCTGCAGCGTTTCCGGGGCAGTTCAAACGACAACCTCGCGACGTTGGCAGAAAAAATAGACGGGCCGTTTATAAAATTCTGGGCCGGTAGACATGTGCGCCCAGAGATCAATGTGCCTAATTAAGTGTATGATTTTAAAATGTGTGTACTAACAATAGGCTAAGGAACTACTAACACTATGGATCTTTGGTCTGAAATAAATTATATATTATTATTTGTTTCTCTTTCTCGGGTATTATTCTAATTTGTTAAAACAATACCCGGCCCTTTGGCAGGCGTACACGGAGACATAGGTCCAACGCGCAGAGGCCCTTTGAGAGTTTTAATCTAGAATGTAATGGAACACCTACTGAGGCGCCTCCATTACCGCACTATTAAGTACAGTCACGGGTTAGCCGCAGCAGGTGAGGGCCTATTGCTATTTATATGGAAACTAATTACTGTGGGCTATTGGGATGGGTGTTTAATGGATAGGTTTAGATTTTTTTTTAATTTATTTACATCACAATGTTAAAATATAGTGTTACAAAAATTTATTCTCGCCAAACTTTTACGCTTGAGGGCAAGATACGCTCATTTCTCTTAAAAATTAATCCTAACACTGTCATAGGTACATCATAAATAGTAAAATTAGACAGGTAGGTGTATGTATAGGTACTTACAAAACATATTATTATTACCACTTCTGATCTAAAATTCAAAATACAAGAAAAAAAGTTATTGCCGGGCACTTACCCTTAAATGACACACAAAACACGCATACTACATCTTCTGTATGTCACTGAGGAGCAAGTCCTTCAGCTTTGTTTTTAGCACACCTTTGCTACACTTAGGATATTTCCTTAACAAATCTATTTTATTAAATGTTTTAGGCACAACAAATTTGGACATTCTTTCCCCATAATAATTAGTGACCTTTGGTTGAACTAGTTTGTTGTCTCTTACACGCCTAGTATTATATTTATTGTTTACATATATTTTATAATCTTCACTATAATAATGTTGCAATCCAATCAAATAACTAAGTTTTTTGTCTACTGGGAGGATCTTACAGATAGAAAATAAGTTATCATAATCTTTATTACAATTATCCTTGACTTTTTTTGTAACTAAGTATTTAATTAGCCGTATTTGCAAGTTTTTAATATCTTGTAAATATGATTTGAACGTTCGGCCGTACACAATAAGACCGTAACTAATCAATGAGTCAGCCAGTGCATAGTATACCGTTCGCAAAGTATGTTTATTTAATATTGAGTTCATTTGATAGAATTTTGCCAGTATAGTGATATATGGCACTATACTGGCAAAATTATAACTACATGTACTATCGCTTGTTACAAATATTGTTTATATGCGTCTTCCAACTAAAATTGATGTCTATAGTTAATCCTAAATATTTAAATGTGTTTACATGCTCCAGTTTCTGACAATTACATTCACTTTTATTATAATGCAGGCATTCATATGAGTGTCCTATTATGTCCAATTGTTCTTTAACATTATTTTTAGCCTTTTGCTAGCTATAAACATTGTAAAATGGATTCCACACCTGTGAAGCGTACTCTAAGTGGCTACGGACAAAGGCACAATAAAGAATTTTAAAAGTTTTTACGTTTTTAAAGTCACTAGAAAATCTCATCATGAAACCAAGCGCTTTACTAGCTCTCTTTGCAATGTTGGAAACGTGTGCTTCAAATAGTAGTTTTGAATCAAACGTGACGCCCAGGTCTCTAACCATATTCACTTTTGTTAAAGCCGTGCCTTCCAACTTTTAATCGAAGGTGACGGGTATAGGCTTTCGGGTAAGGGATTGGACAAAACACTTGGATACATTAAGATCGAGTCTGTTCACAAAACTTGCAGACGCTCTAGGTCTTGTTGAAGGAGAAGACAGTCTGAATCTTGTGCGATAGGACATAAAACTTTCATATCATCGGCGAATAATTGAATTTTAGAGTGGAAAAAGCAGGAGTCCACGTCATTAATGAATATAATAAATAGCAGTGGGCCTAATATAGAGCCCTGCGGATTTCCAGATGGAACTTGCACAGGAGCAGAGGAGTAACCATTATGAACCACTGTTCGACAGCGGTTTTCAATGTAAGACTTGAACCATCTGAACAGATCCCCTCTACTGCAATTTCAAATAACTTGCGTAATAGGATTAAATGATCTATTCTATCGAATGTTTTTTAATCACCTGTATAAACCACGTCAACCTGGGAGAGTTTAGACATAACGCTTGTCAGATATTCAGTGCAAACAAGCAAGTTCGAAACCGTGGACCTATTTTTAGGGTAGCCATGACAATCATTAAATAACTTCCAAAGTTATTTAATGATTGTTTGACACTATTATAAACCAATGTATAAACAAGTCTTTCCAACGGGTGCGCCAAAGTTCACCTAAATTTTGTTTAAATTTTGTATTATATGTCTGGGAGTTCTCCATAATGTTCTCGAGAGACATGTGAAGTCTGCCAACCCGCACTTGGCCAGCGTGGTGGACTATGGCTTTACCCTTCTCATAGTGAGAAGAAGCCCGTGCCCAGTAGTGGGACAGTATAAAGGGCTGATGATGATGATGATAATTGGAAATCTGAAAATGTTCTTCCTAGCATTTTTCATCCTAACAATCACAATTCCTAACTACTCTGTCTCTATTGTTCATAATTCCGAAGCATTCAACTTCATAATGCCAGTAGCAATTAACATTTATTGTACTTTAATTTGTTTTCCTATATTTTCACAACATAACCATCTTTTACACTACTAGGTATTCAAAGTCATGTCTTTTTTGTTTAGATTTCTCTTTATTCACATAACAAGTATAACATAATATATAACAATAATAATACCATGGTACAAATACACAATAGTACATTGGTCAAATTCCAGAAACGAATCGGAATTCATAATTATTGGTTTTGGTTAGGTTAGAACTGTGACCACAACGCACGAGCCGAGCGAGCGAAGCGAGCGTGCCACGGCAGCGGCCGACGAAGTGCCAGAACCGAATCTAATAGTTATTGGTTTAGGTACGGTTAAAACTGCGGTATAAGCTCCCAGGCCATAAACATAACCGTAAATGAGTTGTGTTTTATGAATTTTGGTTGGAGTATAGCCTTGGGGGCGCTACGGCACGAGGACTTAGAAAATATTTATTTATTTTGTCTATTCTATCGTATAAAACTCCTAAATATAAGGCTAAAAGAGTCTTGGCAAAAGTTCATATATTTAAACTTTAATGCACACAAAACGGGCTCACCTATCATAAGTTCTACAGCCCAAAGTGCTGATCAAAAAATGTCAAAAAACTTAAACAACAAACCTTATATAACTATTTCCCAAAAATGTAAAATTCAATCCCTAGTAATCAATGAAATACTGATAGTATTTGATTACAGTCAAAATGAACGCAATAACGTAAGAGACAAACTTTAAAACAACTTTTTCGTTAATAATAATAAATGAAATACATTTTCTATACTTCATCAAAATATTTCAGGCATTTTAAATAAAATGGATATTCTACAAATCACTCTTAAGGAATACATGTAAATTGAATACTAGATATCCTGATAGACTTCCACCACTGAAAACGGAATTATGTAGCCGTAATAGTTATGCAATGTCTGTACGCATATTCAACCACTTGCCCACGGATTCAAAGGACTTGCCATTTTATAAATTTAAGAAACAACCACAGAAATTATTATGCAATAAATGATTTTACTCTGTAAAATAATATTTAAAATGTAAATTGTAAATGTGTATTTGAAAATGTTCATATAAAACCAATTATTGCATACCTGGTAAGGTAAATTATGCTGTACTCTTTAGTTTTTAAGATCTTTGTAATACAACAATTTGAGCAATAAAGATAATTTGAATTTGAATTAAAAAACAGTAGGAGTTTAAATATATTTACATTAATGATATTATTAGTTACAATTTTCGGAAACATGAGTCTTATGAACATCGCTGGTTGCACCACAAATAGTATGAATGAAAACTTTAGGATGAAAAAAAGACTGATCATTCGGATAACAAATCGTTAGGAAGAACAATTTCGGGTAAAGAACTTTAGGTGAGCCAATATGGACGCCTTTCCAACACTTTTGCAAAAATACAAAGTTTAGATATCGGTCTATAATTCTCTACCTGATCTTTAGGTCCCTTCTTATGTATGAGTGAAATTAAAGTTGATTTCCATACGTGGGGAACGACTCCTTCAGTTACCGAGCGTTTGAATAGTATGGTAAGAGGGGTGGATAAACTTTTGGCACACTTTAATATAAAAATAGGTGGTATGCCATCAGGACTTGCAGACTTGTTTATATCAATAGACCTAAGGTGTTTGTATACATCACTATGACTTACTTCCACAGAATTGATATCAGCAGTACTGTGATACTGAGAGTGAACTGAACTGTCTTCGTTAGTAGTACTACTTTGTAGAAAATTACAGTGAAAATAGTCGTTAAACATATCACAAATTACCTCCCCCTGACCTGAAGAGCGTTGTCCAAATTTCATTGTAGATGGGAAGTTATTTAAAGACTGTTTTTGTTTAACTTATGACCAGAAAACCCTAGGTGATATGTTAATATTTACCTCTATAAAAGTTATGTCAGCATTGTACATTTCATTCTCTAAAGATTTAGCTCGATTACGCAGAATTAAAAAGGACTTGTAATCTGCTAAGTTGCCGTATTTTTTATATTTCTTATGACACTTGAATTTTTCTTTTAATACTTTTATAAGTGGCGTTTTATACCATGGGGGGTACTTAGAGGCCGGTTTCCCGGTTTTGGCGGGGCATTTTTGTGAGGTACACAAGTGTCACGCAGATGATAAAGTCTACTATAAAATAATGCGAGTGCATCCTCTAACGTCCCAATCCTAAGATCACTGGCCCAGTCAAATTGATCAAGCTCATGCGATATCACTGTAAAATCAGTTAATTGATACATGTACTTTATTCTAGTTTGAACCGATAATGTATGATATTCAACAAAGTCCACGGAAATATTTAGGCTAACATGGTGGGGATCTTCTGGAACTAGAGGATCCGCAGACTTCGTTACGCAAATATGAGTATTACACAAAATTAAATCGAGTATTCTGTCATTTGCATTTTATTAGCGTTATACTGGAGACGGTTACAAGTACTTATAGTATCGAAAAGAATTGACTGTGTAAGCCCTTGTATATTCGTTGGCTGCAACGAACATCCATCGTCCGAAGGGGTCCAAATGATGTTGGGTAGATTAAAGTCGCCCAGAATAATAAAAGTATCAGTTAAGTAATTATTCATAACGATATCGTTTAATTTTGTGTAGAAGCAAGTTAATTGTGTTTGCAATAAATTACCCATATTTGGTTTACATAAATAAGCTGTACAAATGTGTATCGTATAATTATGATATTTTAGGTTTAGAACGTAAAAATGTTAACGTTACCCACATATCTTCGGCAAATGACCACTCACTGTGCCCCTCGCTAACCAGCTCACGCCTAACGGCAATGAGAACCGCCACTCAAAGTCTGATTAGTATCACTGTAAGATCTATCACGCCTCCAAACGAGGTAACGGTCATCAAACAGCTCACTGCTACTAAAATCACTATTCAACCATGTCTCCGTTAAGCACACCACATCATAGTTATGTAAACATAAATTTCTATAAAAAGTTGTTGCCTTTGTCCGCAATCCACGTACGTTCTGATAAAATAATTCATTTTTCCAACAAATAAATGTTATTATTATATAATCGACAGTTGAACATTACTCGTAAACTTATGATATCGTTCTCAACCATTGACGCACGGCGAAGAGTACAACGGACAAAAACATACTGACTCATAGCAAATATAAAGGCTTATTATAATAATACAATTTAGTGCAAAATAAGTAGTAGTTGAGTTAAACTCGTTAAGGTACGGTAGCAAATATAAAAATACCTGGAACTTTTCAAGGCTAAAGCTGATGTATTTAAAATCGGATAAAAGTCAAAATAGATAGACATATAGCAGGTAGCAAACCGAGTTCAACCCACGGCTAAAACAATAGCGGGGACGGTCAACGAAACGAAGCTAATAGATCATCATTCATCATTCTGGTCGTTCCCTCAATGCTGAGGATCGTGACTGTATGTAAATTTTCTCCACTCGGTCCGGTTCTGCGCCATATGTACCGCTCCCTGTATCCGGCCTCCAGTCACCTCTTTGATTTGGTCCACCCATCTAGCTGGCGCTCTTCCTCTAGCGCGCTTCCCCTCCATTTGTCCGAGAATGATGAGTTTCTCCAGGCTGTGCAACGGGGATCGCATTATGTGCCCAAAGAAACTCCGGATCCTTTCCTGGCACGTATTCAGCAGGCGCTTGGTGAAGCTAATAGATAATACGTGTAAAATATACCAATGTTACTCAAACTTGTTAAACACATATTGCATACAGAGTTAAGTATTCTAATGATTTCTAAAGAATTTACTTTAAGTCCGCGTCTGTCTTAATTGCATATGTAGGGGATGTTGCGATTTTTTTACTAATATAGTGCAGTTCTTCACCCAAATGTAAGAAAAATCCTTTTCTCTAGCCAAGTTTTTCGCTTTATTGAGTAGCTGCTTGTTCTCCAGAATGAGGTAGTCGTTAATGAATATCCTGCTGTCACCCTCTAATCCCAAATCGTTTGTAGTAATCAATTTGCATTTTTTCGCCGCGGCAATGAAATCGTCCCACAGATAGCGGTTGCGTACGGAAACTATAATGTTTTTATTATTTTTGTTATTTCGCTGAGGAACTCTGGCAATGTAGTTTATATGTTCCTTACGGACGTCGTAGTTGATTTTAGCACCTATTTTAGAAACGATGGTGTACAGATTTTCAGATGAGGTTACCGAGACACCCTTTATCTCGATATTGTTGAGTCGCGATCATTACTCGTTTTCACGCATGGCGGCTTCTAATCTCAGCAGCCGCTGTTCAAGTCATGTGACATCTTCCTTGGTCTTCGATTTCAATTTGTGCAACTGGATAATGACAGGGATGGTAACAAGGCAACTTTTTCTTGTTGTCAGGTAACCCGAGGTGTTCCACAGGGATCAGTGCTCGGCCCTCTCCTCTTCTTATTGTATAGTGCAGATGTTACCAACCATATACGTAATACACACTTTCATATGAATGCCGATGACCTCCAACTATACATATTATTTCAGCCCAATGACTGCCATGAATCTCTTAATAAGTTAATGTAGACTTAGACAAGATATCTGAATGGGCTAAAAAGAATTCACTGGTACTCAACCTCACCAAATCTAAATTTTTAATATTAGGCTCAAAGGAATGTATTAACAAGATACAAGATCTAAATCCTGTACTTCTCGTTAATAACTGTCCCATAGAACAAGTCAGTGAGGCTTAAAACCTAGGTTTGGTTATGGATGGTGAATTGCATTTTGAGACGCATGTACTGGAAGCTGCCAAAAACTGTTTTTACCGTCTCAAGCGACATCGAATCGCATAAGCATATCGAATTCGCCAACATCTGAGTACTGAATTGCGGATATTGCTTTGTGAGACTCTTATTTTGTCTAAACTAAACTATTCAGATACTGTGATTGGTCCATGTATATTGAATAGAACAGAGAAAGTAATTCAGCGAGTACAGAACGCATGTGCTCGAATTTGTTATAATATCCCACCTCGTTCACATGTCACTCCATTCTTGAATAGTGGGAACCTTATGAAGATGACTGCTCGCAGGCATCTTCATCTGGCAACTCTAATGTTTGATATTGTTCTATACAAAAAACCGGCATACCTGTACAAAAAGTTGACATGGTCTCGTGATATTAATCAGTACAGTACGCGGGCGGCATCACATCTTTTGGTCACAGCTCGACACAGGACCACTGCTTTCAGAGGTAGTCAAAAGTCACTGTTATGCATTTGCATACTTACCTTTAGAATAAGTAGTACGTCAACATCACTTACGTGTCTACTGACGAAAGGTATTGGAATTATTGTGATATTATAGTTTATATAATTTGTATATATAATTGCGCAATTATATAAATAATATATATTTTATATAATTGCGTATGCGCAGCGATTTTATTATAATGGTAAAAGTAACTGTGCTCCGGACTCCGGTAGATGACGCTTGCTTGACAAGACAATAGGCTAGTTGACAAAAAAAAAAATTATGAGTCCGTCCTTTAGATTATTCAAAAATAAGCTATACGTATTTTTTGTTTGTAAATTAAACCAAAAATGACCAAGATATAGCTCATTAGTTACGTATAACGTCACTTCGTGCTGCATTTTTTCGCACTAGATAACGTCACACGTAACTTTAATGGGCTATATCTTTGTTATTTTTTATTTAATCGAAAAAAGAAAAAAATACGTGTCCAATATTTTTTTATAATCTAAAATACGGACTAAATAAAATGTAATTATTTTGACCCTGGAAACTACCCTATTGACATTCATGACAGATGGAATCTTTCAATCTTTGGCCTATGGTGAAACGTCAGTCTGTCAAGTACAAGTAGCGTTCGGAAACACACTACTCTTTGCTATTTTTAATTTTTTTATTTTTTATTTTAATGTAACTGAGGTGTATTATATATAATAATAGATATAATTATAAAACTTATTAATAATTTGTACACTATATACGTATATATTTGTATATAATTTTGTGTATAAATATATATATTAATTTGTCGTTATTTTATTTTATTTATTTATAGGTACATTTAATCTCATATAATTATAATTGCATATAGGCCTGCGAGAATACCAGCGTTGTAGTTTTATAACTGCAACAATAGCTGACACAGTTGCCTAATTTGTTCTCCACATACCGCCTTCTGTAAATATATGTAAGAAAATGTATTTTATGTTTTGGAGAAGCAAATAAAATATTTTTTGTTTTTTGGTTGTTTTGTTGTCTTTTACATCGATTGAATTTTTCGGTCAATTTCAGCTAATTTACCGGCAAGCTCATGAATAGAGGTGTGAACATAGTTCAATGAAGTCTTGACGTCAGCCACTTCATTTTTATTGCCTTAAGCTCTGCGAGATCAGTCTGGATAGACTTGACATTAGCGCTCAACTGTGGTAGTGACGGCATTTGTTTTGAAAGCCTTTTGAGTTCTTCATCTATGTCACCCAGATCACCCTGCGTTAGCTTGCTTTGTGCCATTTTCTCTGTTTGCGGATTGTGACTCGCTGCTCCGGTCTTAAAGGCCCTCCAAGTTGCTTTTCTCTCACCGAGTTTGCGGTTGCCTCCCTCGGTTATGCCCGCACAGGGAAAACCAAATTTATTGTAGCACAATGTACATTGGACGCCGTCTCTTGCTTCAATGTTGCAACGGTGACAAATGAACACGGTTGATAATGACATGGTAGTAAATAAAATAAGAAGTGATGATACTTTGAGAAATTCAGACAATATGCAATGACAGTGTGGATACGTACAGTACAGTGTGGATACGTGTAGCAAGTTTACCCACTATCGACCGAATGAATTTTAGGAAAACAATGTCCCATAACATACACTTACATACCTACTTCACGCGATTATTGAGTGATTTAAGTAGCATCAATCCTTCTCATGGAGAAGTATTTCTCATCAATCTAGTACATAACAATAATAACCCAGACAGTTCTAGTATCCATTTATCTATCAAGAACTTCATCTTCGTTTTTATTCCGATGTAATTCAAATGTTACATTAATCTGGATACTGTATCTTCTATAAGTGTATTAAGTTTGTCTTTTTAATGTGGTCACTGAATGCTACCGGAGCATTGTTTGTATTTCGAGGTTCCGCCTTATCTCGAGAAAAGTTTCACCACTGTACGACAAGTTACTATTTAATAATTGTGTACATTACCTACTAAGTACTTGTTCTAACTTGGCGTTAATCCGAAAATTAACAGTTTCTCCAGGTAGATTGACCTTTGGATAGGCAATCCAGAGGTGGTTAAACTAGGCTTTAGTGTTTGATGACGGCACGACATTACATTCATGAATGTGTGGAGATAAATCATAATTAGCAATGGAATGAAATAGCAGTTTTAAAAATTATAATAAAATTACTTGAATTTGTCAATAAACTGATAATAAAACTGAAATTACCATTTTCATTTTCCATTTATGTCAAAAAGTGCTAAATTCAAAAAAGTACATTTTTTATATAACTGGGACATTGTACATCAATGATGACAAATAATGTTATTACGAATTATATGTACTTATGTACTGTATGACCACATTTAATTTTATTTCATTTCATTTTAGTTTATTTTATTCGAAAAACTTACAGCTAGCATTTACATAGATCATAATTATACAGAATTACACACAATGTCCCATAACATACACTTACATACCTACTTCACGCGATTATTGAGTGATTTAAGTAGCATCAATCCTTCTCATGGAGAAGTATTTCTCATCAATCTAGTACATAACAATAAAAACCCAGACAGTTCTAGTATCCATTTATCTATCAAGAACTTCATCTTCGTTTTTATTCCGATGTAATTCAAATGTTACCTTAATCTGGATACTGTATCTTCTATAAGTGTATTAAGTTTGTCTTTTTAATGTGATCACTGAATGCTACCGGAGCATTGTTTGTATTTCGAGGTTCCGCCTTATCTAGAGGAAAGTTTCACCACTGTACAACAAGTTACTACTAAATATTTTTTTTAGATTATTGACTCACCAAAACAAGGTAAATCATAAACAGTTATAGGCCACATTTAAAAATACCGAGTTTAATATCAGGACCGTAAAAATCAAATATCATACGCACAAAACGATATTTTGCATCACAAACGGCTCAGTACCGGATAAAGGGCTTTTTTTTAATTCTTATTTTTATTTAGGGGCTTTTACATTTTAAAGGTATGCCAGCCCCATCATACCCTTATTTACAATATTAACCTCCTATTAACTACTTATGCATTACGTTGACGAAACTTAACAGCTACTAACACCATATTATATATATATCTAGCGAGCTTTGATTCTGGCTTCGTTAATATGCTAGAAAAACCACCAATGTCATGTATGTTAACATTACAATTCTGTATCAACCACTTTCTCTCCCTTTGGTTCTTTTTACATTCCATCAATAAGTGATGCACATCATCAATCTTGTTGCAAAGATCACAGTTTGGTGAGTCAACTTTCTTCATGAGATATGCAAACTTATTTGATGGAAAGTGACCTGAACGCAACCTGTGTGCTGTGACCACTAATGATCTACTTAAATAAACATGGAAGAACCAAGGAATACGAGGAGGCTCACATTGAATGGTCTTATACCATATGCCTTTTTCTTGGCTCCTCTCGTCAAAATATTCTTTAAAATGATTATGACATACCTCCTTAACCTTAGACAATACTTCGGAATAATATGGGGCTATCCTAAATTCTGATCCCTCTGAAATCGCTAACCTTGCCAGTTTGTCAGCCTCCTCGTTACCCTTCAAACCAATATGAGACGGAACCCATTGCAACCTAAGTGTAACATTACCTAACTGATGAATTCGTTGAAATATTGCATAGGCTATCGATACTCCTCTGACTCCAGAGGTGCATCGAGCCAGGTGCATTAAGGCACTTCGGCTATCAGTACATATGACAACTTTTTGATTGGCCATGGAATCCGTATGTATGATCTCGCTAATTCGTTCAAGCGCTTTGTGGATTGCAATGAGTTCCATTGTCATAATGGATGCATTGATGTTGCTTTTAAATAATTCTGAATGTCCTGAAATTACGTTATAATAGGACCCACCACAGCCCATCTCGTTTTTAGATCCGTCTGTAAAATACATATCCCAACCAGAGTATGTGTTAATTAATTCTTTACTAACATCAAATTTAAGTGCTGTAATTTCATAATTTCTTTTTGAATCACTGACACTATCTAGGTAACATTTAATTTTGTCAAACACACCTATATATGTCACCCAAACATCTAACGTGAACATAGGCAAAGGTTTAGCAGAATGAATTTCATAATTTTTACACAAATCATAGACTGTTAAAATCAATGGTTTTTTCTTATTATTCCAGTAACGTACATGTTTAAGGGCATTTAGATCATCTACCAACTTAACGGTAATACTATCTGACCAAGACATACATTTCAAACAATATTTGTACGCCAGATATGACCTTCTTATTTCTAATGGAGGAATACATAATTCACATTCCATTACATGAATAGGTGAACTTTTTATAAATCCACCTATTATTCTCATCGATTGATTCTGTATCTTATCCAAGCCATACAAATGAGTTTTAGCAAAATTATTGTATAAAAAACATCCGTAATCTAACCTATTCCTTATCAATGATATATATAATGATCTTAAATGTTTTGGGTGAACTCCCCAACCCGAACCCGACAAAACTCTTAATAAATTCAAAAACGTAACTACTTTTTCTGAAATTTCATTTAAATGTTTTTTCCACAAAAGCGACCTATCTAACCACATACCTAAGTGTTTGACACAATCTACTGACTTTATTAATTCGTCATAAATTTTGAGATTAATTGGATTTTTCCTTTTACCTCTACTAAATAGACAAACATTTGATTTATTGGCAGAGAGTTCCAAACCAATCTCTCCTAATAGCGTTGTCATGATGTTTAAGGCAGTTTGTAATTCTTTTTCGCAATTACTTACATTTTTATGACTCAGATAAAACACAAAATCATCTGCATATTGAGAAACCAACACATTATTAATTTTATGGTATATTTGATAGGTGACAATATTAAAAAGTAATGGAGAGAGGGGATCCCCCTGTGCTAGCCCTTTACTGGCTTTCCTAGAATCGATGATACACCCATTAATGTTATTTCTTATCATGATATTTCTAGTAGTTAAAAAATTCCAAAGATATTTACAGACACGTGATCCAACACCCAGGCTATCCAATGTAATTACTACTTTATCTATTGAAACATTTTTATATGCGTTGATAATATCCAGAAAACAAGCTATTGTGGGTTTATTTACAGTGAAACCTATCTGGATGTATGTAGTCAATCTCACAATACAGTCCATACATGATTGTGCCCTTCGAAAACCGACCATGTGGTCTGAAAATATATTATGCTTTTCCATATACCATTCTAATCTTTTTCCTAGCATAGTATGAAAAATCTTACATAGACACGATAGAAGTGATATTGGTCTTAACGCAGGTTCAGAATTAATATTATCATTGGAGATTTTAGGAATAGCAACTACTAGAATTTCTGTCCACTGCGTTGGAACATAACCAGTTTCGTATATACCATTGTAAATCCGAATGAGATATTGATTAGTATTTGTTTTTAGGTTCCTTGTACCCTTTGGCCCATCTCATTCTACGCCACATATCCGAAACAGATGTAGTTTGTGTGATATCACGCAATTTTTTTTCCAATTATTATATTTGGCTCTAGATATTAATATCTGCGCTTCTGCTACCTTTTCTTCAAAATGTTTTAAATTATCTGGGGTAGGGTTACGTCGGAAATTACGTAGTGCAACTCTGCGTTCAGCTACTGCCTTTGATAATGAAGAGTTCCAATATTCTTTTGGCTGAAATGTTTTAACTGGATTCGAAGGGATTTTTATCATTGGTATATATTTATTAGCTGATGACTCAATTTGTGCCTGAAAATATTCATTCATTGATTGAACATCAGAATTTACCCCATCCATGTCTGAAAATTTATTTATAAGGTTATTACGAAAATCTTTCCAGTTAGCTTTTTTAAAGTTTCTTCTTTCTAACCAACATATTGTATCCTTGTAATTCATAACAATTTTAATAATAAGGTGATCACTTCCTAAACTTTCATTACAGACTATCCATTTACAGTCAACAGCTATATCGGATGTGACAAATGAGATATCTGGTGATGATCTCTGCATTACCCCATTTACAAGTTTAAGTCTAGTAGCTTCCCCGTTGTTTATCGCTGTATACCCAAATTCCAAGGACGAGTCTAATATTTGTGTACCTCTAACATCGGTTTTGTAGGACCAGTTGGAGTGGTTACCATTAAAGTCTCCAGCAATCAAAGTTCTTTTTTTCAGTGAAGAGAATATACTATCCCAATCCGTTACATTTGTGCGTACCCTTGATGGGCAGTAAATTGACATAATATTATCTAGGGCTTTACAATTAAACATTTTTAGACTAACAATCTCTATATCGCTATTGCATGAAGGGCTGGACTGTAACTGCGCTTTTATTGATTTATGCACAATTATAGCCACGCCACCATATGAGTCGTGTCTATCTTTTCTAAATATATTGTAATCCTTCAATTTAACGCATATATCTGAGTGTAGCCAGGTTTCACTTAATATACCTATGTGGATCTTTTCTTGGGTAAGTAATGCATCAAAAGAATTTAATTTTGGCTTCAAACTTTGACAGTTCCACTGAAAAATATTGATGTAACTGTCTTTCTCATAACTGCCCATTGAAAAAGCCTGAAAATGATTTTAACATTTCTCCACCACAAAACATGTCTTTAATAAATACCTTACATTCCTCCCAAATATCATTAAGTATTGACATCATCTTACTCCCAAAATTGTTATCCGTCTCCAAAATATCTGTCACTTTCAATAATAGAGCTCTCATTCTAGACTTCCGTTGCTTCTTGTTTTCTTGTTCTTCCCTATTTTGTGACTCCTCCAAAATATTCTCCGAGTCATCATTGTCAGTTGAAGGATACTGTCCGTCTTGATCCATAGCAAATATTTTCTGTTGATTTTTATTATTTCGCTTGATTTTTTTGGTCTTGCTGGTTTTGTCCTTTCTTATAAAAGTGTTTTCTATGTTATCTTCTCCTTCCAGCCTAATATTTGGGGTTATAGATTCTTTCTGTGTGGGAAACGAACTAACCACCTCACTATAGGTTTTGTCGAAAGTGGGTTGACTGATGCATGGATTTATAGTGTTTGTTCCAAGATTATCCGTATTTGGTCTGTGTTTGCTCAAGAATAACTCCAATGCCTTTCTATATGTTAAATTTCCCTCACTCATCAAATATCTAATCTTTTTCTCCTTTACAAAAATGGGGCAAGATTTATCTAAAGACATATGTGGCCCTTTACAGTTTATACAAACAAATTCAGTTGTCTCACAATTATCATGCTCTCCACCACATTTTGGGCACAGCAACTTTTTAGTAGGACTAAATCTTTTCATATGACCAAATCTCCAACACGCTGAACACTGAGATACCGGAAAAAGAAATCGCTCGACCTTAAAACGACATCCATAGGCATAAACAAATTCTGGCGACGAAGGGCTCTCAAAGCAGAGGCGCATTGTTTCACTTTCCACCCATTGCTTGTCGAAGTTCATGCGCCTTAGTATTCTGGCTGAAATAATTTTACATGAACTTTCCAATGTGCTTAAAACTTCATTCTCGTTTAAGTCTAAATCAACGCCCTTTATGATTCCGTATGCATAATGTAACTCATCAAAAAATTGCACACTTACTTCCACGTTTCCCAGTTTCTCACACGCAACAAGTCTCTCAGCTTGTACCTTATTAGCAAAGTGAATAAACACTCGGTAGGGGCTCTTGTATTGTATTTTAATTACATTGCCTATGTTTAAACTATTTAATGTTTTCGCCAAAGCCATTTGTTTCGGCAAAGGTTCCAAGGAAGTAATACATACTTTATATATATCTTCCGTATCCCCGCGATTTTCATAGTAATCATTTCCAATCTCATATTCAATTCCAGACTCACTTCTAATAAGCCGTTTAGGCCGTCTTCTTGTCACCAGCGTAAATCCATCCTCACTATCTATCTCACTACTTTTATCCCTGGACCTCTTTCCTCCTAATCTCTCACTGTTATCTCCGTTGTCATTTCCATTTATCATCTTCTGTAACTGCCGCTCACAGCTCACTATAATCTCTGTATCACTTTTGTTTGTTATGTCCTCATCACTCGCACTTTCATCCATTTTCAATATATGTAGGTACTTCGAAAAAAAATACAACCGAACGACAAAGGTTATGCGTAAATACGTGCGCTCGCGTCAAACAATTGCACGCGACTGGATAAAGGGATAAGATAATATCGGTAGTCAGGCGTTTAGGATTACAAATACGAGGAAAAAACTCGAGATGTATACTACCAGTATTTTTGATGGGAGAAAATCTGTAATTTACATGAGGTAAATATGCTAAAACGCCTATGTTAATATTTTGATGATGGATAAGTATTGAATGCATACGAAAACAAACATATGTATACAATGCGTCTCAGTGCTGGGTAGAGATGACTCTCCTTCTCTTCTCACTATTAGGCCCCAGTCCCCAAACCACGTTCGTGTGGAAAGATTTCACATTTCGACTCTACAGCCTTTCGCAGTCTAATGCTGTACTTAAGCCTCTCCTAATTAGCTTCACACTAGCACGGTGACTCATTGACTGGAGGTTTTGACCTTTTGAGAATTTAACATAATTATCTTTTCAAAATACCATGGAGACTATGAGACACGCAGACTTTACACAACATTTTCATTCACTGATTAACGAGTGATAATAATTGACAATATAATTTAGTTCGCACTTTATTTCGACAAGACCCTGTGATCAAAACCAAACTTGTCTGCGCAGCATTCCGTGAAGTTCAGCACAAGCTGTAATATAATACACCGATACGTTTAAACTTATTTTTAGTTTCATTTTCCTCAACATCTTGCGAGGAGCATGTTTTCATTGTACTGATTCACCAACTCTTTCCGAAATGTTTTCTGTTTACATTAGTAGCCCTCAATATTTCCGTATGGTGTGCTTGAACCTTCTCACACTTGGCAATATGAGTACGTGCTCAGAATTTGGGCGTTATGTCGCCTGTGGATACAAATGTAAAGTTATGGGCACAATGCGATCGTCCATATCACGGACCAGAGATATGGAGGCACGAATGTGCAATATCTATGTGTTTTGAATGGTGATACTGTGTGGAGGTGACAGTGGGTTGGAATTTTTATTTGTGTAAGTGAAAAATTATGGTTTAATCCACTTTGTTCACCTGGGTTAATAAAGTAGACTTTTTGGTGTCCTCATCTCACCTTGGAATGATTTCACCTTGGTGCTAGTACCCCTCTATCTATGTGTTTTGAAATAATTCGAGATGAATCAAGAAATTTGTTCACCTAGAAATTGGTTTCAAAATTAAATGAATTTAAAAAGTCGCTTTCTTCATATGGGTACATGAAGAAAGCGACTTTTTTTAATTCATCTTGTGGTGTTTTATAACGCATGCTAAAATGCTTTGAAATTACATTCAACTTAATGTTAAATACACTATAATTCACATATTTATCGGGGTCGTAGCTTCATCGGTCCGTTGGTTCGGTATGATCACGGATGCACTGAAGTATTTACGGGTGAATGATATTTATGAGCAAGTAACAGTTTACGTGTTTTCTCGCTCGGTTATAAGGTTATTCACCCCGAACAGTATTTTTGTCATCTCTTACTAAATCAGGGATACCGCGGAATATCTGCTCGCAGTTTTGTTATTATAGCGTAGTGTACACATGTGGATATCTGGGTGTCAGATATTTGACAGCTAAAACTCGTCATCGCAATTGTTTTCTTTTTTTTATCTTTGTAGTGGCATAATGATGTCACTTATATGAGAGTAGCTTAACTGAATTTGTCGAAACCTCGATACAAAAGTAGTTGAGCGTAGCCGATGTTTGTGTTATTATTTCTTACTGCTCTGATATTAATATATTTACTACGGTAGTATATTTATCTATTTTGGAAATTTGTCATCAATTAATCCATGACAAATTTGATGTAGATGAAACAAATTTTCGGGCTAATTTTTTCCTACCATTAACCTAATATAGCAATTTCGTTTGAGTGAAAAGTAATATCAAAAATATAAAATTTGAATAAGATTAATTAGCAGGTTATTATAAAAAATTTCACCCTCAATTTTGCGAAATAATGATGATATCTAAATCGGTTAAGAACTAAAGTGGCTGTACGTTGTACTTTTTTCTTTAATACTTATCCGCCGTAACACTAATATTAGGTATGGAGTCTGGCTGATAACACGCACGCATTTTGTTCTCAAAATATAATTCATATAAATAACAGTGTTTTCTGATACCGAAAACCTTTTTAAAACTAAATTAGGGTATATAGTTCCTAGGTACCATGTCTTTAGTAATAGGCCAAATTAGTTCTCAATTTCTTTTTAAGTTTGAAATCAAATATGGATAAGATTCTGTATTGTATAAGTATAAAGAAGTAAGTCCCTAATTTAGATTTTCTATAGCTTTTGGGACTAGCGATAAACCAGTTGAAAAGTAAGGTTATGACAAACAGCACCAAACATAGAGTCCAGGTGGATGGGCAGGAGATAGATTATGTCGATGAGTACATCTATTTGGGCCAGCTAGTTTCATTCGAAAACAGGTTAAAAAGAGAAATCGATCGCCGTATCGAAAACGCTTGGAAAAGCTTCTGGTCCATGAAGACGCTAATGAAGGGAATCTGCCGATTTCCCTGAAGCAAAAAGTCATCGATATGTGTATTCTGCCCATTCTAACCTACGGTGCTCAAACTTGGTCGCCTACCGAGTTGCAAAAGTCGCGCCTTGCGGTCTGCCAAAGAGTTATGGAGTGCAGCATCCTTGGTATTTCACTCAAAGATAGGACACGAAACACTGAGCTGCGCTCAAAAACTAAAGTTATAGATGTGGGGAAAAAGGCTGCCAGCCTGAAATGGAACTGGGCGGGCTATGTCAGCCGTATGTACGAGGATCGTTGGGCGAAAATCTCGACACTATGGGTGCCAGAAGAGGGACGATTTCGCGGGTGCCGGCCCCCAACGAGATGGCGGGATGACCTGGACGCCTACCACAAGAGTTGGCTGGAGACTGCAGGCGACAAGAAAGTATGGAAAGATTTGGGGATGGCCTTTGCCCAGCAGTGGGACAGTACAAGCTAATGAAAAGAAAACTAGCTTCTGTGATCACCCATAAGTAACCTTTAAATTTAAACAATATCAGAGCCATGTTATAACGGCTCACCTTCCTTATATTTCATAGCATTGTAGGTCTCAAAATAAAGCAAAACAAAAAAACAAGAAGGACTTGTAAGAATATCACAATACAAAATAGCAATTGTAAGTAACGTAACAATTAAGGCTGAATACGTGTACGAAACCAACGAATTAAGCCTAAATTGTATTCTATTAATCGAGAAATCTCAACATGATTGTCAATGATTAATGAATTTCGTGCTGACGTAACATTATCTTACTAAAATAAATTCTTTCAACTATTTCGTCACGAGATTGGACCGACACATAAGAAGTAAATTGATTTTGGATTTTCTTAGAAAACTTTCTCAATTAGTTTGTTAGAATAAAATAATTGAAACCCGTTGAATACTTTAATCCCTATAGAATCTATTAATAATGCTACTTATCTATTGACCCTTATCTTTCACTTAATCTATTTCCATCTTAAAGCCAAACTACTTCTTAATAATGTTCTGTGCTTCTTATAACTGCATTGTAGACAATCCCTCTTACTTATAAACGTTAGTCAACATTTTAAACGACTGCTGAGAGGCTGATTAGCAAAAATCTTACCTATAAACCCTGCTTAGCGTTTAGCAGCCACTAAGTGACGCTTAAATAGCTGTCAAATTTAAACAACACCGGGACCTTGTTTAGATGTTGCTGAGAGGCACAATGGCGGCTTTTACTTGAAACAGCTGTTCGATCAATGACATATTATACATTGTTCAAATTATTTATTTGCATTTCTTTCAATTTTAATGTTGTTTACTTATAATTAAACATAGATTTTGACGATCTAGCAGATTTCCAAAATTATATAGAAGATTTAGCTTGTATAGTTATAAATTATTTCTTGCCGATATTTTTAGAACAACATAATAGTAGGAGAGCTGGTAAACAATTTTTGGTAACATACCCAATATTGAGGCATTACAGGAAATTCTGTGATTGTCCTTAAATGAACCTAAATTAGGTAGTCGAGGTCTAGTTGAAGTGTAGCGGCTCCCTACAAGCACTTGAATATTTGTACAGGCAAAAAAAAAATTGAGTCATTCTAGATGACCTACTTTTTTATAAGGAGAGCTTATATTGGCTGTATCTCTTGCTCATGTTCCTGCGATGTGGTTGGCTCTCGCGAAAGCACGACAAACGGCACTCATGTGGTCTTCCAATAATATTTTCGGAGTAAATATTATATAGTTCCATCCTAAATAATAACAATATTCGAAAAAGAACATTTATTAGATGTTTTTATGAAAAACAAAAATACATCCGTAATTAGTATAATACCCTGAAGCTATATTGAATCTCAAATAAAGTGCAATAATAGAAAAAAAAACATACGTAAATTTCAAAATGTATCAATATTTCTCATGTTTCAAAAAAATATCCGAAATTGTTCACCAGCTCTGGGACTATTTGTTATTTATCAGAATATCATTGCCATGGAGATATCATAACGTTGCTATGTATCTATTTGGTATCTATGACTCATAGATACAAAATAGCCAAGCGTGTTCGTTCAATTGCGTTATTTAGTCGACTATTTTGGCTTTAATCTGTGGCCCTCGTATGTGTATCGTTCTTTATCAGTTATGAGTAACTGCGTAAGTAGCTGAGGCTAAACAACAGCTAATTAACGTTTATAAGTAAAGAAAATTTAAGCGTTGTTTAAATGCTTGACAGCTATTCAGCTGGGAGGTGGCTAAGTCACACTTAACGAGATTTTTATAAGTAAGACGGATAGTCTTTAGTCATTTGAAAAAAACGTTATTATATTTTTATATGCTTCCTGCTAGCTATCTTTATATTAAAGGCCGACTCGTATTATAAATTTGTGTTTTATAATACGAGTCGGCCAGCCCGTTCTACCCAACCAATTCGCATGATTTTTTTTTAAAATGAAAGCTCTTGCTGCATAGATTTGTCATCAAGCATTAGAAATTACCTACTAACTTGCACATTCATCAAGTTATATGCAAAAACAGTTTTCTCCCATACATTTTTTACGTCGTAGCCGTAGTCAATGACTTTCTGCTTCTATATATCTGGGGCCCAATTCTGCTATTTTAGATGACATCGACATCATATTTTGAATGGAATGAGATTATATTTTGAATTGACTCAAAATCGGTATTCTGCTACACAATGTCATTCTATTCTAATTTCGATATATTCAATTTAATGTCAAATATCCTGACATGAGTAGGTATTGCCATTAATGAAATAATTAACTTTATTGCTGGTAATTTGATGTTACAGCGTTGCCTATGATTTGTTTTTTATGTAATATGCACGCAAGTACGCTCTCACATTTTATTTCACTTTAAGAGTTCCTTACGATCTGGTAGATGTTTTGGGAAATCTCTTCTTAGTCAGGGCACATGAGTAAATAAACCGAACAGAGAGACAGCTTCTTAAGAGCTTGTAAATTTGTTACCTATTTTGGTAGGGTTGTCACAATAGGTTAAGACAAATCGCTTGTTCGGTATACGACAGATTCTGGATTGGACAGATTCTTGGACTCGACGGATTCGCTATACGGCAGAAGTACAGCTGTTGTAAATAAAATAGCGAGTGGAACCAAAAAAGGCATGCACCGGAAACTTTTAAAAGCACGGGATAAAAATATACATTTGTTACCAAGGACACGACGTGACGACGTGATTTATTTGACATTCCCAAGGATACCACTAATCGTGTTGAATATTTTCTGGTAATATGATCTATTTTGCTAATAAACATAGGACACTTTAGCTATTATGGCCACTAGTTTTACCACGGGGATAGATATCTAAAATAAGTTTAAAAAGAAATTGTGTAAGACAAATGAACGTCTACAAAACAAATGACTATAAAATGATCAACCATCGATAGGGCTTACAAAAAACAGGTGCATGCGATTTTCGACCTAATTGACAATTCATGACAGACTTTTATTTAGTATTTTCTTGCTTTCTGACATTGATACGTTATTAAAATTGTAAATTTTGAGTTACGTCAATAAGGTCGAAAATCGCATGCACCTGTTTTTTGTAATCCCTATCGATGGCTGATCACTTTCTGATAGTCATTGGTTTTGTAAACACAGTGGTCACGCACACATAAGCCGCGTGCTCGTAGTAGTGCAACCGATTCGCGCTGTTGTATGAAGCTGTGGCTCTGTTCCGTTTATCTACTCATGTGGTCAGGGACCGTAAGGGTGCAGCATACGGTCCTCGAGGAACGTACATGCCAATTTTTAGCATCTTGTGCCCAGTAGATTCGGCTGTGCATTGCTGTTAGTCAGGGAATTGTGAATGAATTTTATTATATACAAATAATACTACCTAGCAGTGCAATATGGCAATCTATAATACTAACCAGTACCATTTTAGCAAATGAATTTATTCGTTGGATTGTGAGAGATTTTTTGATACATAATCAATAATGTTACGTACGATTTGAAATCGAACATTTAAAATATGGGTGTTTTGAATATGTGTATTTACAGTTTGACGTTTGTCTTTGTACAAAAATATATTTAGCAGAATACCGTTTATGTATTGTTCAACTCTCAATATATTCGCAATATCATTTCAATGTCTCTTAATTTAAGAGAATACCATTATGACGTAAATATGACACTGACATCATATCGAAACTGCATTTTGAACAAATATAATTAGCAGAATTGGGCCCCTGGTTCTCATCGAGGTAGGCGTTTCGTTATAGGCCTATAATAGGCGCTGAAAAGAGCTCTTTCATTTCATGATATGCTCATTTAAATTGAATAAGTTTGAAGTAAGATAGGTGTGGACATTGAACTTATTTTTCAATATCTTTATATATATATATATATATATATATATATATATATATATATATCTCTTTCTTGTGTGCGTGTGTATGTCACTGAATTCCTCCTAAGCGACTGGACCAATTTTGATGAAATTTTTTGTGTGTGTTCAAGAGGACTTGAGAATGGTTAAGATTCACAATTTAGTCCACTGAAAAATGTGTTCATAGTTAATTTTAATTTGTAAGAAGTTGTTGATTTTGGCATGTTTCACATTAGAACCGACCCACTGCGCTACCATCGCAGTGTCAAATCAATATTAATATATTTATAATAATCCTTACCTATTCAGGTAAGGATTAAAACGGAAAGGAATAAAACATAAAAAAAAAAGATTTCGAGTGGACAACATATATCCGCAAAATTCGGATTGTCGAGTATTTTGTTAAATTGTAATGGTTCTGACAGACAAATCGCAGTCGCCATATTGGCCACTCTAGCAAAAGTCACTGATACCGGATAACATTTTGAGTAGGTACTACTAGGTAAGTTTAGTAGGTACTAAGTAGTTTGTATGTAGATATAAATACATCTTGCAGTTATATATCTTAAACAGTTAAAACGACAATTATAGAAGTATCCGCCCAATAAAACAGATTTGTGTTACCCCGAACATTGATGATATAATTACTATAAGTAGAGAACCCCGAATTCAAGCAAGCGAAGCCGCGGGCAAAAGCTAGTTTTCCTATAAATTTCTAAAGATTCTATTGCTTTCTCTCTACATGGACGGTTTTAAATTCAAAAATATTTTTATGGCATCTAATAAGTTCCTTGCGGGAACTGCCTGGAAAACCGTTATGCCTCCTTAAGGTGTCCTTGCCTTACTTTCATACGGGTGTGAGTGTGGTGGTGTGTAAAATTATATCCGATGTTGGTAAAATTATCACTATAGTGAATTATCGCTGATGGCAGTTAATATTCCCCGAATGTTACCAGTTAACCCTTAAGGTTGGGTGAACTGATCTCTGATGTTGAGGCATTTTCCCCCTTTTTTTGTATCACGATGAAATCCAGTTACGGACTATCCCTCAAAGGGACCCCTCCGCCAACTCTGTACCGAGTTTGGGGCAGGTGGAGAGGGGGTGTGTGGCTCGGCTCTCCCTCCTAGATGTTCAGGGGGGCATACCCACTAAAACACCGCGGTGTTCCTCTATTGACCCTCATGTTGGGGTCGCTGTAACGACGCGACATCAGTATACCCGCGACTCGGAGGAATTTTCCCCAAATGTAGTGAAATTTCCGCCTAATGTTGGTAAAATCAACCCTACAGACGGGTAAATTACGTTTTATGTTAAGAAAATTTTTGTGTTTTTAAATTACGGACTTTCTTCGGGCATTATAATATTTTTTGATATGGAACATATTACGTTCATAGTACTATCGTCATATAATTATATTACAAGTGGTAGTTATGGTAGAAATTGAAGCTTTTGTAAGAATAGTAGTTTTGAGAGAAAAGGTTCTTTTGACAGCACCGGCGGTTTTGGTAGACATGGTAGTTTTGAAAGAAAATGGTAGATATGATACGAATAGTAGTTTTGGTACAAATAGTAGTTTTGATGGGAATAGTATTTTCGGTAGGAATGTTAGTTTTGGTAGAAATAGTATTTCCCTAAGATAAACGGCTTTAAAGTTCTCGACGCGTAGTGTATGCCTACCAGTAATCAGTAAACATCGTTATCGAGCGGGTAAAAATGGTGGCAGTGCGGTAGCGCACGGCAATAGGGTTGTCATACGTATGCGTCACGTAGGTGCATACATTTAGTAAGCTTTTTCGATTATGTAATATCGTACAATACCTTTATTTAATTAAAATATATTATAATTTTAAATGTTTTTTTAAAAGTATAGCTATATAGTATTGTATTTTTTTTTGTATTGTAATAACTTTTTCACTAATTACTCTTTACTACTTCAATGTAATTTGAAAGTTAATGCGAAATTATTTTCAAAAATATTAAATTATTATTTCGCAGTCGTCATATATTGGATAAAATTTTTACAATCATCTATGTTAAAAATATGTTTTAATCTATTCTTTACTTTCATATTTTTGTTGTTATGTTCAAAAACTGTTAACATATTTTAAAAATTGGCAACACTAACATTAAGTGAAAAATTAACAATATAAACTTTTCAAATTATTTCACAAGTTTAAAATAAATACGTCTTTGTTATGTCAAATGAAGTCGAAAGGTCATTTTCTTACTTCAAATGTTTTTTTTTCCAGCAGACATCTTAAACTAACAGAAAGCAGTATAAATAAGTTGTTGGATTTTTATTCCAAGTAGACCTAAATATCTTCAAGGAATATTTTAACAAAAAATCTTAATATATAAAATCCTTGCGTTACTGACTGACTGACAGACACGCTACAGCCGAAATTATTGGGCGCAGGAAGCTGAAATTTGGCATGTATGTTCCTTGGGGACCGCAGGGGAGCACTAAGAAGGCATTTCCCGAAATTCCCACGGGATCGGCCAAAACTGGTAAGTTAAAAAAAAAATGCAGGCGTAGCTGCTGGTGTCCTCTAGTATTCAATAAAAAGTAATTGAAAAATATTTATATGTTTCATTTCAAAATTATTTCTAACGAAAAACCTACATTAATTATTTTGTATTGACTTAGTTACGAGTGATTATTAAAATATAATTTAATTTTGATATTTTAATAAGATACACAAAGACAAATTGAAATATATATTCTTAATTACATAAAGATATCAAATAATAAAATTAAACTATTATTTAAAAAAAATGTGCATGCTATATGGGTACGCGCGGCAACCCTAGTGTCGAATGCCACGACCTTGACCCGCTGGATAACGATGTTTAGTAATCAGCTGCGAGGTCATTCCCCTCGGCCGCGCGACCACGTGATCATAAACTGCCGCCACCGCGGCGCAAGGTGTAGGTAAATACGGCCGGCGTAGGTACGATGTCTGCAAGCGCGCGCTATACATTACCGGTAATACCTAAATGTTGTAAATTTTTTTAACCTTAAAATTTTTTTTTGTTTCCCAGGTATTATTTTCACGTAGTATGACTTGGCATGATGTGCAAAACGAGAAGACTTCGGCTTGGTGATGGGTCTTGTGACACCCTGTATATCCCTATTGCGCGGCAAACCATTCATTAATGCAAAGGTGGAAATATCACGATACCTAAGGTGCAACGCAAAGCCAATGTTGTGGGAAAAGAAGTTTTGTGATATAGGTATATAGTTTTGGTATGAATTTCATCTTTTTACTTATTAGATAAGGCTACAATGTACTCATCGTACCTTTATGTAAGAGCTTTTTTATAATATTAAAATATGCTGTGGAGCAGCACCGGTCCTCTAGTACGGTTGATTTTTGTTTAACGCGCGAAACGGCCATCTATACATATAGTAAGGATGATTCTCGTTACACCGTGCCGGGGCTGGGCCGGGCCGGGCCTCGTCCGGGGCACGGCCGTGGCACGGTCAGATATTCATTGTATTGATTTGTATGAAGTCATTCACGTTAGGCCGGCCGGGCCACGGCGTCATAATGTCGGTAGATATTGTTTCTCTTTTGTCTGTCGCAATCCCTACTTGAACAGACAGACACGGCCGTGCAATCAATGCTCGATGATTCACGTTACACCGGGCCGGGGCAGGGCCGGGACCCGGCCGTGTCGAATCCACCGTGCTCCGGCCGGGCTAGGCATTCATGCTACACCGGGCTGTTTTCGAGCATTCATTGCACGGCCGTGCCTGTCGGTACTTGTTGGGATAGCGTCACACGAGTTGATAGTTTGTAATTATTACTAACTAGCTTTTGCCCGCTGCTTCGCACGCGTAAATTACGATAAGATAAAATATTTTGTACAAACACCCCTACCCTCCTCAAGGAACATACATGCCAAATGTCACCTTCTAGCGCCCAGTAATTTCGGCTGTCAGTCAGTCAGTAACGCAAGGATTTTATATACACAGATTGAAGTGATGCCATCGAAAAAAATAAAGTTTTTACACAAACTATAAATCCCTCTTCCACCCTCTTAGGAGAAAATTTCCAAAATAAATGTCTTTGTGTTTGCTAACGCCATTTGAGGATTCAATAAACAAAGTATGAAGTTAATCCCTTGAAGACATAAAAGGTTCTAAGCAAATTATGACTCCCCTTTTTATCCACTTAGGGTAAGAATTTCCAAAAAGACTTTCTTAGAGCCACCGCCGACTAGCTTCTTTTAGCATCGGCGACTGGCGATTTTGCAACTGTATCGATGCTGCATCGCGTTTTAGCGACTCCATGCGTTCGGACGCGGCGACCGTAGTGCTGTAGTGTATTGTTGGTGATCGGCCGAGTCGAATATCGATAAATTCATTTATTTTTTCAACGTTGTAATACAATAATTGTACAATATCAGTAATATATGATGTTCGTTACAATAATGTTAAATTATGTTCTATTATTAATATACTTATACTATCGAAAACTGACAAGTACCTAGTACTCTACATTTTATGCTCTAAACAATAGATGGCATGGACAGTACTGCACTCATTTCTTCGTATTAATATTAACGTATGAATTGATAGATGATGCTCACTGAAAGTAATACGAAAACTGCTTTTTGGATGTAGGTAAATAATACTAGCTTGCCTAATATTTTCATCGGTATAAAGAAAGCAGTAGGTAATGTAGCTTTATCATAACCTATGATAAGAATCGCGTCGTCAAAATCTAGTACATCACCCTAGGTCGTGTACTGCCTAAATGAAAACTTACATATTTTTTATAAGCGCTGTCATATATTTATCGACATTCATTCTGTTTAAGCCAGTCACTAGTCAAACCCTATAATAACATCCTTATTTTCGGTTACAGAATAATAAATAAACTTTGGGGTAAATTACCCCAAATGACTATTAAAAGTTGAAGTGTACAAAAGAAATTATTTTTGTAGTTTACATGGGGCTATTTTTAACAAAGCATCAAAAATTTTAAATAACACTTAAGTGCGTTACATTAAAAAAATTCATTCTTTCATTAAATTACTAATTGTACACCAAATTAACGATCGTTCTACAAATATCATTTAATATGAAAAGTCTTGTCCGTTCCGGAAACTTATCCACTCAGAAAACTTAATAGGTTATCTTAAGTTTTCTTGTGACGCTGCACCCAATAAAGGAGCTTTGCAGGGCTCTGTAAACTTAGTTTATTAAACATTTGACTGAATTGATGAGAAATTAATGCATGCGTAACTGACACCCTGGGGTAATTTTCTCACATAGCTAAGCAGACTAGATGGAAGTTTTTTTTAACGCCACGTAACTGACAACTTTAGGAGATGATACTATCATCGCAAAAAATACAAGTTGTGCCCCTGGGGTGAAGAATTTTAATACCCCACGGTGTTATTTAATGGTTAACAAATAAGTGACAACCTATAGTAGGGAGTCGTCCTTTAATCATGTGAGTCTTGATAGGTGGAAGAGACAAATAAGTGTAGACAGATATCAAGTGTTCTTGTTTTTCATGAGCCAGAAATTTTTATCCTATACGCATCATAAAACAACGATTGTTCGTTCGATGGGCAGGGATTCAGAAAAGTCCTGTATTAAGATTTTTCGTTGCTTTTGGATGCTCTAGGGTGCTTTAATCAACCCACTTCAAAAAGGAGGATGTCCTCAGTTTGGTTTGGATATTTTCTTTTTATGTAGGTGCCGTGTGGTTGACGGCATAGAATACAAGTGTCACCACCCCCTGTCTTCCCGTGGGTGTCGTAAGAGGCGACTAAGGGATAACACGATGCAAATACCATCTTTGTGTAGAGACGGAAAACTCGACAACAAACCCTAGACGACTGCCTCGTTGGTCTCGCGGCATAAATGTGCGCGTGGGATCGGGAGGTCCCGGGTTCGATTCCTGGGTCGGGCAGTGTTTTTGGGTTTTTCTGTCACGAAATTCTCAGTAGCAGCACGGAGTCTGTAAATGTGCCCGGTACGGCAATAGGCTCGCCCCTTATTACGTGGGACTAAAGTATATCTGGTGAAAAGTGGGTGTAGAAATACACCTCTGCCTACCCCTTCGGGGATAAAAGGCGTGACGTTATGTACGTTATGTATGTATGTAGGTACAGCGGTCTTTGAATTTTCTGATCCATTTCTGGAATTCTTTATGTGTGATATGCTTTTATATTTTGCAAGATCGAATTGCAATTATTGCGAGTTAAGACTTAAATGAGCCAGTATACTTTTTAAATAGCGTTCTTGAAGGACCTTTAAGAACGCTATTTTATAAGTATGCATGATATATTTATAATTTTTTACCATGCCAAAATAGAGAAAATACCTATCAAGGTAGTCTGCAAGTAGTGTCCATGGATGAAAAGATTTGCATTTTAGAAACATCTTATGAGAAGAGTGGATAATTATGTATTTAGGTAAACAAGTGGTAAATAGGAGGGTAGATAGATAAAGGGAGGGGGCGACCAAATAAAAGATGGAATAACTGTGTGAGAATAGATATGTAAGAAAAGGGGGAAGTGATCGGATGACTGGTGACATAGAAGTATGGAAGAGAATGTATGTCCATACAGCGCCGACCCAAACAAATTGAAGTCAGGTAAGAGATGAAGAGAATAATGAGTGTAATATTTTTTTATTTTAGCTTCAATTTTGACACCAGTAGCTCGCAATGTCTTTTTTGGATAAAATATTTTTTTATTTACTTTGTATAAAAAATACTTTTGAAACTGACTTTTGAAAGAATGAGGAGAGGTGGTAAAGCCTCAAACCTACCCAGGTATCATCATCACAGAGTAAGTTTAAAATTGAAAAGACATCAAATCACGTTATAAATGGACGATCCCTTCGTTATTATTTTAAGTGACAGTCGCCGCGATCGGCATCTTCCAGTGTGCGGTGTAAGAATTCGGATGCTGCATCTGGATGCTAAAAAGCGACTGAATCGCTGGTCGCCGATGCTAAAAGAAGCTAGTATGCGGAGGCCCTTAGTGCTCACTTACTTCATTTGAGGAACCAATAGGTATACAAAGTTTGAAGTTAATCCACTGAGGGAATAAAAAGTTTCATACAAATTCTGACAACCAGTTTAACCCCTTTAGAGGAGGAATTTTCAAAAATTCTCTCTTAGTGTGCCCCTACACACCTCGAGGAACATACATGCTAAATTTCATCTACTTGCGCTCAGTTGTTTCGGCTGTAGTATGTCTGTCAGTCAATCAGTAACGAAAGTATTTTATATACAGACATATTATACAAATAAATAATATTTGACTGCCTCCTTGGTACAGTGGATAGCGGATGCGTCTACTAAACAGGAGGTCTCGGGTTCGATGCCAGGGCCGGGCAAAAGTATTACTGAGTTTTGCCGAATTCTCAGTAGCAGCACGGACTCTGCCAATGTGCCCGGTAATGGCAATAGGCTCGCCCCCTCCCTATTACGTGGGGTCTAATATGCAACAAGGCGAAATATTACACCTCTGACTACTTCTTCGGGGATACAGGCGTGAGACTATAAAAAAACTGTCTGTAATCTCAAAATAACTGTACAGCATATTGTTGCTAACCCGTTTCCATTAACCCAATGATTTATTTAGATTGTTTTTCTGTCTGTCTATTTATTCAGGGTTATCTTAAAAATGACTGAATCGTTTTATATGTGTATTTTACTAATGGCTCTTGAAAACTCTCGAACAAACTATGAAAATTTCATTTAAAATTAAATTAGTCAAGGATTCTGTAGCAGTATACATTTGTATATCTCAGCGACATTGTAAAAAAATGTTTAATAAATTATCCAATTTAAAAAACCCTTTCTTAGTATTTTAGGTTAAAGAAATGAGAGAAGCCAGCAGTTGGACAAAGCAGATAACTGATAAAAAGTGCTTACTTGCTTAAAAATAAATAAAAATAGATTAATAACGGTACTAAGTATTTTCGCTTCTATTGCTCATATAAAGAACCATCCCACATTTTAGTTAGTGAAGATGAAGAGCGCTTAGATGAAAGCCAGCATAAATTTAAAATAATGAAAATTAAATGCACATCAGGGAAAATGAAAAAAACCAAGTGAAGGAATTAAAAATTTCATACAAACTGGGACCCCTTTTTTAACTCCCCGTTTTAGTGTTGAATTCACTAACGTCACTTGAGGAGCCGTTATTCAAAGTTTCAAGTGAATCCATTGAAGTTTTTTTATATTATAAAATGGGACACCCTGTCTTAAGCCCCATAGGGGAGTGACTTCGAAAACTCCTTTCTTGGTGTTCCCTAACGTCATTTGAGGAACCTATATACAAAATTTGAAGTTAATCCAATGAAGGAATAGAAAGATTTTATACAAATTCCGAATCCCCTTTTTAACACTTTAGGGTAAGAAATTGCAAAAAAAAATTCTTAATGTTTACTAATGTCATTAGAGAAACCAATATACAAAGTTTGAAGTCAATCCACTGAAGAAATAATAAGTTTCGTTTAATACACCCTTTGAACCCCTATTTTACCCCCTGAGGGTAGGAATTTTCAACAAACTAATTGTTAGTGTTCATTATCGTTATTTGAGGAACCAATATACCAAGTTTGAAGTCAATTCATGAAAGGAATAAAAAGTAACATACAATCTTTGACCCTCAATCTTACCCTATTAGGGGTGGAATTTCCAAAAAAAATATTCTTAGCTTTCTCTATTACCATTTGAGAAACCAATGTATAAAGTTTGAAGTCAATCCACTGAAGGAATAATAAGTATGACACTTTGACCCTATCCCACCCCTTGAGGGACGGAATTTTTAAATAAATAATTCTTAGTGTTCACTATTATCATTTGAGGAACCAATATACAAAGTTTGAAGTCAATCCACTGAAGAAATAATAAGTTTCATTTCATACACACTTTGAACCCCTATCTTACCCCTTGAAGGTAGGAATTTTCGAAAAACAAATTCTTAGTGTTCACTATCGTCGTTTGAGGAACCAAAATACAAAGTTTGAAGTCAATCCATTAAAGGAATTAAAAGTTTCATACAAACTTTGACCCACATCATACCCCGTTAGGGGAGGTATTTCCAAAGAAACAAATAAAATTCTTAGTGTTCACTATCATCATTTGAGGAACCAATGTATAAAGTTTGAAGTCAATCCACTGAAGGAATAATAAGTATGACACTTTGACCCTATCCCACCCCTTGAGGGACGGAATTTTTAAATAAATAATTCTTAGTGTTCACTATTATCATTTGAGGAACCAATATACAAAGTTTGAAGTCAATCCATTAGAGAGATAAAAAGTTGCATACAAATTTTGACCCCCTACCTTACCCCCTTAGGGGAGGAATTTCCAGAAAATAATTCTTAGTGTTCACTATCGTCGTTTGAGGAACTAATATGCAAAGTTTGGAGTCAATCCATTGAAGGAATAAAAAGTTTCATACAAACTTTGACCCCCAGTTTTACCCCCTTAGGGGTGGAATTTCCAAAAGTCCTCTCTTAGTGCTACCCTACACTCCTTAAGGAACATACATGCAAAATTTCATCTTCTTGTGACCAGTAGTTTCGGCTGTAGCGTGTCTGTCAGTCAGTCAGTAACGCAAGGATTTTATATATTAAGATTAAAATGCAATTCTCACAAATTGAGTTGGCAGCTATCGCCATTGCTATTGACGACGAAGCATTGGAAAAACAAACCGAAAGTACTAAAAGAAGATGGGGTATACACCCAGCCTGGAGGAAACGCGACACGGAAGGGGGATTCGCCACACCGTATAAGGAATTATAAGATGATGAGACCAAATTTTACGGTTATTTTAGAATGTCTAAAGAATGCTTTAGTATCTTGCTAATCCGATATCTGTCGACATACATTGGTTACGTAGTAAAAATAGCTTATAGCTGCGTGTGTGGTCACTCGCCGATTACTAAAAAAAATATACCATAATACCGACCTATGATTAGGTAATATTAATTTATAAATATAACTCAGTGTGTTCCGGCTTAAATCATCAACTGACCTCCGGCCGGGAAATAATATCCACGGCCTAACGTGAATTACTTCATACAAATCAATACTATAAATATTTGACCGTGCCACGGCGCGGCCGTGCCCCGGCCGGGGCCCGGCCCGGACACGGCGCGGTGTAACGTGAATCATCCTTAAATCTGTAAGTGATCGATGTCTGTACATGGAAGGTATTCAGGAGAAATGTATTTTAAGGGGTTTATATTAAAGAAGAGAAGCCAAAAATATAATTATTACAATTTTTGTCTATTTGTCTGTGCGTTTGTGCACGCTGATTTCAGAAACGGCTAATCGGATTAGAATGCGGTTTTCACTGATGTGTTGTGGTAAGCCTCACTTAATCTATACATATAATAAATCTGTAAGTGATCGATGTCTGTACATGGAGGGTATTCAGGAGAAATCTCGGGATATTATTAAGATATAAACTTAATTGCTGGCTTCCACTACGTAGGTGTCAGTTATAGCAACAAAAGGTAGTCTTTTTGTTATTCTGACTTATAAGCAACTAGATTTGCGCAGGGCTCCTCGTATAAACTAATCACCAAAACCTTTCTCGGAATTAATACTTACTATCGGCGTAAACCGCACAATCCGTTCGGTATTTTCTGAGTTTATCGCGGTAAGAGAGGCAGACAAGACACGGTGGAATTTAATGTGTATGGATATAGATATTATTATAAAATATATATAAATATAGATTTAACTGCTAAATTTCATAACAATGCGTTCAGTAGTTTTTACGTGAAAGTATAACAAACATATAGATTGTTTGTAATACAAATTATGAGGCGGGATAGCCCTTCTCACATTTTTACATTTATTTGTACCTGGAAAAATGTATTTGTAAAGGAAAAGTTCAATACTTACCTTCTGAAATTAATGAAATTCGGAAGGCCGTTTTTGGTAGCATCTTCTTAATATATAAAATCCTTGCGTTACTGACTGACTGACAGACACGCTACAGCCGAAACTATTGGGCGCAGGAAGCTGAAATTTGGCATGTATGTTCCGTGGGGATCGCAGGGGTGCACTAAGAAGAGATTTCCCGAAATTCCCACGGGATCGGCCAAAACGGGTAAATTTAATAAAAATGCAGGCGTAGCTGCTGGCGTCCTCTAGTTTATTATAAAATTAGGCTCACACTCATATTGAACCTCTGTTTGATACCTGTCTAAAATGATTGTTTCCAAAGTTTGATAAATTATGGTTCAAAGGCCTATGACTGACGTCAATTTAATGACGACCGATCTTGAAGTATAGTTTTGTTTAATCTACGTAATGATAGTACTTTTGACATTTTTGCTAAACCTATTTTATATTTGCCGAAAATCTTACTACTACAATAAATGTGAAAGTTAGACAGGATTGATGTTTGACACAATTTCATGTAAAAACGACTAAGCGGAGTTTGAAGAAACAATAAAAGACTGTTACACTACATGCGATCAAAGCTGCAGTTAGAAGCTCGTAGAATATATTATATCAGAAAACTATACGAGCCAGCAGACAATTGAGAACAAAGGAAATTAAATCTTCAATTAATGTTATTGGTCTGTCCATTTTTAACTTGAAATTGAACAAAACATAAAATCAACAGAAATTGAAGTAGAAATATGCAAGGCCAATATTTAATTTTAGATGAGTTTCTGTAGGCAGCAAAATCTAGTTGGCATCGATTGCTCGAGTACCAAAAAATAAAAGGAAATTCTTTGTAATTTGGGTATTCAATGTTTTAGTTACTTTTTATGCAAGCCTAATCCAAATTTGACAACTTGTAGATAGATTTAGACCCGGAAAGATTATCGTAATCTCCCTTCATCCAAATGAAAAACTACTATTATATTATATAATTATATAATTAAAGAACAAATTTAAATCCTCTCTTGACTCGCCTCGGCGAAGAATGCCAATATATTTAGTTAATAATTTCTCTGAAGATTTTTTTCGATCGAATATTTACAAATGCGATGACGATATCCGAGTACATTTAAGAGCGTTTAATCCGTCGGAGGCGATTTTGCGGGTTTTTATTGTTCTATTACGTTACGGATAAATGACAATTAATGGAAAAGATATAGAAAATATGAAAGTTCAGTTCTTTATCAAGAGAGTGCTGGAGAAAAATATATGGGTTACTATAGTAAATATTTTAAAACGGATGAATTTAAAAAAGTCATTTTCGTAATTTCTGTAGTTTAGGCCAGCATTAATGGTCGCTAGTGCTATGAAGCCTTATCGTTCTATAATTCTGTAAATGTAAACTGTACGAGCAAAAACTATACAAGCGAGTCCCTAAAAAAGAAATTGTACTTTCATTCATAATTTTCAAGAAAATCGGAGAACAAAACAGTGCATTTTGCTTAATTTTAGCCCGCAAATTTGCATTTATATCTAAAAAACTACTGTGATTATTAAAAAGATATATACATATTTACAAACCTTAAGATTCATTTTAAGTCATATAAAAAAATTGGAATCTAAACTTTTCGTTTGTAATTAATATGATTTTTTAAAAAAGACCTATAAAACTCGAAGCGCGATGCTACGTCCGCCATTCAGCGCTGAGCGCTCTCAGAGGACGGACCTGTCGCTCGCGTCCGCGTCCGCCATTTTACGTAAATATTGCATTCCAAAACGTTTATAGCGCGGCTAAAGCTTCTTGATCCTTATTTTTTTCTCAACGTATTTTTTTTATAAATATGAAAAGTTGATGTACTTAACTTTATTTATGTATTACGTATTAAACTAGTGTATTAGTCGAGACATCTGGAGTCTAGTGGTTACTGGTTAGTATAGTAGCGCGGTCAACTAGGGGCTGGGCGAGACTGACAGAAACGGACCGTTAGATATAATACCTTGCTGCAAAAATCAAGTGGCAATATACAGTATAAACAGGTACAGTAGTTAGACGCATTTGATCTTTGATGGGTGACCATGGGATTGGCTTGCAAAGCCTTTATCGCAGGTTTATTTTCGTACAAACTACATAAGTTAAGGTAAAGTAATTGACATCACGGTCATAGTATGGATGGGTGACCGACCGATGAATTTACAGAGCCCATGTATGAGGTTCTTAATGGGGGCAAAATTATGGTTATTTTTAAGCTAGGACGCGCCGTCGTTAGCATGATACCAATGTAATAGGTATTTACCTAAAACGTACTATGCAATGCAATTAAAAGCACACTTGAATCGAATATTATCTTACAAATCGCCGCAGCTCAGCTGATCCCCACGAGCTCGCATTGCAGGTACCTAACACACACAAGCCCACCTACCTACTGTGCAGTCTTATTCTGCACCAGTTAACAGTTTATTTTGACTCAATTCTTCTAACTATATTTGTTCAAAATGCAGTTTCGATCTAATGTCAGTGTCATACTCATGTCACAAATGGTATTCTCCTAAATAAACTGATATTGGAATGTTATCGTGTCTAGATCGTTAATTGAACAATGTCATCATCATCGTTCTAGCATACCGTGGATTCGAACCCGATACCTTCTGCATAGCAGTCCGTTGGTATCTCCAGTAGGCTATCGCTGCCTGTTGTTAATTAAACAATGTGTCAACGTCAGTGAGAACAATAGAAGTCAAATTATAGTTGGTGCCACGAGAAGATAGACTTTTTGTAAACAAACATTCAGAGCTTCACAACCTTTTTTCGAACAGTGGTGTTTTAGATTTTATGCTTTTGAACAGTATTTTTTTTCAATGCCTAATTATGCCACTATGTTTTTAAATTTATATTGTTAAATTTTACTGAAATAAAAATATTTGATTTTGTGTTTTAGTGGTCAAATTTTCATAAATTGGCTGATTTTTTTGTTGTTTTACACGTAATAATCTGTAAATTAATGAAAAATAGAGTACCATGTATGTTAATTATAGAGTAGGTACATACATGTTACTTTATTATTGACACGATTTTTAAAAAATCACTACGCAATAAATAATATTGCTCAAAGTAGCATATCTATTCTAAAATATTAAATTATTGACCAACAATGAATAATATAACAGATAACTAGCTAATACATTGCATAAACATTTCTAGGCATAGAGATTTTACGTTGTCTGTGAATGAAGAATGTGTCGTCAGAATGAACTTAAACAAAAACCATTAAACGTTACGGTAGTCTGAAAACGCAATTTCTTTTTTAGGTATAAATAATTTTCTGCCATCTGATATTCTGCACGCGCTTTTTCGAGATGCCGGCAGCGAGAAGAGCGTTGCAATCCTATAAACTTGTATTTAACTTAACACCAACCCTTTCCTGATAACTAAAAAATTAATTGTATCCTCTGATAAAAAGATGTTAAGCCCAAGAATGTATCATTTCAATGAACTAACGCCAAATGTTGACACTCTAGGCGTCAGTACCTCAAAACATTAAAAGATCCGTTTGACAGCGCATAATATCGATAAAAACCCGATCCATTGACATATTAGTTTCCAATGACACGTATCTAAGTATAGGTCGGTTCACGAAAGTTGACCAGAAATGGCGGCCGTCGCGCATATGTACATTCGTGCACCAATGGCGTGGCTCCATTCTTGACGCATTTAGGGAATGCGTCAAGAACGGAGCCACACCATTGGCATTCCACCCGCGCCTCACCCCGCACCTCCACGGAGACCTAAAAAATGATTTCTGCGCAGTGGTCATCTTTCGTGAACCCGACCTATACCGTTGCGCTCATTGATTTGAAATTATTTGTTTTTGACAGAACTATCGCTAAGTCACTTAGTAAAAATTCTTTGTTTACAAAATGTCTATGTTCTCGTGACACGGACTCTAGATGATAATGACATTTAAATTAGAAGAATACCAATTCTGAGTCAATTTAAAATCTAATCTCATTTCGTTCAAAATATAATTTCAATGTCATATAAAATACGAGAATTGGCCTTATCTATGTAAAATTTTATAAAAAGAGGGATTTATATCATCGCACACTGTGTGAAATAATTTTAGGTGAATATGTATTGTATAATTACAATATTTTGTAAATACAAATCAACATATTGTATATTTTTTTCTTTCTTTTAATTAATTAAGTATTTTCTTTTACCCGACTCTTTTGGTTTTGTATTTAGTGTCATTCGTGGGTTTTCATGCATTAATAACAAAATAGATGTATATTTGAAATGTAACAATTATGTAGATGACAATTATAAATTATTTCTATCATATAATAAAACTGCGCCAAATTATTATAAATAGTCGTTGTTATCCTGAGGAACATCATCCTACTAAACAAATATGTAATATCTATCGTTATTTGATACCTTTAAATGCATGTGCATTGAAAATAATTAATTTGAATACTTTCATATCATAATCGACGTATTACATAAACGAATACTGTTCATGTATGGCAAGAAGGATCAAGATTATTATTCCACGCGATACCGTCATAGTGCGCCGGGTCTCGCATGCGCGGTGTGCGGGCGACCGCGGTACTATAAAAACCTAAACTCGAGCCGCCGCTCGAGGCGTATACGCTCTTAAAACCAACGAACGTCTCGTATTAACATAATATTTGGAACTGAAATAACAGTTGAGTTCGTTAGGAATATTATTCAAATTCTTCCTTTGTTTACAGAGACTGCTCTGAACATATTACGAGCTTTCTGAATGTTAGCAAAATTGATGGATTTCTGGTTAAATGCTGTTTTTTACATAATTGCGCCACGTAGCTTCAAGGGATGTTAACACTTCATGTCACCGCTTGCGTGTGATCCCGGAAACGTGGCACACCTTGCGAAAATAATCTATAAAAAGAAACTGTACATACTACATAGCACTTTACAGAATATATTTTTGAGAGATTAAATCGTCTCTTCACGTCAAGGAGGTAGGGAGTACCTAATATTCAACTTCGTCATTATTTTCTTGTTTGGCTCTATGCTAATGAATATGTGTCCGACGCTCTTATTTGGGTCGTGGATAGAGAGAGTATACTTGGAGTTCCTTGAGGAAGGCTTATGTCCAGTGGTGAACGTCTATTGGCTGAGATGATGATGTTTTTGTAGAATTATTGCCACCGTTAAACTGTACTAGTTAACCGTTAGGAAACGCTTGCAATACAACTTTTTCATGTAATATAATCCTCCTTATGTATTCTGCAGAGATCGAAACTTGCCGTCATTTATTTTACTCTTTACTTTTTATTACCATCTAGTAGTTTTTGTCGATATATTGCTAGCTTATTATTTAAAGCTGTTTTACATAACCATATTTAATACTGTATTCAGCACTTTTACAGATTTTGATTACAGTATCTGGTTGCTAGCTAAAATTACTTCGATGTTAATCTTACTAAAATAACTTTAGAAATTACTTTTGTAGCTGAGCCGTGATACTATACAGTAATTCAATAAAATAAAATAAAAAAACATTTCATCCAACATCTTCAATAAATTATTACTGGGGCTTTCCATAGTATATCTTTTGTAAATCTTATCTTAATACATAAAATCCTTGCGTTACTGACAGACTGACAGACAAGCTACAGCCTAAACTATTGGGCGTAGGGAGCTGAAATTTGGCATGTATGTTCCTTGGGGACTGCAGGGGTGCACTAAGAAGGGATTTCCCGAAATACCCACGGGATCGCTCAAAACAGATACATTAAAAAAATGTGCAGGCGTAGCTGCTGGCGTCCTCTAGTCAAATATAAACTCTGTCGTTACATTTCTTCAAGAATAAATAATTGAAAAAAAATATTTTCTAATTGGTTGGTAATACTTACTGGCAAAAATGATTTGATAACAAAGTTCTATCCAAGCAAAGATTTCAATCATAACCATGATAGCTATAACAGGATGATATTGGCAATTATTTTATTATAACGAAGACCTCAGTAGATAAGATTGCTTGTTAAATGAGCATAACGTTAAATTTACTCTATACGAAATATGGTTTTCAAGCAACTGACTACACCCATTAAATGTAAAGACATTTTAAGTCTACTCTAGTACAAGCTAAGACAATATTACAATGTACAGGCAATGAGCATACCCTGTGCAATAACTCAAACTTTGCGTTATCAATCACAGCAAGCCTGCTTACCGCACTGTTTTGCGAACACATTTGGCTGTGCACGAAATCATACAACTCAATGACAAATATCGCGGTGCGACAAGTAACAGCCTCATATGTTACCTTCCTACGCATCCTTGATAAGAAATGAGCTTATCATATAGAAACATTACGGCACTATTCGGATTCCAGCTGCAACGTAAATGAGACAAGGTTAGCGGTATTTTCATAAAATATAGCCCTACTTATAAAAAAATACGGAAGTAATAATTACCATTTATAGCACAATATATTTTAACATTTATGAAGAAAGTTACCGATATTTATCGTTTCGTTTAAAATTTATACGGATAGTTGGATTATTACAGTCCATAAAATTTGGACTTTTAATTACACATGTAAGGTCTTCGTTACCGTAAATGTTATTTGCAAAAATGTCTAAGAGTACATAACTAGGGCAAAGGTACGCTGTTAAAGAAAATAATCAGAATCCTTAAGAAAATGTTTACAAAATATAAATGTAAAAATGCAAGAATGTTTATAACTCTGGCATGTTAAACTGGCATATCGTTACGTAGCATACACCTAGATTTTATCAAACGATACGATTTATTATTTTTAATAGAATGGTCTGGATAGTCATTAGGCGAAGATAAACAACCATTGTAGGTGGCTGAATACCATTGATCAGTGTCAACATTAGGGTTGTTCACGTTATTATTATTATTACTATTCGCGTTAATTATATTTACGGTAGGGATCGTGACAACGCATCTGCTATAATATTATCTGCGCCGCGCCTATGCTTAATTTCGAAGTTAAAGGCTGACAGACGAACCGACCACCGAGCTAATCTACCAGTCGGGTTGCTCAAGTTTAGGAACCATTTCAGTGCGGAATGGTCATTATTGGCCATTATTCGAGGGCTGTTAGAACTGCTAATTTCTCCCGTTCTGTTATACTGTATTTTTGTTCCCGTGCATTTAGTGACCTACTCATGAAAGCGATAGGTAGTTCCACGCCATCTATTTCTTGTGTAAGCATCCCACCAATGCCACTCGCACTCGCATCTGAGTGAACTCGAAAAGGTTTCTCGTCATCGGGACACGATAATATTGGTGCGGAGCTTAATAATTGTTTTAGTTTACAAAACGAATCATCAGCTTCCACCGACTACTAAAATGGTGCAGCTTTCTTACCGGTAGAGGTAAGTTTGTTCAAAGGACCGGCAATAGTATTAAAATTAGGTATAAATCGCCGATACCATGATGCAATGCCTAAGAACCTTTTGACTTCTTTTTTATTCCTAGGTGTAGCATATTGAAGAATAGCTTCCACCTGACATGGGTCTACTTGTAATCCTTTAGAGTTTACTACGTAGCCCAAGTACTTCAATTCATCACGGAAGAATTTAGATTTTTCTAAGTTAATTGTAAGGTTGGCCGATTTTAATTTTTCGTATACTTTATTTAATAGTGTAGAGCATTAAAAGATGGCGATATAAGCACGAAATCATCTAAGTGAAGAAATACTCGGTAAATAGAACGCAGAAGAGTGTCTTATGCGTTTATTTGCCGAGTATTGCCTCACTTCCCTTGCACGAGTATGACCGACCAACAACACGACACTGGCCTGAACACTAAGGGCTGCAGTCTCCCACGCTGTTCCCTCCGGTAGTGTGCAGGGCAGGCTGCTCGAAGGGCTGCGCGTAGCGGGCAGATCCTCGTAGAGTGTTCAGCTGGCAGGCACCGGCGGTGTGAGTGCGATGAACAAGGCAGGCTAGACTCTTCGGCAGAGGTGACGCTGAAGACGATGCAGGGAAGTGTAGCGGTCTAGGTAGCGTAGCCCGGAGCTTCCAAGGTAGACCTGGAACCTGAAGGAAAGCAGCATTAGGAGAGTCACAACCAATAGAGTCAGGCAGGTGGCGTCAGCCGGCCTCAGCTAGCAGGTAGAGAGATGGGCAGTACGCTAACGCAGTAAATGTAGTAACTTACCCACAGCTGGGAACCAGGATACACGTAAGACGTAGGGTCAGTAGGTACGCGTAATTATCGTAGGTAGGTAGTAGGTAGATAGAGTATCGGTGCCGGCCTCTCTGTCGGCCCCTTTATATACTAGCCCTTCCATCAGAGTTGGAGTCGCTACGTGACCATATTTGGTCAGGCTTCGCAGGCGCGGACGATGGCCTTCTCTGATTGGCCGAGCGTATGGACGGTATAATGACGCAGACGCGGTAGGTACCGGACATACGTTACAATATGTAGTTATAGTCTGTACGGAAAGAGAACATACTTTTTATTTGAGGGCGCCACAATACGTACTTATCCGCTTGACCTCTAGCGCCAATTCGCCGAATTCGCCTGACCACTCACGTTCTTAAAAAAATGTCGCGCCGCCACTCGCCAGATGGGCGCGCTAACATAAACATTTATTGTTGACAAGTCGGTAACGTGAGTAAGTTGAAGTGATGTTTTTGTGCAACCTTATGAATGATTCGTTCAAGTCGTATGAATTCTTTGTTGACATTTAGTTTCTAATTTATTATACTTAGCAGCGAACATTGACTTTCGTTGAAAAAACACTTTGTGTATTTTAAACAGGATTTTTTTTTTAAAGTAAATCGATGACATACATATTTTATGAGTTTTCATTGTAGAGGGATTCTATCTACACCGAATTAAATAAAAAAAACATGTTTCATAGTAAAAAAATATTTAATTACATGCATACGATTAGCACGTAATCACGGAGCGCGCGAAACAAAGAGTGGCATTTGACATTATTTTTTCGTTCCGGGTTAACGATTCTAAGAATCGCTTCGTATTTGTAGCATGAAGAAATGTTCAATGATTTGAATAGAACAGAGACAAAGGATTTAAAACATTACGTTATAGAAAGAAACAGTAAATTCAGTCCGAGTATAGCGCTGTAACCAAAAAAGGAAAACTTGTGTGCGGTCTACGGAATTTCCAAAATGGGATAATAGTCACTTGTGCGCGGTCAAGTGGTTATCGTATTTCTCATGTTCATAACATTGTTAATTTATTATAGTGCGACAAAAATCTTAATCTATTGAGCCTGTGTTACTCAGACAGACAGAAGGGTTTCAGTCGTACGTAAATAAGTTAAAAATTACTAGAGGTAATTTTATTGTAAATTATTAGTTCCAATTTTTGCCACGCCCATTCTCTTTCCGCACAGACTCTATTTATAAAAATATATGATTTAACTAAATTTTCGAACTTTTGTTATGTGCTATTAAACGTTGCTTTATGCAAAATTTCAAGATTCTAGATCGACTGGAATAACCATTTAGCTTTGACTTGAGCATTTGATATGAATTTCAATTTTGGTTTGGTTCATGAGGAAAGCGATAGTAACTTTAAAATTATTAAAATATTTTTAATAATATTTTAATAATATAATAATAATTAACGGTTTTTGTAATTTTCTCTTTATCTGTACTATAAGATGTTGCCTCGTACCAAATTTCAAAATTCTGAGTTCACCGGAAGTACCCTGTAGGTTTTGATTCCCTTGCGAGTAGTTGCGAGTTTGAAAATATGCGGCTTATATTGCTGTTTCTTTTGGAGTTGTGTGCCTGAGAATATGCCTGTGAATGAGGGGCTAATAAGAATGGTAAGAATGGATGAAGTGAGGGTAGCAATGAATGGAATGAAGAATGGAAAAGCTGCGGGGCCGGATGGAATACCAGTTGAAGTATGGAAGATACTACAGGTAGACGAATGGAAGTGGTTAGCTTTATTCTTCAATAAATTGTTGGTGGAAGAAGCCATACCTGATGAATGGTGTAGCAGTTCGCTGGTACCCATCTATAAAAGCAAAGGTGATGTGCTGGAGTGTAATAACTATAGAGGAATAAAGCTTATTTCACATAGTATGAAAGCGTGGGAGAAAGTGATTGAACGTCGATTGAGAGAAGAGAGTGTAATTTCACAAAACCAATTTGGTTTTATGCCTGGTCGAAGTACAACAGATGCCATTTTCGCGATTCGTCAACTATGCAAAAAGTACAGAAGTGCACACAAAAACTTGCACATGGTTTTTGTGGTTCTCGAAAAGGTATATGACCGAGTACCGAGTGAGGTTTTGTGGTGGGCCCTTAAGAAGAAAGGAGTGCCTGGGAAGTATGTAGAATTGATCCATGCGATGTACAGTAGATGTACAACTCATGTCCGATCCACAGCGGGCAATACCGGCAATTTCAATGTGGCTGTAGGCTTGCACCAGGGGTCGGCTCTTAGCCCTTACCTCTTACTGCTAATAATGGACGCCCTTACGGTGGACATACAGGAAGAGTCTTTCTGGTGTATGCTATTCGCCGATGACATTGTGCTAATTGCTGAGAGTGGCCTTGAGGTCCAGAGCAAACTGACAAATTGGTTGCAAAGACTGCAGAGTGTGGGCCTGAAAGTCAGCAAAAGCAAAACTGAATACATGTTTTGCGACTTCGGCGGTCTCTCCAGTCCTGTGTCCATATCCCTTGCTGGAGAGCCCATATTAGTCTGCTCCGACTTCCGGTACCTCGGGTCACTTATTCAAGGGCACGGTGAAATAGACCGTGATATCACGCACCGGATCAACTCTGGTTGGATGAAATGGCGACAGGTCACAGGAACAACTTGCGACCCACGGATGCCCCTTAAACTAAAGGCAAAATATACAAATCCGTTATAAGACCTATCGCACTGTTTGGATCGAAATGCTGGGCCATGAAGAAGCCGGATAAAAGAAGATTACATGTAGCAGAGATGAGGATGTTGAGATGGATGTATGGAGTGACAAGGATGGATAAAATTAGAAATGAGTATATTAGGGGAAGTTTGAAAGTTGCACCGGTGCAAGAAAAGCTGAGAGGAAATCGTCTGGCGTGGTATGGGCATGTAATGAGGAGGGATGAAAAGCATGTGACTAGAAAGGTAATGAATATAAGAGTTGACAGATATAAGGCAAGAGGAAGATCAAATAAAAGATGGATAGATTGTGTGAAGGATGACATGAATGAAAAGGGAGTGAATAATCAGATGACGTCTGATAGGAGAGAATGGAAGCGAAAGACATTCTGCGCCGACCCCAAGTAATATGGGAACAGGGCAGGCAAAAATAAGTTTGCTGTTTCTTTTGATGGCGTTGACAGAGAAGTTTCATTTTGTTACAGCATAACGGTGATATAGACTTGATTATTTGATATGAATTTCAATTAAATAACTTAACACATTCATAAGGAAAGGGGTACTAACTTTTAAAATTAATAAGACATTCTTTATATGATATAACAAAAAATTACTGTTTTCGCAACTTTTACTGTATTTGTGCCATAATGCATAGCTTCGTACCAAATTTGAAGATTCTGAGTTCACGGGAAGTACCCTGTAGGTTTTGATTCCCTTGTGAGTAGTTGCGAGTGCGAAAATATAGTAAAATTGCTGTATCTTTTGATTGCGTTGAGATAGAAGTTTGATTTTGTTACAGCTTATAAGTATTAAAGGCCCAAGTATTTGGTATGAATTTCAATTTAATAACTTAACCTGTTCATGAGGAAAGGGGTAGTAACTTAAAAATTAATAAAACATTTTTTTATATGATGTAATTAAAAATTTACTGTTTTCGCAATTTATCCTTTATCTGTGCTATAAGACATTTTGAAGATTCTGAGGTGACGGGATGTACCTTGTAGGTTTTGAGTTCCTTGCGAGTTAGGTAAATTTGCAGCATAAACAGCTGTATCTTTTGATTGCATTGGCTTAGAAGTTTGATTTTTTCACAGCTTCAAGGGACAGTAGATTTAACTATTTGATATAAATTTCAGTTTGATACCTGCTTGTGTTTCTGAGAAAAAGGGTCTTGACAGACGGACGGACAATAAAGTGATCCTATAAGGGTTCCGCTTTTTTCATTTTGAGGTACGGAACCCTTAAAACGACGAATGCTCACTGTTCTGTTACAAGCGAATACTCAGGTGTATCAACGCCATAAAGTAGAATAAACCACAGCATTCTTTGTTTTTGTTTTCGCTGGTATAAGCTTGAGAACTATGTATATACTTTGTAACAAATTCTTCTTGAATCCTAGGTCTTAATACAAACGTGGTAGTGGTGCAACAATTTAGGTAGTAGTGCAATTATTTAGGTTGTACTGTTTTGATCAAGTACGTAAGATCGAGATCTAGTCGTTTTACTGTAAATCCTTAGAAAAACAATAAGTAGGTGACCATAATGACAAGTAATGTTATCTAATGTTAACACAGAAACAAAGCATGGTAAGATTGTTATTTAAAAAAAATGCATGTCTAAGCATAATAGCAAGTGACTTAAATCATAGACTGGTGATGAATGTTACTTTTAAAGTGTAGAATTGAAAGGGGTAGATTATTTTAAGCCAACATTTTCTTTCAATGTGTGCCGAAAAATATGAGAGTATTTTTACTCAAGTAATGAAGTGAGTATGCGTAAAAAGGATATACTCCACAGGAAAGATTACAAACTAAAACGAGCATTCATGTTTCTTTACTAAGAAATTTATAAAAATTACCCTTTCTTTGCATTAACAGGAATAAAATACAATATATAACATTATAACAAAATAAACATTTTAAATATTTTCAAATACGATTTTGTATATTTACTCACTTTATTACATTTAGACACCAAATACATATACCAATAAAACATAATTAATAATCAGTAATTGGCTTTTAGTCGTATCTTTGTGTTTTTTATAATAATTACTAATAATTTAATCTTAATATATAAAATCCTTGCGTTACTGACTGACTGACAGACACGCTACAGCCGAAACTATTGGGCGCAGGAAGCTGAAATTTGGCATGTATGTTCCTTGGGGACCTTAGGGGTGCACTAAGAAGGGATTTCCCGAAATTTCCACGGGATCGGCCAAAATGGGTAAAAAAACAATTGCAGGCGTAGCTGCTGGCGTCCTCTAGTATACTTATAAGAAGCTTAATTGGTTACATTTTTCAATGCGGTATGCTGCGTTCAAATAGTTTGCATGTACTGGAAAATTCTGAAATTGCTGTTCAAAAGTTATTTAAATAGTTGCGATATTCTAAAACCCAGCAATCCCGATCATCCGTTTTAGGTTAACTAATCCATCAGTATGCGAGCCAATCCCGATAAATGTGGTGTCAGTACAACCCAGATGAATATTTTCCAGGTGTAAAGAATATTTGGTGAGATTCATATAGACACTGATATTTATAAACTATTTTACATACTTCTCAATTACAAAGACACATAGGTATTTCATATTTCATTTTAATAAGAAAGAAACGCGTCAAATAAACCCGTTTAATCATTTTTAAAATGCTTGTGCTGCTTACGATCAACCTGGTGCTGCTAAGGACCACCTAATGTTAGTGAGGTTAACCAAGTAACTTTCTTTCTTACCATTGATACCAGCAAGATTTTAATGCCAAAAAATAAACAAGAAACAGAGCGGTTTCAGGTCAGGACTGAAATATCCGTTTACTCGACTCCGGTTTAAGAAGCACATAAAGTGGCGCTGGTGTAAGTACGATAATTTCCCATACCCTATTCCATATTATTAGGAAGATGGGAGAAACACAAATGAGAGCAATTTGTATAAAATTATAAGTTCTTCCGTTACTGACTGGCTGACAGAAAACGCACGGCAAAAACTATTGGGCGCAAGAAACTGAAATTTGACATGTATGTTCCTCGGCGACTATAAGGGTGCACTAAGAAGGGATTTCCCGAAATTCCCATGGTGATACCTTGGGAATTTCGGGAAGCAGAAACAAAAAGAAAAAATAATTTTCAGGCATCTTCAGGTACACAATAAATTAATTAATAAATATATCATAAAATAAATTGTGGACTGAGTAACATAATGATTAGCATATTTACATAACTAAATGTAATTCAAAATACATAACCAATAGCATTATGTAGGGTATACTCGCCAGGGTACAACGGAGGTGTTTATAAGCCATTAATTCCGGACTCAGTGCTACCAAATAATGTAAATTTCCTGACGGATTAACCGTTACCCCCAATTGTGAATCAAAGCCTTTGTGACCTTTATAATCTGCCCCAAGTATTTATTATTGTTGTACTTTATTTTGTATTTGTGAATAAAAGATGTGTTTCATCTGGTTCAAAGAAATATACTCAGACTAATATAGACCTTAAGTCATAAAAGTAACACTAAATAACAACAGCGGTTGCTATGATTGATATCTTCTTTCTAATGGCACATGCTGTATGATAGAAAGAGCTGTCGATAGGTTTAGCAGCACGCTCTTATAGCAGCCTCGTGGTAGCTAAACAGTAACTTCTGATCCTTCCAAAGTCACATCCCATGGCCAACTTTCCGCTCCTGGTTTTTCTGGCAATACTCTCATTTTCCTCTCCTACCGCCTGAAACCTCCTAAATCCACACCTAAAGTTCTGCGCATGCGTTGTTTTAGTCGAATGGATGTAAACAAACTAAATAAGGATGCTGCCAAGTTAAACTGGAATAAAATGATGTCTGCCTCTACGGTGGACGAAAAGGTTAATATATTTAATGACACAATCTGTAATCTATACGATGTTCATGCCCCAGTAAGACAGGTGAAGCTGAAACGTCCCCCTGCACCTTGGATTACGACGGGTGTACGGATGGCGATGCGTCGTAGAGACCGAGCTTTTAGGCGGTATAAAAAGGACCGTTGTGATGAGAACTGGGAGCTTTTTAGATCTGCAAGAAATTGGTGTAATCAGATGGTACGCAACGCCAAACGCCAACATATTCTCGATAACATAAATTTTTCATCACCTGCTAATACCTGGCGGTTCCTTAGAACTCTAGGTATTGGCAAACAGCAGCACTTCGACAATTGTGGGACTCTTGATCTGGATGATATCAACCGGTATTTCACCTCTTCCGTTTCGCTGGATCACCAGATCACGAGTCTCACACTCAGTTACTTAGCGGGCTTGCCTCAACCCAATATTGAGTCATTTCAGTTTTCTCCAGAGTCTTCAGGCGAGATCAAAAGGTCAATCCTCTCCATCACTTCTAATGCTGTGGGGTGTGACAACATCAGCCGCCGTATGATAACGACAATCTTAGATCACCTCCTGCCAGCAATATCCCACATCATTAACTTTTCCCTTACTTCCGGTGCCTTCCCCTCCCTATGGCGTAAAGCCTACATAATTCCCCTGCCCAAAACCCAAAACCCTTCTATTCCTAACCACTTCCGTCCGATTTCTATCCTACCTTTTCTGTCCAAAGTGCTAGAGGCCTGTGTCCACAAACAATTGGCTCGGTTTGTGCACAATAACAGATTGTTGAGTCCTTTACAATCTGGATTCAGGCCTGGGCATAGCACTACCTCCGCCCTCCTTAAAGTGACTGGCGATATTCGAGAGGCCATGGAAAACACCAAAATCACCGTACTGGTGTTGATTGATTTTTCAAACGCCTTCAATACCGTCAGTCACGATATCCTTTTATCGATCCTATCTCATCTCAGGGTCTCGGCTGGAGCTCTGGATTGGTTCTCATCTTATCTTCGAGGGCGTCAGCAGTCTGTCCGCCTCAATGATTCATCATCGGGGTGGGCTGACACTACTTCTGGTGTTCCTCAAGGCGGCATCATTTCTCCCTTGTTGTTTTCTATTTTTATAAACCTCTTGACTCAAAATCTTCAGTGTGCTTACCATTTGTATGCCAACGACTTGCAGATCTATACACATGTCAATGTGGAATGCGTAGCTGAAGCCATAGACAAGATAAATAGCGATTTGGCAGCTTTACTTACCTGGTCGGCCAAGTTTGGATTAGCTGTCAATCCTAGTAAGACGCAAGCTATTATCTTAGGTAGTCAAAGGATCTTAAAAAGACTGGACTACACATCTTTTCCAGTCATTACATTTAGCGGTACTACTGTGAATCTGCATACAACAGTAAAAAATCTTGGCCTGCACATAGATAGCACGCTAAATTGGCAAATGCAAGTAAACCATGTGAGTCAGAAAGTCACTGGTACTCTACGCGCTCTCTACCGCTTAAAAAACTTTCTCCCGCCCGAGACTAAAACAATGCTTGTGCAAACTTTAATTTTCCCCCTGATCGACTATGGTGATGTATGTTACTTTGACCTGAATGCGGATCTCCTAAACAAACTTAACCGTCTTCTAAATAACTGCATTTGATTCATTTTCATACTTCGCAAGTTTGACCATGTGTCCACTTATCGTTCTCAATTGAATTGGCTTCCCATTCGTCAACGCAGTAGCTTGCGTGCTCTCACAACTCTCTATAGTATTCTTACGTCTCCTACTCCCCCTGAGTATTTAATGCCCCTCTTCCAGTGCCTAGGGTCTAACCATGCTCGTAACCTTCGCTCTTCTAATAACCTGCTTCTCATGGTTCCCACTCACAGCTCTAATTTTCTCCACTCTTCTTTTACTGTACAATCAATCCTTCTCTGGAATGCCCTTCCTCTTGAAATCAGGATGGCCAGGACCAAGTGCACATTTAAGCTCAGAGTTAAGGAACTCTTGTTGGCCGAGACAGCCGGTGTATCATAATTCATTTATATTTCATTTTGTCTTTTAATATGTATATATATGTTTATATTTATATATATATTATATATACTAGTATGTAGTAATAATATGTATTATTTGAAATTATGGTTTTATATATTACTTATATATCTTTTTATTCATGTATATGTATATATCTTATATGTATATATGTTATTTATTATTTATAAATAATCTATATATCTATGTTAGTTCAAACTCAAGGTTCTTTTCATTATATTTATATAGCGCCTACTTCTTTTTTCTCTGCACCATTCGAAAGTAGACTGGGAGATAATGCCCATGGCATTAAGTCCGCCTGTATACGCTGCGTATATAAAGTTTAAAAAAAAAAAAAAAAACATAGAGTCAGGAAACCGAGTGTTGTTCCTAACAGTGATGATTTATCGATAAATATTTTTGGTCAAATGTCTAACTTTAGTATGTGTCGATATATTTAAGCCGTAGAAGTAAACAACTAAAATATTGAAATTGTAGTATTGCTGTCGACGCCGCACAGTGCTTTGCAAAGACTTGCCAGACAGACAGTACTAAAAAAATTCAAGTGTTTAACTGTTCGTTTTAGCCATAAAATCTATTGACAAAAAGTATTCATAAACTAATGAGCGATGCGTTGCGATGAGATGCTAAGAAACTGTCACTTAGATTATGTATTGTACGAATTATAACAGATTGGCTAATGCGGCAGGCTTTGGCAATTTGTGTGCGTCGCATCATATCACGTTGCTTGCTATCGCTTACGTTGGACACTGCTCGATTTTTTTAGAGTTGTAGGTAATCCAATTTATGATCCGCCAGCACAAATGATTCGCCTTTATGTAAATATAATACAGCAGTGAACTAGTTTGACAACCCATTTGGCGTGAGTGCAACCGACTGCCACGTCGAAGCTTGCGGGTACGATTCAGTTTTACATTCATGTACGATAGTTTGTTTCCGTATTTATCCCTCATTCAAAAAACATCGATATCTCCTTTCACTGTCAAATCCCATCACTCCTTAATGATGGGATTTGAGAGCATGGCTATTTAGAGAATGCAGTCAAAGATATGAGTCTGTAAGGAGTCTATGCCTCCTTAAATGAGACGCGTAATTTGACGTTATGATTAACCAACTAAGACCAACTGACATTACATGTTCTCTCTAGTTTAAACGTCAAACCTCTCTGATCTGGTTGTTATTTTATTGAAGTAAGTGGTAACCTAGATACATCGAATAAGAAGAATTTTGATTACTTTGTACTGTGCACTATAAAGCCAGTATTATTACAACACACCTCCTTATTCAAAATTCTCTAGAATAAATAAAACATAAAAATGAACTCAAAATATATCAATTAAAAGAGAAAACAGTATGAAAATATATACAAAGTACCAAAGTAAACGTGTTAAATATATTTACACTAAAACTAAGCCTAGTACACATCTACCATGTGCCACACGTTGCAATCGTTTAGTTAAGATGTCAGCGGGCATATCACTTGATTTGATATATTTTAAGTTTACCGAATTATCACTCATCTTTTATCTAATAAAGTGATATTTGGTATCTATATGTTTCGTCCTATGGTGGTGTACCGGATTTAAAGCCAATCTCTGTGCACTCTGACTATCAGTACAAACAGTTATGGTATTAGGTAATAACTTTTGCCTTACCATAGGATCTGAAATTTATTCAGTGATAAATCTCTTTAAATAAATCGCTTCCTTTGTAGCTTCAGTTATTGCCATACACTCGGCTTCCGCTGAGGACAAAGCTACGGTTTGCTGCTTCCTTGAGACCCATGAAACCGGGCTGCCTGCTAATTTAAAGCAGTAATCCGTATAAGAACGGCGATTTATATCACAGTTTGCCCAATCGGCATCGCAAAATCCTACAAGTGGCATAATAATATCTGATTTTCTATAACAAATCGAATCATCTAAAGTGCCTTTTAGATATTGTAAGACTCTCTTCGCGGCTAACCAATGAGTCTTGTTATACCAAGTATTGAACTGACTCAGGTAACTAGTTGCGTATGCGATGTCTGGACGAGTATTAATACTCAGGAACATGAGGCAACCAATTAATTCTTGATAGGGATATACTTCTAGATAATGATCACTTTCACTGCTGGTACTGACCTCTAGTTTTCCAGATATTGGAATTGTACAAGTTTTAAAATTCTCAATTCCAAATTTTTGTAAAAGATTATTGATATAACTTTTCTGATGTACTTACTTTTATTTCATCATTTTTCCTGGTTATATTTAAGCCAAGATAATAGCTTAAATAGCCCAAATGTTTTATTGAAAAACATTTTTTCAAGTCATTTTTGACAATGTCACACGTCTTGTCTTTACTATAAAAAAGAAATTATGTCCTTGACAAAGACTGCAACTATAACCAACTCTTTTCCAAAAAGTTTGGTTTTGTGAAAACTCCATCTGAACCACGTGTGTACATGGTTCAGATGGAGTTTTCACAAAACCAAAAGACAATAAAGTTTCATCTAATTTTATTTTCCAGGCATGTGGAGCTTGTTTAAGTCCATACAGGAATTTTTGTAAGAGACACACTTTGTTCTCCATACCCTTTACTTTAAAACCTTGAGGTTGCTCCATGTAGACTTTCTCTAGCAGATCCCCATTTAAAAATGCAGTGTCAACGTCCAAGTGACGCATCTTCAAACCCAATTCAGCTCCGAGAGCCAGTAGAGTACGTAAAGAGGAGTGCCGCACGACAGGAGAAAATGTCTCAAAATAGTCTACACCTGGCGTCTAGGTGAATCCCTTAGCAACTAATCTTGCTTTGTACTTCACAACATTTCCTGCTGGATCTTTCTTTAACTTATATACCCATTTACATGGTATAACTTTCTTGTTTTCTCTGTCAATCAATTTCCATGTCTTGAGCTTCATCAATAAATTATATTCATCTGTCATTACCATCTGCCACTTATCAACATCATCAGCCAATATAGCCTCATTATAAGTTCTAGGCTCATCAGTCACTTGATTAGACACTTGGTATGAGAAGTAATTAGGAGGTTTTCGATCTCGTGATGGATATCTATGTCCATCATTTTGACTAGTAGAAACTACTTCTTCCTTAATTGCTTCAAAGAATTGATCAGCTTCAGCAGTCTGATCTTCAGTGACAACAGTATGGCCTGGAGCTGGTTCAAAAGTGACCACTGGAAATTGATCAAAGGACTCTTGAGCTGAACTGTTTTTTTCTGGTATAGGTAGACTATTAGACAGTACTAAGGGTTCAGTAGAAGTCTTAGTATTGTTGACATTTCTATTATCTAAACTAGAAAAACAATCTTCAAAAAACTTTTTCGTCTCTAGACTTTTGTAAGATTCTAGGACAAGATGGTTTTCAAAAAGATTCGTATTAGGGTCTTCTGTCTGGTCTACAAATACAGGTTCATCAACTTTAAGATCCAATTTCTTACGGTGACAAGAAGGTATATGTATAAGAGCACTACACCTAAAAACTCTGAAATTACCTACGTCTGGTTTGCAGCCATTCCACAACTCGTAGGGAGTTTTATTATTTAAGGCACGGTGTGGGCATCTATTTGTTAGGTATATAGCCGTACGAACAGCATCTTCCCAAAAAACTTTTAAAAGTTCGCTTTCAGCTATAAAAGAGCGTGCCTTTTCTACAATTGAGCGATTAGTACGCTCGGCAACACCATTCTGCTGAGGACTATATGGTACCGTTGTTTGATGCTTTATACCACAAGATCTAAGTTAACTTGAGAATTCACTATTTACGAATTCCTTTCTATTATCCGTCCTTATTGTTTTAATTTGAGCCCCAGTTTGTCTTTCAATCATAGACTGGAAGTGACAAAATCTATCATTTACCTCTGTCTTTGAAGAAATAAAATATACAAATATAGTTCTCGAAAAATCGTCTATAAAAACTAAAAAGTATTTATTACCCTGAAAAGAGCTAACTGACATTGGTCCACAAAGGTCAGAGTGGATTAGTTCTAATTTTGAAGTCGCTCTTTTATAAGTGATCGGCTTAAACAGTTTTCGAGCTTGTTTCGCTTGAACACAAGCAGCACATGGATTTTTATCCACATCTTTATAGTCAATAATCTTATGACTATTTTTCAGCAGATTCATACCAACGCGACATAAATGACCTAAACGCTTATGCCATACCTGATACTTAGAAACTGAATCAGAGTGCACGTCATAGGCTCTAAATTTTGAAATATTTACGTCACAATCAAGTGTGTACAATCCACCACTGGGCGAGCCATGTAGAACCGCATCACCTGTAATGAAGAAGGTTTTTGAATTCAATAAATTACAACCCGACTTATCAAACATTACAGTAAAACCTTTTTCAACTGCTGTCTTCACAGATAAAAGATTTGTTTGCAAGTTAGGAACATACATAACATCATTAATTGTATTGACGTTGCTTTTGGTATTTATAGATATTTTACTGATGCCTTCAGCGTCAATCTTAGTCCCGTTTGCAACTGTTACCTTATTATCAATAGGTTTTATGTCTCTGTAATCTCGTCTTGAAGTCATGTGTTTGGTCGCACCTGAATCAATGTACCATTTATCTATGTCATAATTATTTGTTGCTCCTAAAGCAGACACAGAGATCGAGTCCTTATTAGAGGGATTCTTCCTTTTCATGACCTTCTTTTTCTTCAAAGAACAGTTTGATCTCTTGTGACTGGGTTCTACACAACCATAGCACACAATTTTCTTTGCCTTTGACTCAACAGAAGTAGCATCAACTTTTGACTTTATAGCTGTTTCCAGTTTTATCGAGCTTTCCTTGGCCATTTTGTTCAGTAATTTGGACTTTACCAGTTCAGTTGTAACGTTTACATTACTATTTTCAAGAAACATAATCAATGGATCATATCTCGACGTTAGACCTCCCAATAGAATAGCAGCAATGGACGTATCATCTATTACTTTGTCTATATGACTGATAATAGACTCAGAACTACGATCTGAGAAACATGTTGGTAATGCTGTACAGAACTGTTTTTACTGGTGGAGAGTGTTGTATGAGATGCGTCCTTACCTAACTGATGAATTACGTATTCAGCTGGTTGAGTCACTGATATTAAGTAAATTAAATTATGCTGATGCCGTGTATGGCCCTCGACTCTTAGCACGTACAGACAGGCAAATACAAAGGGTGCAGAATGCATGCTCTCGATTTTGTTTTTCAGTACCTTTTAGAGATCATGTGACACCATTCTTTAATAAAAAAATGATTTTGAAAATGAAATCCCGAAGGAAATTACATTTGGCTTGTTTACTATTTGGTGTCATAAAATTGCAGCAACCACAATATCTTTATGAAAAACTGACATGGGTCACAAATAGCAGCGAGCGGTTAAACAGAAGGTGCTCAAAGCAATTGTCTATCACATTGCATCGCACAGAGGCTTTTAGAGGTAGCTTTCGCTATGCTGCTTCAAAGTGTTGGAACAATATCCCTCCGCCACTGCGGAATCTTACGTCACTACACACTTTCAGACGAAACTTAAAAAAAATCCTTATGGAGGAGCAACAAAAAATGGGTGATACTAATCTAAATGCCTCTCTGATTTAAAGTTGTAACGTGTACCTACTTACATAAATTAATATTTCGTATTATTTAATTTAAATTAATACTAATGTAATACGACCAAATAATGATATATGACTGCTATATTCAATATAATAGTTCGTGACATTTCAATTAATTCCTATTATTTAGATAATAATCAATTCGTAATACGGTTTATTTATACATATATTAATAATTAATAATATTTCCGACATGACATTTTTATGTGCCTATTCGTAGTGACGTTATAATTCATTAATTTATACTAGACATATTAATTACATTATAATTCATTCATCATCATTGTTTTATTTTTATTTTCTTTTTGACATTTTATTTATTTGACTTATCTAGTTATTACTGACTCATTATACCTATTTTGTTTATGAATTATGACATTATTATGATTATGCACCGCTGTCGTAATTAATTTAAATTATAACTTACATTCGCTATGATTATCAATTATTTGTTTTTGTAAAAAAGCTCTTGAGCTGCATGTGACCTTGAAGTTTACGCAAACAATGTCGATCGTGTGTTGGTCTGTGATGTGGATACACACACAGTGTGAGAAACCTGTAACAGATGAATCAAACATACATCATAAATTCATAACCTATTACTGCCCGAAGTCCCTACTGTCGTCTTTACGAAATAGAGAATATATAAAGTTTACCTCGCCTTTGGGGTCTGGTACTCGCGCTTGTGTGAGCTAGGTGCATCACCTCCGGAGGTATTCTACTACATTGATCGACAGCCGCCAAGTTTACACCTGACAACTAATAGCCAATTAGGTACTTATGGCATCCTGTGTGAATCTGAAACTGCACATACAAACGCAGGTATATTATACAACATCTAAAATAAAATGCACACAAAGTATGAATGTACTGCTACACACTTTGCCGGATAACGAACTAAGCTGCACTTACCATAGTTGTCTTGAGTACTTCGTCTCATATTATCTTGTTCACAAAGCAATGTTATATTCTGCGTTATTTTATATATGTATGTATTTACTTGCTGAGTATCAAATCATTGAAAGCGTGCTCGTGATAAATTTTATATGCGCGCAGATACGCCGGCTGTAGTGCAGCCACTGGACTGGCGTCCTGGCCAAACAAGTGACCCCCGTACCACACGCGGCACACGCCTTCACGCGCCACTGTGGCGCCGAAGCTTTAATTCACACATAAGAGACATAACTCAGTTATGAGTAGCTATGGCTGTACTGTTTTTGTTACTTAAATACTGATGATGGGTATACTCTTATTATAAAACTTTATAACTATTTAAGTGTATTATGTTTTAATAAGATATTTATTTACGTAAATTTATTACTATTAGTACATTATTTATTTTATATTATGTATACCTATCTATTTAAACCTATATATTTTCTGATATCTCTTTCGTGAGTCACTTAGGGCCTAATTGAAAATCGGAGCCAGGTATCTATGCGCCTGGCACATGCCGAATTAGGTCCTTTTTTGACCACACTCACCTGACCTTAAACAACTTTTTTCTTCTGCTGTCTGTATAAGAATGTTATCTTTTTTTTTATTACTGTTTGTTCTACTGTAATTGTTATGTAATTTCTTTTTTCTTTTGTTCTTATGACTGTAGTTAAGCAATCGGGCGACATGCGTCAACCCCACGATTGCTGACCACGCATCGAACGAGCATGGCGCGTGTCATCAAAACTGCATATTTAGCTATAAGTTTCATATTTAATTATAATGTTAATTTAATCAGTCTTGTAGAACCTTTCTAAGAATAAACTTGTATTTTAAATAATAAATCTTTTTTTTATAGTAATCTCGTCCACCGATATTTAACTGGCGCAGTCGGTAGGATCGCGACACTCGCATATCGAATAAAACTCTCCGAATAGAGTGGACGGTATCTATCGTCATCTTCGCGATCCCTTATAAGAAGAACCTACGTCGGTGGCAGCCTGCGGGAGTTCTGGAACATTGGGAGTCCTGCTGTTCTACAAGGCCCGGCAAGAAATGCAGAGGTTCCTGGGGTAAGTACGAATCGTTTACCCAGTATCCTGTGCAATATTTCCTGTCGTATATTACTTGCATTTATACTTGCTATTCCATGTGTTTTGTCTGTATGCTATAATCGCGATAGATTTATTTTGTTTTATTTCGTGCACTTAGGCTGTACTTAATAACAATAGATTCGCGCGGTAAGCAAATACGCTGAGCGAACGATTAAAATTTGATATTAATTATTGTAATTGAATATCATTACGCCTGCATTTATACAATACGGTAGGCAGTGTTGTAGGTAGCACATTTTAGTATTTAATTTGTTGTATATTTTTTTTATTCATAACAATGGCAATGTGTAGCACAGATATGACTAACTTAAAGTTTATTAGGGACCTCATGCCCAAATATGATGGTAACCCGAAAACATTGAACTTTTTCATTAGGGAGGTGGAAAATATTATGTTATTATTGGAACCAACAGCTAGAGCGAATTCAGCACTTATTTGTTTAAATAAAAGCAGGTTGAGCGGCACCGCGATCGACGCTATAGCTTATGAGGAGTCCCTAAACTCGTGGCAGGCCATTAAGACCGCGTTGATACGTAGATAAGGCGAACCGCGCAATGAAACACTACAGTCAGTGGGTAAGCATAATGACAAGTCGTATTACGAAAAGATGGTTATAGACCAATATGTTAACAATTAAGAGTTCCATATATCAGTAGGCGTACGTATCTCGAATCCAGAGACGCTAGAAATAACCATAACTAACGCTAGGCAGGAGGAAGCACGCCTAGCACACCATAAATTTAGCAATAATTTTAATACACCTTTTATGCAAGCCAAACCAAAAGATACACCAAAATTTTGTTTGCCTACACCCCAACCATTTGGGTTCAATGCCGCACCACCTCAACAAAGGTTTGTACACCCGAACTTTCAGCCGCAACAACGTAGCAACTGGGCCCCTGAACAGAAACAGCATTGGGCACAATCCACGCTCCCATGGAAGAATAAAACACAAGGTAATGTTAGACCAAGCGGGTCCGGCACCTTTAGGAACTCGTCGAACTTAAGACAACAGCCGAACGTGCCACACCAGCAAGTGAACCCACCACAAAAGGTATCAGACGTTACAATGAGATCTGTTAACAAGCCGCAAAAGCCGCAATTTGGGGAACTTTTCTATACATCCAACGAACAGGAACAGTATCAGGAGAACTACGACCCCTGCTACGATCAAAGTGAGTACTATAACCCACAGTATGCCGATCTCTGTGAGACGTTCCAGGATTTATCTGTTGATGAATCAAACCCTCAGGATTTTTGCGAGGAGGGGGAACAGGAAGAACACAGCTGATAAACACAGTACAACTAAATAGTCAAGGTAAGGACCGTCTGCCGTACATTGAGTTACCTGAAATTAATGGTAAGTTTCTATTGGATACCGGCGCTACTAACTCTTTAATATCACCTAGCGTTATACAGAACACCATGTTTGAACAATGTGTCGAATACGAGCCCTTCCAAGTTCGTACCGCGCATGGTATTACCAAACATCAACACCTAGCAGTTTTACCCTTACCCCCACCATTTGATACGGACAAATTTCACAAGTTTCTCATATTTGATTTTGACCCAAATTACAAAGGACTTATAGGTATGGATTTGTTACAAGAATTAGGATGCAGTATAGATTTAGAAAATAGAGTATTAAATTCTTCCAATTTTCAGATACCAATTAATTTATTTTTATTTTAAAACTTCTTGCACAATATTACAAAATAATGCACAAAGGCGGACTTAATGCCTGTGGCATTCTCTGCCAGTCAACCTTTGGGTGGTGCAGAGACAAATATATATATATATATATATATATATATATATATATATATATTAATATATATACCTATATAATATAATACATATTAATACTTATATATAAAAATATAAGTATGTGAATATAATATTCTAATAATAACAATAAAAATATATATACGTATAGATATTCATAAATGTATATACCTAGTAATTACGATTATACAAATACACTATGAACATTCTACCAACTGTTCAATATACTGCCGACGGACTCTGGCCTTGAAAAGTTCACGAGAAGAAGACATCCTGATTTCAAGAGGGAGTGCATTCCAGAGAAGGATTGACTGTATATTGAAGGAGGAATGAACAAGAGTAGAGCTATGGGACGGACAAAGTAGAAGGAGATTATTGGTAGAGCGAAGGTCCCTATTATGACTGCTGCATAGATATTGGAATTGAGGTGTAAGATAAGTGGGAGCGTTTGAAGAATTTAAAAGAGAATAGAGAGTAGTCAGCGTCCGCAGATTACGTCGTTGACGGATAGGCAACCATCGCAATTGTGAACGATGAACGGATATGTGGTCATATTTACGGAGATTGAAAATGAATCGAATGCAATTGTTGAGAAGTCGGTCCAGTTTATTGAGCAGATCTGCATTCAAGTCGAGATAACATACATCACCATAGTCGATGACTGGGAAAATTAGGGTTTGCACAAGCATTGTTTTCGTCTTAGTCGGGAGGAAGTTCTTTAGGCGATAGAGAGAACGCAGTGTACTCGTGACTTTCTGACTAACACTCGCTACCTGAGTGCGCCAGTCAAGGGTAGAGTCAAGGTGTAGGCCGAGATTTTTTACACTAGGACTCAAGGGTATTACTGAGCCATTAAAAATTATAGGAGCGAGAGAATTTAAATCAACCTTGCACATGATACGTGGGCTACCTATCAGAATAGCTTGGCACTTAGTGGGATTTACAGGTAGGCCGAATCTATTCGACCAGGCACTAATCGTATCTAAGTCCCGGTTAATCCCATCGATAGCTATGTTGAGGTCTTCAACCCTTTCCTGCGTGTAGATCTGTAGGTCATCGGCGTATAGATGATACGCACAGCGAAGTTCATAGGTTAAAAGATTTATAAACAATGAAAAAAGAAGAGGAGAAATTATACCGCCTTGAGGAACGCCAGAGTCAAGATCTCGCCACGATGATGAGGTCTCATCTACGCGTACCGACTGCTGACGTCCTCGAAGATAAGAAGAGAACCATTCCAAAGCGTCGGAAGAGATCATAAGGTAGGAGAGGACGGACAAGAGGATATCGTGACTGACGGCGCCGAAGGCGTTTGAAAAGTCCACCAAGACCATAACAGTGATCCTGGTGTCCTCCACTCCCGCCCTGACGTCGCCAGTCACTTTCAGTAGTGCTGAGACAGTGCTATGTCCGGGTCTGAATCCCGATTGTAGTGGGGAAAGTATGTTATTTTTGGAGACAAACCCGGACAACTGCTTATGGACGCATGCCTCCAGCACCTTCGATAGGAATGGGAGAATGGAAATAGGACGAAAATGTGAAGGGAGGGAAGGATTGGATATTTTTGGTAATGGGCAAACTAAGGCTTTACGCCATAAGGAAGGAAATTGACCGGACTCAAGGGCAAAGTTTAGGATATGGGTAAGTGGGGAAAGTAGAGAATCCAAGATGGCGGTGACCATATAACGACTCACTTCGTCACAGCCTATCGCTTTGGACTTAATAGACAGGATAATCTTTTTGATCTCTTCCGACGCGATTGGTGAAAAATTAAAAGAACTGATATTTGGACGCACTAATCCGGACATATAGTATAAAGTTTGACACTTTGTACTGGCATCCAGATTGTTGGCAGCAGTAAAATGACAATTAATGTCGTCTAATCCAATAGTCTTAGGAAAGTCTATATTCCGGTGCTTCCCAATACCGAGAGAGCCCAAAAATTTCCAAATACTGGCTGGTGAAGAAGACTCTATGTTGGCAAGAATATGTCGGCGTTTAGCGTTACGTATCATCTGGTTACACCGATTCCTAGCAGACTTATAAGAGGTCCAGTTGTCGTCACACCGATCTCTTCGGTATTTCCGAAAAGCTCGGTCTCTGCGCCTCATCGCCATCCGAACACCCTCGGTCATCCAAGGCGAACGTGTGCAAGACTTTGGGCAAGGGTTTAGGAGGTTTAAGGATATAAGAAAGGAAAATGAGGTCATGGTGAGAGAAGCCTGGAGCAGGATATTGACCGTGGGACGAAACAAGGGAGGGTTCAGAGGTAAGGATTAAATCTAGCCAGGTACTATCCCCATTGGGATTGTGGTGCGTAGCTTGAAGGGGTAAGACGTGAAGGCTGGCAGATTCGAGGATGCGGAGAAGACGAAGTGAACGGGAAGACCGATAGGATAGAAGGTCGGTATTGAAATCACCCATGATGATGTAATGTGTATACTCAGACCCCAAGGATTCTAGTACCAATTCTAATTCGGTGAAGTAATCGATAGAAGGTGGACAGTAAACTACTCCAAGAACCAATTTAGTTCCCCTGACCCAAACTTCTAGAAAGAGAAATTCTGCAGAACCAGAATACTGTGAAGGAGAAGAAGCAATGATTTTGAAAGGAAGGTTACTACGCAGATATATAGCTACTCCACCCCCTCTCCTATCAATTCGATCATTCCTGACGAGAATAAAACCTGGGAGAGGGTAAGTAGTAGAAAGAAGATGAGGTTTGAGCCAGCTCTCAGAAATCAGGATGCCCTGAACATCGGTATCGGTAAATGCCTCCAAGAGGTCACTAAAGTGGCTGGGAACACTTTGTGCATTTAGGTGACACACTTTAAATAACCGACTTGTATTTAGATTGAAATTTTGTCGTAAAATGTCACCAAGTGTTAATTCGTCTAGAGAGCAAAAGCTGTCATTGGCAGATAATTCAGCAGAATCATTGGCAGAATAAAAAGAAGAATCATCATGTAAAGTCATCATAATATACAAAATAAATAATAATAAATTATATAATACTTATATAAATAAATAATATAAACTAATCTAAGGTATGTATAAGTTAAAATTATTTACGGTGCACGGTGGATTCCTTTAGAAAGCACTCTGCACCACCCGCCAACTGTCACACACAGAAAAAAAAGTAAAATATACAATATTAAAATAAAAGACACAAAAATAAAAACAACAACGAGAACTAAACCGAAACAAAGTACATTATCATTAAGATTTAAGTAGCACGTTTCCGAACGCAACTCGAAGTAGCCTTATGTGTCAGTATGACAGCTCTGAAACGTCAAAACAAAACTAAAAACAAAGTCGGAAATAAACTTACAATTAATTTGTGAAGCAACAACAAACTTGAAAACAAATCAAAAGATAGTAATATTAATTGTAGTAATGCTAATACTAACAATAAATATCTAGAACGTTACTTTAACACCAGAAATACTTATAAAAACATCGACAAACGTGAACAAGAAATAACAGTATGAGTACCTCTAACGCGAGGTGGCTTTGACCGGCCCTGCAGACGAGGCTTTGGGATACTTCTCGAGAATGGGGTTGAGCTCCTCCATAGAAACGACTTTGTGTCGAATGCCATCCGAGGACTTGATATTGATGATGCCATCCTGAGTCCAGCAGTTCTTCATACCAAAGTGAAGCCGCGCCTTTGCGAATACTGACTGTCGGGTCCTAGTCAGAAACTCTTTAACAGATGCCGGGGACCCCTTGAGTTTCGTCTTAGATCTCCAGACTGCAGCCTTGTGGTCCGAACAAGAAAATTTAACCAAAATGGGACGGTGATGATCCTTGCTGGAACTCCCTATACGGTGGCAAATCTTGATGGAATTTTCCTTGAGGTCTTTCATACCCAATTTATTGTGGATGACATCCAGTATCACGGAAGTGCAGTTTTCCTTGTCTTGCTCAGGAATCCCGGAGAATATAAGTGCTTTTCTTCGCTGCCTGGTATCTATCTCATCCACTGCCCTGGTGCATTCAGCAATTTGGTTCCGAAGCAAACGAAGCATGCTGAATGTCAGCTCTCTGAACGTCCGGAACTCCTCAGCGACTTTAGCCACAGTGTCCTTCGCTGAACCTCCTAACTGCAGTTGTGCCTGAAGTTCGTCCATTTTTCTATTATTTACTTAGATTATCCGGTAAAAAAAATTAGGATTGAACCAAGATGCAAAAAGCTTATTGTAGTAAAGACTAATTATACGGACGGACAGTACATATGCAATGACTTATGCTGGACACAGGGACTTAAGTCACCTGCGGCCATAGTTACAGTTAAAAATGGATCGTTTAAGACATCGGTAATTAACTCTACAGATGAGAAGAAAATAGTAATGAATAATAGACCTGTTTTACTTGAACCACTACCCCAAAACCTACGATTAGACATTCAGACTTCTAAACTAAATAAATTAGACATACAAGACAGTACTGAGATAGATAACGAGCTTCGTAAAAATCTTAATAAAATACGAACAGACCATATGAATGAGGAAGAAAAGCGTGAAATTACAAAGTTGTGTTTTAATTATAGAGATATCTTTCACTCTGACAATATTCCATTATCCTTCACTCATACAGTAAAGCATGAACTTAGACTGACAGACGACACACCAATTTTCGTTAGAAGCTACAGACAAGCCCCTCAACAACGCAAAGAAATACAGAATCAAGTTGACAATCTTTTAAAACAAGGCATTATTAGAGAAAGCATTTCCCCGTGCTCATGCCCCGTTCATATAGTCCCTAAAAAACCAGATGCATCAGGTAAAGTTAAATGGCGACTTGTGATTGACTATAGACGACTTAATGATCGTATAATAGAAGACAAGTACCCACTCCCTAACATTCATGACATATTGGACAGACTTGGACGCGCGCAATATTTTACCACCCTTGATCTCGCTAGTGGCTACCATCAACTAGAGATGCACCCTAACGATATCGAGAAAACTGCATTCACCACAGAACGAGGACATTATGAGTTTTTAAGAATGCCTTTTGGACTTAAAAACGCACCGAGTACTTTTCAACGACTAATGGATCATATCCTAAGAGGCTTAGACAATGTATTTACATATTTAGATGACGTCATCATAGTGTCTACGTCACTATAAGATCACCTAGAGAAACTTAAAAGGGTCTTTGACAGATCTAAAATACATAATCTCAAAATTCAATTGGATAAATCCGAATTTCTTCAGAAGCAGGTTAACTTCCTAGGTCATGAACTAACTGATCAAGGCCTTAAACCTAATAAGGACAAAATTAAAGCCGTTTTAAATTTCTCTTTACCGCGTAGTCAAAAGGAAATAAAATCATTTTGAGGTGTGGTAGGCTACTACCGCAAATTTATTAAAGACTTCGCACAATTAACTAAACCTTTAACATCTTGTCTTAAGAAGAATGCTAAGGTTGTTCATACAAACGAATTTCTTGAAGCAGTAAATAAATGTAAACAAATTTTAACAAACTCTCCGATTTTGCAATATCCGGACTTTGATCAAACTTTTATTTTAACAACCGACGCTTCAGACGTTGCATTAGGCGCAGTTTTATCACAAGGGAATGTAGACTCAGACAAACCGGTTGCCTACGCTTCGAGGACGTTATCTGATACCGAGTCACGTTACTCCACCATAGAGAAGGAGTTATTAGCCATAGTATGGGCTATTAAATATTTTAGGCCTTATTTATATGGTCGAAAATTTATTATATATACAGACCATAGACCACTCATGTGGTTAATATCTTTGAAGGATCCAAATTCCAAATTAACTCGATGGCGATTGAAATTAGCAGAGTATGACTACAAAGTAGTATACAAAAAGGGTAAACAAAATACTAATGCGGATGCGCTATCCAGGGTTAAAATTTTCCATAACAGTATAGACTCTCTAGCGGTTAATTTAGATGATAATGACGATGACGAAATTATAAATAGAATTTTTGACAACGCACGTAGACAAGCAGAAGCGGAAGATAGGGCCCCGACGAATAATAATAATGACAATAGAAACAATACAGACCACAATCAACAAGACATGGAGACCGATAGCGACTTACAGTCACACACTGATAAAACTGACGCAGACCAAATTAGTCAAGCGACCACTAACCCTGACCAACTTATCTCAACAAACCACACACAACCAGACAACGACAATAAAGGCATACCAATTCTATCAGACGCTATAGACCGACAACTTAAACAATTCCATATTAGATCGACACCAGGTTCCACTTACAGAGTAGAAAATAGATCGACTAGTTCTCGAACCACTATCAAAGATGTCTTTATCCCTGTTAACAATACGGAGGCTGAGATTATCAAATTCTTGAAAGAACACACCATAGCGAACCGAATATTTCACTGCTACTTTTATGACGAACATTTATATTTAGCTTTCTCTAGAGTGTATACCACTATCTTTAATGACAGAGGTCCAAAACTCGTAAGATGCAGTACTCGCGTTACCCTAGTAGAAAACAAAACAGAACAACAGGAATTAATCAAGAAATATCACGAAGGCAAAACAATGCACCGTGGTATTCAAGAGACTTACAAGCAACTGCATAGGAACTACCATTGGCCTAACATGCTTCTCTCAGTCCAAAGATACATAAACCAGTGTGACATCTGCTTAAAGACAAAATACGAGAGGAATCCACTCAAACCCTTGCTATCCCTAACACCAACCCCTACTAAGCCTCTTGAACACTTATTTATGGATCTCTACTCTACAGGCGGATCTACATTTCTAACTATTATGGACAACTTTTCAAAATTTGCTCAGGCCATTCCTTTAAACGCATCAAGCAGTATACATATAGCCGAGGCACTATTACAAGTGTTCTCAGTTATAGGTCTACCCTTAAAAATAACAAATGACTCTGACAGTAAGTTCGATAACGACGTTATAAAAGACATTTGCGCTTCACATGACATCAACATCCATTTTACAACACCCTATAATCCGAATTCCAACTCTCCCATAGAACGCTTTCACTCAACCATAGGCGAGATAGTGCGAATACAGAGAATGACAAATAAAGAAGACCCTATCCAGTTAATTATGAAATACGCTATCATTGCTTATAATAACTCTATACACTCTACAACAGGCTACACACCCCGAGAACTCTTATTCGGCCATACAGCTTCGAGAAATCCTTTAGAGTTATTTTACCCTAAGGAATTTTATCAGGACTATGTTCTTAAGCACCGCATGAACGCCGAAGCTGTGCAGGAGTGTTTGGCAGCACACATGTCGAAGAATAAGGAGCAAGTTATAGAAAAACGAAATAAGGCAGCCGAAGAAATAACATTTAAGGTAGGTGAAACAGTTTACAAACAGGTGGCCAAAACAGCTCGGAACGACAAGACAAAGCCAGTCTTCAAAGGTCCGTACAAAATTATACATCTTCACTCTAACAACGTAGCAGAGATTATAGGGAGCCATCCAAACTCTAAGTCAATTAGAGTACATTACAAACTTCTACGACGACCTCACCTTGTTCCAGGATCCTCATCGCAGGAGCCTGCGTGCTCTACGTAACCGCCAACTTGCCTCTAACTCCAGTCAACAATGAAAACGGAATACTTTTGCTGAAACAAGGACAAGTTCTTAAACAGGTCGATACTTTTAGCTTGGCTTGTGTCTATACTGTTTCCCATTTACACGAAGTTTCTATAAAACTGTTAGCCTTGTATGCTAATACAAAAACAGCGGAAGCCAGTATCTTAGGTACTGAGGATACATATAGGACTTATAAGGATCAGATAGAACTAAGTGTAAACTTAATAGGTAAGAAAATTTTGTTTATTGTCCCTCGTATTAGAGTTAGACGTGGTATAATTAATGGGTTAGGATCTGTTATTAAGGCTATAACTGGCAATCTAGACTACGAAGACGCTATTAGACTAGAAAAGGAAATATCTTTCATACGCAATTCAGTTAGTAAAGTTCAAAATTCTGAAAAACAAACCCTATTTTTAGCTAGAAACACAATAGATGAATTTAGTAAACAGATAAACATTCTAAGTGACAACCAAAACAAGTTAACTGACCTATTGAAGAATACTACTACTAGATATAACTCTATAAATCGCATGCATTTCTTAGATTTATATATTCAAATAGATTTTAGTTTCCAGATTCTTTTAGATAAGCTCGTAGTTTTAGAAGACGCAATGACATTCGCTCAACTGGGTGTGATGCATCCTAGTATAATAGCCCCGCACAGTTTATTAAATGAGTTATTAGAAATTCAAAAAGTCAATCAATTTAGACCCGTAGATAAAATAAGTATTAGAAATATACACAGTCTAGAAAAGTCAATCAACGTTAAAGCTTACAGTACAGAACACACTTTAACATTTATCCTAGAAATACCTTCTGTTGACCCGAACCCATTCGACCTCCTTCATATATACTCCATTCCCGATACTCAAAACCTAACTATAATCCCCAAGTCCGAATACCTAGCACTGGGAAGCGAGGAGTACTCGTACCTCGAAGGAAACTGCAAAGCCCTCACGCAAGAAACACACCTCTGTGAATCCCTCAACACTCTACCCATGGATTCATCTGAAGACCGCATAATATCACTCATCAAACACCAGGCAGCTAACTGTACACGAGCACGAATGAACCTCAAACAGAGCAAGATTCAGAAGCTTCAAGACAACAAATGGCTTATAATACTCAACCAACAACAAATCCTGAGAAGCCGCTGCGGATTGAGAACAGAGTACAAAAGAATATCTGGTATCCACATAGCCAGTATAACCAGCGACTGTCAATTGGAGATCTTGAACGAAACCCTGAAGACAAACACCAACACCGTCATAATAGACGAAGTCATCCCGCTACCAAGCACAAGAGCCGCCTCGGAAGACAATATTCATTATAAACTGTAGCTCGAAGACATCGCATTAGACAGCATCCATGAGTTGATGGACCGTGCAGATGACATCCAAGATGACAACAATATAGATTGGCAACTTTTGATGGCTACTCCAAGTTGGACAACAATTGGCTTGTACCTCATCCTGGTGGGAATCATCGCCTGGAAAATCTGGAAATGGAGGCAACTGAAGAACACGCCAGATGTTAGGCGTAGCGAGGACGCTACGGGAAGCTGCGGGACGCGCTTCCAACTAAGGGAGGGAGGAGTTAAGCAATCGGGCGACATGCGTCAACCCCACGATTGCTGACCACGCATCGAACGAGCATGGCGCGTGTCATCAAAACTGCATATTTAGCTATAAGTTTCATATTTAATTATAATGTTAATTTAATCAGTCTTGTAGAACCTTTCTAAGAATAAACTTGTATTTTAAATAATAAATCTATTTTTTAATAGTAATCTCGTCCACCGATATAATAATAATAATAATAATATAATATTCTACCACATACACACATCACCATCTAGTCCCAAACTAAGCAGAGCTTGTATTATGGGTACTAGATAATGGATAAACATACTTATATACTTTTTTTTTGTAAATACATACATATTATACATAGAAACACCCAGACCAAGACAAACATCCATGTTCATGCACACAAATGTTTGACTTGAGCGGGAATCGAACCCGCGACCTTCGGCGTAGCAGTCGCTTACACTCCCGCTGCGCCAACTGGTCGTCGATATTTAACTCTGTTCTTTATATTTTTTTATGTATGTAACTTGTGTGGAGTCAAAATAAATTTATTTCATTCATTCATTCATTCATATATCCGCCAAATCTTGAGCAGTGGAAATAACAGCATTGATATACGACTCAATATTATTATCAAAATCTTCAAGTCTCAATCTGTATAATTTCCGTTCTAAATGTAAACGCCTACCCATACCTTTGTCCTCATAAGCATTTTGTAGAGCTTTCCATGCTTCCGTTCAGTAGTTACATTTCTGACATGCGTAATTGCAGATGATTCCAGGGTAAGACAAATTTTTGTTAGTGCCTTCTGATCGCTCCCCATCTTTGTGACATTGGAAACGTTCATCCCTGTTGGGTAGCCACTGATAGCTTCCCAAAACTTCTCATGCATAAGATAATTACGCATTTTAAACTTCCACGTACTATTCCCTTCTCTATTATGTAGGGTGAAGGTGAACGTCGGAATAGAGGAACTACGCATACCTTGCTCATTTGTGTCTCCATTTGGGTATCTACCTATCTATTTAAACCTATATATTTTCTGATATCTCTTTCGTGAGTCACTTAGGGCCTAATTGAAAATCGGACCCAGGTACCTATGCGCCTGGCACATGCCGAATTAGGTTTTTTTCGACCACACTCACCTGACCTTAAACAACTTTTTTCTTCTCCTGTCTGTATAGGTATGTGATCTTTTTTTTTTTATTACTGTTTGTTCTACTGTAATTGTTATGTAATTTCTTTTTTCTTTTGTTCTTATTACTGTTCTTTATATTTTTTTATGCATGTAACTTGTGTGGAGCCAAAATAAATTTATTTCATTCATTCATTCATATATCCGCCAAATCTTGAGTCTCAATCTGTATAATTTCCGTTCTAAATGTAAACGCCTACCCATACCTTTGTCCTCATAAGCATTTTGTAGAGCTTTCCATGCTTCCGTTCAGTAGTTACATTTCTGACATGCGTAATTGTAGATGATTCCAGGGTAAGACAAATTTTTGTTAGTATCTTCTGATCGCTCCTCATCTTTGTGACATTGGAAACGTTCATCCCTTTTGGGTAGCCACTGATAGCTTCCCAAAACTTCTCATGCATAAGATAATTACGCATTTTAAACTTCCACGTACTATTGCCTTCTCTATTATGTAGGGTGAAGGTGAACGTTGGAATAGAGGAACTACGCATACCTCGCTCATTTGTGTCTCCATTTGGGTTCGCCATCTCAGAAGTGTATGCGAAGAACTATTATGTTTTGTACCCAAAAAAAAACATACAAATATCACTTCAACGAATTATTATGAAAACACACATTACTTTTCTTTTATATAAACAAATACAAGAGTGTCGTACTGATAACGATTTGTTGTAATTTATTTTTGTATTTGAGAATAAAAGATGTGTTTCATCTAGTTTTTATTTTATTGAAGTAAGTGGTAACCTAGTTACATCGAATAAAAAGAATTTTGAATACTTTGTAAAAACAATATAAAGCCAGTATTATTACAACAATTATAAAAACATCCTTCAGTGTTATTGGCTTCAAAACCTCGATGAGAAACAAAAAAAACACTTCAAAATCTAAAGAAAAAAGCAACTAATTTCGAAGACATAAGGAATGAAAAGATAACAATATTTTCTATTTAAAATTGCAGAGCAACTAGATTAAAATACATGGTATAAGACAAAAACCATGAGTTTGAAATGTCATCGTACGGTTGTATTAAATAGATACACTGTATGCCGAAGTTTATTTGGCAAGTAATTATTTACATAAAGTTTGTTTTTAATGGTACAAAATAGTTACTTTGACAAATTTGAATAGTTTTGTTTCCACTGTATCATCAGCCTTTAACAGTCCACTGCTGGACTAGGCCACTCCTTTGAAAGGAGGAATCGGCCTACTATGCCACGCTGGCCAAACGGGTTGGTATAGGGTTTGTATCAAGTTTTCCTTCTCTTAAAGTGTTGTTCTCTGCATAATATGCTCCCTCTGTCGGCTCTTACGACACCCATGGGATGATATGGGGTGGTGACATACCGTATTCTTAATCCGTCACCACACGGACAACGGTTTGCACTGTATAGCTTTGTTAAATTCAGGCTTTACTTTACATAAGTATACAATAAACATATATATTGAGGAAATCCTAGAATAAAAAACACAATTTAACATCGCCAACTCCCTGACTCAACTTCTATTGGATAATTATTGACGGAAAAATCCAATATCACTTTTTGTTCGACACGGGTATCGAACCCGAGACATCTTGATCTGCAGTCGCTAACACTACTGCAGGACCACAAAGGCAGTCACTAACGTCAGTAACCAGCAAATGAAGCCAGGCTTATTTTGTAAAGTAATACTTTTTACGTAGCGTCACGCAAGCTGCAGATAGACCTTCGCCCGCCATGTCGCATGTTGGAGGCCTACGGGTGGTCTTGGAACTCCGACACCAGATTTAGCCACACATCACTAGAAAAAGAAATAAAAAGACCACCGAATTCTGAAATGGACGGATATATAATTAATAATAGTTTTCTGACCGGACACTAATGTGTCCAGTTAGAAAACTATTATTATTTGTTATAATGTAATAATAGTCAACTATCGCGCATCAAATTCAATAAAATTATAAAAACTAATTATGGTTTTTCATCTAGCTCTATTATCGAATCGTAATGGCCAACGTTTGCCTTCCCATATCCTCAGCGATTAGTTAGCGATAATCATAAAAAATGTTGTCACACTGCCAACCATGTAGCCTTAAAGATTTTTTAAATGTATTTGTTGATACCGGTCTCTGAAAATAAAGAGGATTTTTTTAAACTTTACGTATCAAAAATGTTGGTGATGTAAAATAAAAAATTACATCCAAAGTGGGAATATAGAATGTACTTTTCCGCGTGATAAATTAATATTTCAGCGTCGACGGCAAAATTTGAGACCAGCAAAAAATAAAGCTGATAAACCCAAAAATATATAATAAAATTCCCAAGCTCTGGAAAGAACATAATATTAATTCATTTAAAAACAAACTACATAATTTCCTTGTAAATAAAGCCTACTATAATATTAAAGACTTTCTGCATGAAAACATTGATCACTAATTGCTGACAAATTATTACACACTGAGTTACTGCTAATTAAACGTAATAAAATGTTATTTATAAAGTACACAAAAATAATAATATATACGAAATTTATTAATGTATGGATCAATAAAAATATTGTATAATTACATGGTAAATAAATGTAATGTTAGATTAGTAGTCATATATTTAGATTTTCTTTGGCGGTATGTTATTTAATACAATTCATTAATGTAAATTTATAAGGCGGAAGGTAATTACCTAGAATTGTTTAAAATATTATTTAATATATTTGTACGCTGTAAAGGCTAAACATGACTGTCTATATTATATTTCCTTAAACAACTTGCATGCATAACTACCTATGTACGTATACCTAATCATGTTAATACAAATAAAATGATCTTTATCTCTCTTTATATTTATCTTTAAACAAAAAATTAAAATGTGTTTTCATCATAAAAATATTTCACAAAATTTCAACGCGATGTATACTTCATTAATGCATTAATGAATACGATGTTCGGTAATTTGCTAAAAATACGTGTAACGGCGATCAAAATATTTTCTACTGATATGAAATTAATTATAAAATAAGTATACACTGTGTAGATTTTGTAGCATCACTTTTATATTTTTTGCAGACTTTATACAATTTATCAAAAATAACTTACATTGAATACTTTACTGGATTTTTTATGAAGGCTGTGATGAGATATTGCGCTATTGACTGCTAATAACGTAATTTAGTTGAACAAACACATCATAAGTAAACGAAACTATTATATTTTTCTCTGCAGACTAATAATAATGGACTATCTCGGTGATCCAGTGGATAGCGTATGCGACTGCTGATCGTAGGTCCCGGGTTCAATTCCCGTGTCGGGAAAAAGTATTACTGGGTTTTTCCGAATTCTCAGTAGCAGCACGGAGTCTGGTGATGTGTCCGGGCAATAGGCTCGCCCCCTATTACGTGGGACCTAAAACTTCATACTGAAATGTTGGTGTAGACACATCTGCCTACCATTTCGGGGATATAGGCGTGAGCCTATAAAAATTTAATTTAAAAAAATAACTAATAGAATTTTATCTTTTATTCTAAATCCCTTATACCCGTCATACCCTTTCACTGTGATAACATACTCGGCGATCATAAATTTTTAGGAACTTAAATAAAAAAATAGCGTTGAGGTTTCGAACGGGTATGGTTGGTTAACACAAAACGTTAAACAAAGATTGGTCCGGTACATAATAAATAGTGACGCGGAAGATAGGTCGCGAACTGCAGGCGAACGCCCAAACCATCCAAATTCTGTGATATGCGGCCATGCCTGTGAAACCATCCACGACGATCTAATTTATTAAAATTGTTTTCGAAATATATATCCGTCTACACATATGTAAGCCTGGCAGTTATAATATACGAGTAATAATAACTGTTAAAACTTACTTATACTCCCGTAATTTACGTCATCCACACACCCTAAATTACTGCCTATGGCTAAAAATAAAGGCAGTCAGTTTGGGTATATGGATAAGTTCAGTTAATATTGATTACTATCTTTTTGGGTTTACGCGAATGCTAAACATTAAAATTAAACTATAGTCTACGGATTTTATCGCGTTATCATTTAAACCGAATGTTCTAGATTAAATGTAATAACTCAATATAACGCGATCAAATCTGTAAACTGTAGTTTAATTTCAAAATATTGATTCCTTCTTAATTTTTGAGGAAGTTATGAGCCACAATATAGATATGTCAAATTGTAACATAATGTATAGAATCATAGAGCATTTTGTCGCAGTATGTATCGATCCAAGAAAAATGAAGTTGATTCGATTCCCTCTTATACTAAATGTAGCGGATTTAAGAAGCGAAGCAGCGATAGCCTAGTGGAGAGACTGACAGACTGCTACGCAGAGGGTTCGGGTTCGACTCCACGGCGCGCACCGATGACTTTTCGGAGTTATGTGCGTATTAAATTGTTAATTATCGCTTGCTAAACGGTGAAAGAAAACATCGTAAGGAAACCTGCAAGTCTGAGAGTTCTCCATAATGTTCTCGAAAGACATGTGAAGTCTGTCAACCCGCAGTTGGCCAGCGTGGTGGACTATGGCCTTACCCTTCTCATAATGGGAAGAGGCCCGTGCCCAGCAGTGGGACAGTATAGAGGGCTGATGATGAGCGGATATAATTTGGCCCTAAGAAAATATCTACTTATTTCGAAATTCTTGCGTTACAACCATGTTCTAAGTACGTGTAGTCAATACGTATGAAGGATCCTCTTGAACTTAAACCATTTTTATTTAATCCACAGCGTCGCCATTAGCGAGATACTTTAGATAAGTCGTGAACACTTCCTTTAGCGGGAACTCTCATATTTAACGTTTAAGAAATCTGCAGCTACTTTGGGTACCTTTTATGTTGTACAGTAGCGCTCATAAGTATTTTGACAAGTCGGAACTAATAAAAATTTACTTCTACGTGTTTGTAATCAGATACGGTTTTTTACTATAACGACCTTACGTAATAGCTACATCTATTGCGGGTAACAAGTAGTGACTTGTTTATTAACATTGTGGGTAATTCACGAAAATGTTTAGAACAGACGCTCATAAGTATTTTGACAACTATATTCATATTTTATTAATCAACGGTGTCACTTAAATTGCGTAAAAAATTGCATCGACACTAATGATTTAATATTTTTAAACATGCCGAAGACAAAGGAATATTCCTTAGATTTCCAAAATGCTGTAATAACTGCCCTTCAAGACGGATCAACGCAATCAGAAGTTGCTAGAAGATTTAAGGTATCCCGGCAACTGGTTAGTAATTGGAATAAGGCTTTTATTAATCGCAAGACAGTGGAGAACATGTCCAGACCTGGACGCCCGAAAAAAACTACTTCCAGTGAAGATCGCATAATAAAGAAGTTGTCGACGAGTGATGTTCGGAAAACTGCAGTGCAAATAAAAAACCAGCTCCAAGAAAATTACAATTGAAACGTTCATGTTTCGACTGTGAAACGTCGGCTGAAAGATATCGGATTGCATGGACGACGTCCAGCCAAGAAACCCCTGATATCTGCAAAGAATAAGAAGCTTCGACTAGCATTTGCAAAACGGCACAGATCGTGGACTAGTTCCGAGTGGGCGAAAGTGCTGTGGAGTGATGAAAGTAAATTCAATTTAGTGTCATCTGATGGGATACGTTATGTGCGACGACCTGTAAATAAAAAATTCGATGTTCGATACCAAATACCGACAGTGAAACATGGAGGTGGCAATATCATGGTGTGGGGGTGTTTCTCTCGCTACGGTGTTGGACCATTAGTTAGAATCGAAGGTACTATGGATCGTTATGTATATGCTGAAATACTAAAAAATCAAATGCTACCATATGCTAGGGAGAATATGCCACCAGGGTGGTATTTTCAACAAGATAATGACCCCAAACACAAGTCGAAGCATGTGAGTGACTTGATTAAAACCAAGAAAATCAAAGTTTTGGAGTGGCCAAGCCAAAGTGCTGATTTAAATCCTATTGAACATCTCTGGGAAGAGCTAGATCACCGCGTAAAATGTCGTAATTATTCTAATAAGAATGCCTTGTATGAAGCACTAAGAAATGAATGGAGCCGAATCCCAATTGATTGTTTGCAAAAACTAATTGACTCAATGCCGGCATGTTGCGATGCAGTAATAAAAGCAAAAGGATATGCAACCAAATATTAATAATGATTATCGAAAATAAACAACATGACTGACTTTAATAAATGATTACCAGATTGTCAAAATACTTTTGATCGCCAATAATTTAAACTTGAATTAATATTTTCTTTTAATTTGACAATTAATAATTATGTTTACTTTATAATTGTGAGACAGATTATGAGGAATAATATATTATTTAATTAATCCCAATATCGTTTTTATTTCGGTCGTATTTAATAAATTACCCTTTGTCAAAATACTTCTGAGCGCTACTGTATATTCAGTAAGCAGCTGCAGATTTCTTCAAAGGAGAGATCAGGATAAAATCGCCTCAATAAGAAAACATGATAATGGCCCGTTTACGTATACTGCGTGCATTATACAGCACAAAATCCCTTGATAACGAAACACGGTACACTAATTTATACAATTATTTTGATGACAGTGCACTCATGGCTTTGCATAATTAACCGTATGGCAACCAGCAGGTTTACGTGTGAACTGTAGTGCAATTTTAAACGTACGAGGTGTGGAAACAGTTCAGTGGCAACCGTTACACCCACAGTGAAACTTACTTTTACGTTAAAACTAAGTTGTTCCATCGGTAACAATAAAACCACAAAACGATAACGTAGAACCGTTGTATTCGAAAAGCTTCTACATTTGCTTAGGGAATAGAGGACGCTCGCTATACGAACGCACGCACCATGCGTTCGTACAAACGTGTAATGTAAATGAGCTGTAATTTCGTGTAGTAGAGCGGGCTTTGGAAAGTGCCAAATTGACATTTAAACTTATTGCCTGTACGCGACGATACGAAATTATTCTGTAGTTGAACATGAGCGAACGAGTCAACGTTGATGCACTTGGCTCTCCTATCTCTTCGGTTAGCGTATAGGTTTCCTGTCAAGAGCACTTTGCTCAAAAGACGTATGTTTTAAGATGTGATTTCCAACGTTCGACTCAGATTTCAAGTGCTCCTTAAATCTTACATTTTCTTTGAAATCGTGGTTACAGTTTTAGAAATATATTCTCTAGAGTACTATATGAGATTTAAATAAATTATACAGTTTCTCAATAAAGCCACGACAAAGACACGACAAGACTTTCCGTGATTTATATTCTCCTAGATAAAATTGTGTTAATAAGTGTTACATATAGTTAGCCATTTACAAATTTTATTAAAGTGTGAGTTACTACATAGTGATATGTGTATTGTATAGTAGCGTTTATGGTCACTGGAAGTTTGATCTCTCAACAAAATCTGTATATAAAGTCTTATAACTAGTCATAAATGATGTTCAAATGTAATTGCTGCTTATCACCTACCTACCCCAACCCTGACACAAAGGCTAAAGAAAGTATTATTTTCTAAAGTCCATATTCCTTATATAGCGATTTCAAATTTTGTGTGATTAAATTTAATCTGGGCTAACTACCACTCAGTGCTACATCATTACTTATCTTACAACATTACCCGCTGTATTAAACTGTTTTAATCGAGAACTACAATACACGTCCCGCACAGACCCCTTTTAGTCCTATCGATCTACATAATTATATTCAAAATATTATAAAACCTCACCCACGTAGCATCAAGGTTCAAATTCCCTTCTGCAAGATTTCAATCGCAAGTGTCGCCGATAAAAATGGTTTAAGTTCAAGAGGATGCTTCATACGCATTGACTACACGTACTTAGAACATGGTTGTAACGCAAGAATTTCGAAATAAGTAGATATTTTCTTAGGGCCAAATTATATCCGCTCATCATCAGCCCTTTATACTGTCCCACTGCTGGGCACGGGCCTCTTCCCATTATGAGAAGGGTAAGGCCATAGTCCACCACGCTGGCCAACTGCAGGTTGACAGACTTCACATGTCTTTCGAGAACATTATGGAGAACTCTCAGACTTGCAGGTTTCCTTACGATGTTTTCTTTCACCGTTTAGCAAGCGATAATTAACAATTTAATACGCACATAACTCCGAAAAGTCATCGGTGCGCGCCGTGGAGTCGAACCCGAACCCTCTGCGTAGCAGTCTGTCAGTCTCTCCACTAGGCTATCGCTGCTTCGCTTCTTAAATCCGCTACATTTAGTATAAGAGGGAATCGAATCAACTTCATTTTTCTTGGATCGATACATACTGCGACAAAATGCTCTATGATTCTATACATTATGTTACAATTTGACATATCTATATTGTGGCTCATAACTTCCTCAAAAATTAAGAAGGAATCAATATTTTGAAATTAAACTACAGTTTACAGATTTGATCGCGTTATATTGAGTTATTACATTTAATCTAGAACATTCGGTTTAAATGATAACGCGATAAAATCCGTAGACTATAGTTTAATTTTAATGTTTAGCATTCGCGTAAACCCAAAAAGATAGTAATCAATATTAACTGAACTTATCCATATACCCAAACTGACTGCCTTTATTTTTAGCCATAGGCAGTAATTTAGGGTGTGTGGATGACGTAAATTACGGGAGTATAAGTAAGTTTTTACAGTTATTATTACTCGTATATTATAACTGCCAGGCTTACATATGTGTAGACGGATATATATTTCGAAAACAATTTTAATAAATTAGATCGTCGTGGATGGTTTCAAAGGCATGGCCGCATATCACAGAATTTGGATGGTTTGGGCGTTCGCCTGCAGTTCGCGACCTATCTTCCGCGTCACTATTTATTATGTACCGGACCAATCTTTGTTTAACGTTTTGTGTTAACCAACCATACCCGTTCGAAACCTCAACGCTATTTTTTTATTTAAGTTCCTATAAATGTATGATCGCCGAGTATGTTATCACAGTGAAAGGGTATGACGGGTATAAGGGATTTAGAATAAAAGGTAAAATTCTATTAGTTATTTTTTTAAATTAAATTTTTATAGGCTCACGCCTATATCCCCGAAATGGTAGGCAGATGTGTCTACACCAACATTTCAGCATGAAGTTTTAGGTCCCACGTAATAGGGGGCGAGCCTATTGCCCGGACACATCACCAGACTCCGTGCTGCTACTGAGAATTCGGAAAAACCCAGTAACACTTTTTCCCGACACGGGAATTGAACCCGGGACCTACGATCAGCAGTCGCATACGCTATCCACTGGATCACCGAGATAGTCCATTATTATTAGTCAGTTAATATTATAGTAGGCTTTATTTACAAGGAAATTATTTAGTTTGTTTTTAAATGAATTAATATTATGTACTTTCCAGGGCTTGGGAATTTTATTATATATTTTTGGGTTTATCAGCTTTATTTTTTGCTGGTCTCAAATTTTGCCGTCGACGCTGAAATATTAATTTATCACGCGGAAAAGTACATTCTATATTCCCACTTTGGATTTAATTTTTTATTTTACATCACCAACATTTTTGATGCGTAAAGTTTAAAAAAATCCTATTTATTTTCAGAGACCGGTATCAACAAATACATTTAAAAAACTTTAAGGCTACATGGTTGGCAGTGTGACAACATTTTTTATGATTATCGCTAACTAATCGCTGAGGATATGGGAAGGCAAACGTTGGCCATTACGATTCGATAAAAGAGCTAGATGAAAAACCATAATTCGTTTTTATAATTTTATTGAATTTGATGCGCGATAGTTGACTATTATTACATTATAACAAATAATAATAGTTTTCTAACTGGACACATTAGTGTCCGGTCAGAAAACTATTATTAATTATATAACCGTCCATTTCAGAATTCGGTGGTCTTTTTATTTCTTTTTCTAGTGATGTGTGGCTAAATCTGGTGTCAGAGTTCCAAGACCACCCGTAGGCCTCCAACATGTTACATGGCGGGCGAAGGTCTATCTGCAGCTTGCGTGACGCTACGTGAAAAGAATTACTTTATAAAATAAGCCTGGCTTCATTTGCTGGTTACTGACGTTAGTGACTGGCTTTGTGGTCCTGCAGTAGTGTTAGCGACTGCAGATCAAGATGTCTCGGGTTCGATACCCGTGTCGAACAAAAAGTGATATTGGATTTTTCCGTCAATAATTATCCAATAGAAGTTGAGTCAGGGAGTTGGCGGTGTTAAATTGTGTTTTTTATTCTAGGATTTCCTCAATATATATGTTTATTGTATACTCATGTAAAGTAAAGCCTGAATTTAACAAAGCTATACAGTGCAAACCGTTGTCCGTGTGGTGACGGATTAAGAATACGGTATGTCACCACCCCATATCATCCCATGGGTGTCGTAAGAGCCGACAGAGGGAGCATATTATGCAGAGAACAACACTGTAAGAGAAGGAAAACTTGATACAAACCCTATACCAACCCGTTTGGCCAGCGTGGCATAGTAGGCCGATTCCTCCTTTCAAAGGAGTGGCCTAGTCCAGCAGTGGACTGTTAAAGGCTGATGATACAGTGGAAACAAAACTATTCAAATTTGTCAAAGTAACTATTTTGTACCATTAAATACAAACTTTATGTAAATAATTACTTGCCAAATAAACTTCGGCATACAGTGTATCTATTTAATACAACCGTACGATGACATTTCAAACTCATGGTTTTTGTCTTATACCATGTATTTTAATCTAGTTGCTCTGCAATTTTAAATAGAAAATATTGTTATCTTTTCATTCCTTATGTCTTCGAAATTAGTTGCTTTTTTCTTTAGATTTTGAAGTGTTTTTTTTGTTTCTCATCGAGGTTTTGAAGCCAATAACACTGAAGAATGTTTTTATAATTGTTGTAATAATACTGGCTTTATAGTGTTTTTACAAAGTATTCAAAATTCTTTTTATTCGATGTAACTAGGTTACCACTTACTTCAATAAAATAACAACTAGATGAAACACATCTTTTATTCTCAAATACAACAATAAATTACAACAAATCGTTATCAGCACGACACTCTTGTATTTGTTTATATAAAAGAAAAGTAATGTGTGTTTTCATAATAATTCGTTGAAGTGATATTTGTATGTTTTTTTTTGGGTACAAAACATAATAGTACTTCGCATACACTTCTGAGATGGCGAACCCAAATGGAGACACAAATGAGCGAGGTATGCGTAGTTCCTCTATTCCAACGTTCACCTTCACCCTACATAATAGAGAAGGAAATAGTACGTGGAAGTTTAAAATGCGTAATTATCTTATGCATGAGAAGTTTTGGAAAGCTATCAGTGGCTACCCAACAGGGATGAACGTTTCCAATGTCACAAAGATGAGGAGCGATCAGAAGATACTAACAAAAAATTGTCTTACCCTGGAATCATCTGCAATTACGCATGTCAGAAATGTAACTACTGAACGGAAGCATGGAAAGCTCTACAAAATGCTTATGAGGACAAAGGTATGGGTAGGCGTTTACATTTAGAACGGAAATTATACAGATTGAGACTCAAGATTTGGCGGATATATGAATGAATGAATGAATGAATGAAATAAATTTATTTTGACTCCACACAAGTTACATACATAAAAAAATATAAAGAACAGTCATAAGAACAAAAGAAAAAAGAAAGTCAAGACAGTCGAAACTACTCGGCGCAAGAAGTCGAAAGGACAATGGCAGATCTCCATACATCAAAATGTCTGAAAATAAATTGAAGCGTACCGTAATAAAAAAAATATCAAAAATTCGGCGTAAGTAACAGTCTATAAATGATTCTATTTTCACTCGGGAAAGCTAGAAAAAGAAGATATCAGTGTTTTTATTTTAGTTAAGCTTGTCTGTCAGTCAGTCAGTAACGCAAGGATTTTGTATTTATACAGATTATTATGATAAGATAATGGCAATTACAAAATAAAGGGCATTTGTTTTTAACATAGTCTTTAGGATAACCAAATGATTTTTCAATTATGTGAAGTCTGTCGAAAACATTACTTTCATTCGTAGGGTTTTATTTTTGTATTGTATGTAAGCTGCTTTAAATTGCGCCCTTAAAAGAAAATCCGTCAAAGTTACAATAGTTATTGAGCAATTATAGTATTAAATGTACTAATAGAATACAAATTAATGAACTTGAACTTATTCTGGCGAGCAAATAAATTACAGTTTCATTGTAGGGGCAAACAAATCCAATCATTGTCCGCAGTCCAATAGGCACTTAACCGACAAAAATATATATACTCAAGAAATATTTCTAGAAATATCTCCATAACGGAGAAGCCCTGAGGAATTATCCTCGAAGTGGATTATCCGTCGAGTATCTCAAATCCTAAAACATTTTTTAACAAAGACAATTTTTTGGGTGGAATAGATCCTGTTCTCAGTTAACTTAGCGGCGAGACTTTCGTTTTATCTTTCCTCATTTCCATTGTTTTTCTTGTATTTATTTACCGTTTCATACTTTGCTGCTACTTTTTTGTAAATAGGTGGTAGAATAAAAACGCAAACAAATATTAGGTGTATTTTATTGGCATTGGTTTTGTAAATTTCCTTTTTTGCTTTTATTTATGCTTTATATAGTCTTTATAGCATTAATTAACCTCACGAAACCTACGGAAAATACATATATCTGCGTTTAGTGACATTGTTTGTTGTTTTTTTCTTTGTTTAAAAGCCAACTCCCGCACTACATACAGCAAAGGTGTCGTAACAACTTACACATTCAATTTTGTGTCATGGGCGGTTTAACAAACATTTAATCAACGGACATATAGTGAACACTGACTCGGTCACACAAAGTTTTTTGTCGAAGCGATCGAATCCACAACACTCATAGTAGTTCTAGTTGATAATACATAGTAACTTAGTTAAAGTAGGTAGTCTTGTATTATATGTGAATACTTTTAGTAGGTACTATATTATCTAAGTGAGCGATGGACTGCTGTTGTTGGACTTGTTTTAGTTCAGCTTAAACCGCCATGTCAGTTTTGGAAGCCATAGGGATCTACGTGCTTAAAATAAGCCCGGTCAAGCAGCTTGGGGCTTAAGAATCCTGCACTGGCTTAAGTAGATAACGAAATAGGATTTCATCTCGTGCAGTACAATTATTTTCGGTGAATTTTAAAAAGTGAATGTATATAATATAAATCAAATGAAGGGACAGTCTCTGGTTTTAAAATAACTATTTTCCGCAAGATTTTATAGCTATTTACATGATATCAGCCAAAAACAATCTTAATTATTTTTCGTCTGACCGTTTTTGTGTAGATTCATTTTTATACTGAAACGATATTATTGATTTGAATAGGATTTTTACTGAAAAACAGAGCAATCCTGTGCTACATATTATAATCTATAACATTACTCAGAAAAAAAAATAATGCCAAAATTAAAAAATTGGAACGATAATTCCTTTAAAATATCGCAGAATTTTCATTTTTGTTATACAATTCCAGCGAAGTAGATAGATGGATGGAGACAGTGGAGCCCTTACTTGTAAGGCAGAACATAAAACAGGTATTTGTAAAAACATACGTATTATTGAAACTCCTCACTATGAAAATGTAGAATACGTAAGCAAATACTAAGCATATCGAGGGAAACCAACTAAAATCCTAGCCTACCCTTACCTTCTAAGTTTCGTTAATTAATATTCAAGTTACAACGTACCTAAGCTGTTTCTCTAATTTACGTCACGATTTACACAAACTCACTTGACCTCAACAATTTAACTGTTAAGTGATACTCAAGACGTAGGTCATTCTTAGAACTTTTATTGGCAGTTTTAGCTCTACGTGTTAATATTACATTGCGAGTTCCATGGCTTCTTCCTTCCTATATATATTATGTTGCAGTTTTGCAGTTTGTTAGTTTTGTTATAACCACGCGCTGATGAGATGAGGTTCTGGCAATGGGCTAAGTCAGAAGACAGATTCTCCTATCTAATTCATATTAAAATTTAATTTGAAATACCGAAACTTCCATTTTTTTTCGGAGATCATGCACAAAAAGCCATCATCTTATCCCACGACTGACTGAGTTTCTATAATGGTTATCAGTTTATGGATAAGCATACGTAATTGTCTTTCTTAAAAAGATTGTTTTAGATAAATGTCACGGAATAAATCGTTGTTTTAGCACACTTACAACCATGGCTGACCAGTCAAATTGTTGTTATTTTCTCGATTGCTATCCAATCTCGAGCTCAACCTTTAGATTAAAGCTGATCATTTGGCAAAGTCAAAAAGTATAAACCAAGAAAACACTAGAAAAAAAGGCAAGAATCAGCCAATTGGCATCAATCTATCTCATTTAAGAAGGAAAGCAATTGCAATAGATGCTGGGCAAGTTTGTGCCTATTGGCGGCAAATTGAATTTGTACGCTATCGCTATCTTAAGTTCTTGCTGCAGAATTGAGAACCTTACTTGATACTTGATGGCACGGGCTGTTTCCGCAACTCCACGTCTTGGCGTGTATTTTGCGTGCGGGTGGGAATGGTGTCGTCATTCGAGCCACCCCAGCTCTTCGAGGAAGGCCAGCAGACTCTTGATGTGGCCCACGGCCTCCCTCAGGGTGCTCTATCTGGTCAGGTACTGCTGCCTGTACTGTGCGACCTCAGGGCAGTCGAGAAGCAGGTGGGCTGCCGTCTCGTCTGCTGCCATACAGGCCCTACACAGCGGGCTGTCGGTGATACCTATAGTAAATAGGTGTTTATTAAAGAATCCGTGTCCTGTGTAGGCGGCCGTGACTGTCCGTAGTTGTTATTTGGACAGCCGGAGGATTTGTTTGGCTATCTTACCGTCTACTGCGGGAAGACCCTCCTTGGCTTGCCTACATGTTTCAATACCAATCCAGGACTGGTTGTGTTTGGTCCTGGTCCTATTTCTTACCAGGTTGCGATAAAAACCAGAAGGGAGGGGAATAATGGGCTCGGGTCCCACCACTTCTAAAGTGGCCCCTCTTCTGGCTAGTACGTCGGCTGCGTCATTCCCTCTTGAGCCACTGTGGCCCTTGATCCATTGCAGTGTTAGTTTGTTTAGTTTACCTACCTCTGTTAGTTTCTGGTGGCATTCAAGCGTGATTGCCGAGGTTATAGTATGGCTTTTGAGGGCTGAGAGGACAGCCTTACTATCTGAGAGGATCCTAATGGATCGTTCCCTTACCTCACGTGCCATGATTGCTGTGGCAGCTAGGATTATGCCAAAACATTCGGCCTGGTAGACCGTGTTGTAGGCACCCAGCGGTGCTGCGATGTTGATGTTTAGGTCCTCGGAGAATACTCCTGAACCCGTACCTGTATCTGTTTTAGACCCATCTGTGAAGATCGTGAGCTCGTTATGGTTAACTGCTCCTTCGTGTAGGTCCTCGTACAGTTGGATTTTGTATTTCTTGTCGAAAACAAATTGTTTCGGTATACGGTCGCCAATGGCTTGTGTGATATGAACTTCTTTAAAGAGTGTATTTAAGTTGTTAGTGTGCGGTGTGTTAGTGTCTTTCCAGAGCTTCAGAGCTCTTAGCCGGACTGCCGACATCGTTGCTTCCTGTTGTATGAACAGGTGCAATGGAGGCAGGTCCAGCAACACTTCAAGTGCCGCTGTTGGCGTTGTTTTCATACAGCCCGTGGCCGCTAGGCATGCAAGTCTTTGAAGCTTTTGAAGCTTTTTGGCTGCCGTTATTAGGTTGGTCCGGGGCCACCACACTACTGCGCCGTAGCTTACCATCGGATGTATTATTGTCTTATAGAGCCATAAGACAATTTTGGGGGATAGGCCCCAGCGTTTACCTATCATCTTCTTGCACTGCCAGAAGATGATGCTGGCTTTATTGAGCTTATTTTCCATGTGGCTGTTCCATGTCAATTTGCTGTCGAGAGTGACGCCCAGGTACTTGACCTCGGTAGACAGCTTAAGCTCTGTATCAAATAACCTGGGCAATCGGTAAGTACCCAGCGCGCGTTTGTGTGTGAACATAACTAGTTCGGTCTTGGTCAGGTTAACATAATTCGTACTCATTACACCACCACTCTACTATGCGTAGGGCTTGTTGGATTAGGTCGTACACTGTACTGGCTACCTTACCTGAGGTGAGTATGGTTAGATCATCTGCATAACCTATTGTATAGAAGTATCTCGCGTTGAGTTTGTCTATGAGTTCATTGATGACTAAGTTCCACAATAGCGGGGAGAGTACACCTCCCTGCGGGCACCCTTTAGTTATCAAGGCTGTCAGAGTGTCGCCTAGCAGGCGCACTACCTTTTTGCTGAGCATGTTTTGGATCCACTGTAAGAGCATCTGGTCCACACCATGCCTGGCTAGGGCGTTGCTTATGCTGGAAAAGTTTGTCTTGTCGAAGGCTCCTTCTATGTCGATGAAGGTACCCAGGCAGATGCTTTTTTATTGTATAGCAGCTTCTATCTGGTTCACGACCTGATGTAAGGCCGATTCTGTCGATTTCCCTGAGCTGTATGCATGTTGGTTGGCATGTAAGGGTAGGTGCTTAAGAGCCCCACTTCTTAGTTCCCTCTCGCAAAGCCTTTCCAAGGCTTTAAGCATGAAGGAGGTGAGGCTTATTGGTCTAAAGGACTTTGCATGGGTATAGTCTGTTTTGCCTGGTTTTGGTATGAAGATTAGTTTGACTTTCCTCCACCTCTTCGGTACATATTTGAGGGCCAGGCTAGCCCTCATAATTGCCAGGAGTCTTTTAAGGACAGGTTCTCCTCCCCATTGTAATAACCCTGGGAAGATGCCATCCAATCCGGCTGCTTTGAAGGGGTGGAAGCTATCGATGGCCCATCGGAGTTTTTCTTCTGTGACCACGTTGTTTGCATGCTTGCAGAATTGAGAAGCACAGCTTAATATTTCTACTATTTACTTAAGAATCTAATGGAAAACGGATTGATTTACGGAGACTGTTTGACGTAATTTGATTGGTTGGATACCTTGAGGTAATAAATTGACAAAATAGAAAATATGCAATAAATAAATTTGAATCTCTATTACTTTCAAAGGTACTTCGGGGTTAAGTAGGCAATTGACAACAAAGAGTTCAAAAGTTATTTTCATAAAAAAAGCCTGGGTACAGCATAAACAGTGCGCCAAGTTTCTCGTAAGATATCAGCTATAACAGGAATTAACAGGGTGGTCAGAAAAGATTCCGACCTCAAAATGAAGAAAACAGTACTTGTCACAAAAACAAGTGGATGCAGTTTTACCTTTTTTGATGGTTACTCACCATAACATAATATGTTTGTCAAATAAAAACAGCAACCAAGCTTTATGCGCGTTGTTTTTATTTGACAGACATTTGTGTTGATGTTGGTGTTTACATGATGAAAATCTCTGTGAAATGAGTAGTCAATTTCTTTTGTGAATACGAATTTTGCAGATATACAGCGAGTACTATTTGATGGGATGAGTTAGAGAGATGGGAAAGTGGGAGTATCGCTGGGAGAAGTGTTTGGAGTTACAATGTGAGTAAATCGAAAATGGAAATGCATTTAAAAAAAAATGTTTTATCTATCTATGATATTTTGGCTACTTTTAAGGCCGATCAATTATTAAATATGCTTTAAGTAAAGGCAGCGATAGCCTAGTGGAGACACCAACAGACTGCCATGCAGAGGGTATCGGGTTCGAATCCACGGCGCGCACCAATGAGTTTTCGGATTTATGTGCGTATTAAATTGTCAATTATCGCTTGTCCCGTGCCTCGGAGAGCACGCTAAGACGTCGGTCCCGGTTGCCTTGAAGATCTTTGACAGTCGTTATAAGGCGTGAGTAACTTCTAAATAAACTGACACTAGTCTAAACCATGGAATATTGCTATCCCTTTGGGTTGCGAAGGTCAGACAGGCAGTTGCTCTGTAGAAAAGCTAATATTCAGCCAAATCCGGTTAGACTAGTAAGCGGACCCCAGACTGAAACTGGGAGAACGCTGGGAGGATGATGAAGTAAAGGCAATGAACATTAGTCGATACAAATAAGATAAGTTTGTTATTATTTATAGTAATTATTACTATAGACGATTTTAATGCCGTTAAATGCAAGTTTCATGACTTTATTCTGTTTTAAAGAGCAATCATAACATAATTTCACGCCTTTATATCCCCGAAGGGGTAGGCAGAGGTGTATTACACACCCATACTTCGCCAGTTATATTTCGGTCTCAATGTAACAGGGGGCGAGCCTATTGCCAACTACCGGGCACATCATTACCTAAGCCAAAAGTAAAGATCAAGCCATTTTGTAAAATTGACTTAAACAAGTGATTTCAACAGTATACTTACAAGATATGAACTACTTCGTGAGACATTTCTAGTAAATGAATAAACAATCCTAGACAAATGATTGGTATCGCTTCGCTATACTAGACACCGCGCTGCCTAAGAAAAATAGGTCCATAAGTGAGGCAACTCATTATGACAGTGTGTGTCAAACAAAAACAACAAGACGCATGCGTGAAGAATGTGTTGTCAGCTTCTCAAGAGTTACCCGAGTAAATGGGAACATATTTTATTCTGTGGTTTAGTGGATAAGTTATTAGTCTCAAAATAAGTTTAGAAAATTCTTAAAAAAATACAATTAATTAAAAGCATCAATATATTTGTGTACTTATAGGTTAGGTGTACCGCGTAAGTTCCTTTAAGAGATTGGTGGGTATATTATCCAATGATTAGGTCTCATTTTATTATGATGGTTTCTTTTATGTACAAATAGTATTTTGCAAATTATTATTAGAAATAACCATAGATAAAATAAGGTGTTTTCAAAACAGTGCTTTCTATTTCCATGCTACTAGTCCATATAAATTTAGTTACACATTATTAATTAAACATGAATAGTCGTGAAAACTACTTTGAATAAAACAATAGTCTTACACACTTAATTACACATATAATTAGGTAAACCATGTTTCTTGGGAAACATGTTCAGTTTCTAACAACTAAAATTTTTCACCTTATTTGTAAAGGATATCATCATCATCATCCTAGCGCTGTCCCGGTTGCGCTCCAAAACCCACGCCTTGGAGCCCGGGGTCCGCTTTCCAGCTATGTCTCCTCCACTTCGCACGGTCTTCAGCATCCCTGGTGGTTAGTTGGTTGGCACGTATTTGTTACCCACGTAAGATGCCGGTTTACGTAAGACGTGACCATACCAGCGTAGACGACACTCTTGCAGTGTATCAACAATGTCACGGACATGAAGGCTTCCCCGGATGCGGGAGTTCCTCATGCGGACCTTCCGCGTGACACCACACATCCAGCGCAGCATGTTAATCTCCGTGACACGCAGACTCTGATTGTGTCGCTCAAGCACAGGCCACGTCTCACTGCCATATAACAGGACAGGTCTAATGATGGATTTATAGACCTGTCCTTTGAGCTTAACCGGCATTTTGGGGTCACAAATGACACCCCTCACTTCACGCCATTTGGCCCAGGCTGCCGAAATGCGTGCCTTGACTTCGCAATCGATGTCACTAGATCAGCAGCATGTGGAAGTACGAGCGCCATCTCTCCTTCACCGCGCTTGACGCGCATAATAGGTTGCCCTCAGGGTCTTTAACACAGCGACACTTAGTAGTGTCCTGTCATCCTGTGCCACTTTGACCCTGGAGTGTGCCAACTTGTATAAGAGCTTCTGCCCCTCAGACGATTCCAGCTTGGTATAAAGCAGTTCCAAGTGATCTCGTCTGGCTCTGGCTACAGCCCTCTTAGTGGCACGTTTGGCAGCCCTGTATGCGTCGCGGTCTTCAGGAGATTTGGACGCTTGCCACGCTTTAAAGACGGCTTTCTTCACCCTTGTCTCCTTCCTGACTGTGCCGTTCTACCACCAAGTCTCCTTGTCACACTTGCGTCCACACTTAGACATGCCTAGCACTGCCTTCGCCGCTCCAGTGATGACCGCCTGGATTCTATCGCACTGGCTCTGAGTTGGTTCGCCTTCAGTAGTAGAGCACTTGTCGCCGATAGCTGAGGCAAACTCCAGGGATTTGACATCCTTGAGCAGCTACCACCGAATTTGACGTTGACAGCGGTCGGCGTGCTTGCCTTTGGGTTTCACGCGGAGGTCCGTGACAAGGAGGCGGTGTCGTGCCGTGAGACTCTCACCGGGTATGACCTTGCAGTTGGTTACTTTGCTGATATGGTGTCTCCTGGTAAGTAGGAAATCAGTCTGGGTCGCGTGCCTCCCGCTCTTGTAGGTGACAAGGTGTTCGGCTTTCTTTTTGAAGTACGTGTTCACAATGGCGGCAGCCGCACAAGTTCGGAGGATATACTCCCCTCCCTCGTTACGGCCACCGAACCCAAAGCCACCGTGACACCCTCAAATTCCTCACACCCCTCAGCCACATGACCGTTCAGATGAGAGTGAGAGCGGGATTTCACGAAGAACTTCGCCGAGTTTATCCCAGAACGACATCTTGACGGCGTCGCTGCAACCTGCCTGTGGTGCATAGGCGCTTATCAAATGTCGCTGTAACGCTTTACCTCCAAGATCCCGTCCTGAAACTCCTCGGCGAGCACAACCGCTACCCCGCTCTCCCCGCCAGTTCCACCCGTGTAGTAATCGCTTTTAAACTTTCGCGATTTGTATACATAATACAATTTTATTTAAACGGGTCTTATTTGCGATTAAATAAAAATAAAAAACAAGTGAGGGTAGCTGCCGGAACCCGCGCTTCACAAGGACGACGCTGAGATGACATCAGTCCTGCCGCGACCACGGCTGTTGTAAGACGGGCGAAACGTCGGTAAAACATAGGTATTTATACCTAAAATTAATTAAATATCGCGACGTCACGGATGTCAAATCAATACATTGACCTTTGCTGTGTTTACGTTGTAAAAATAATAAACAAGATATAAACAGTATTATTTATTGTGAGAAGATAGTATTCCAAGTGACTTGTATCGTTTATTGTTATTAAGTGTGTTCGTGTAGTGTATACAACTAAAAAGTACAATTTATAAAAGTGGACCCCCTAACACAGTGGCATCTCCCCTCTAATCATAAAGTCATAAATTGATTTGCCGCAAATAGTAAACACATAAATAAAATGTTGTTGTCATAGTGTGCTTATACTCTGGGACGATTAGTGTAACTTACCCATAACGCAAAAGTGACACCATTGTCTCAAATAACATACATACATACATACATAAATAGACTCACGCCTGTTTCCCGGAGGGGTAGGCAGAGACTACGAAACGCCATTTGCAACGATCCTGACATATCTCTCTTGCTTCATTCACTCCCATCAAATTCCTCATGCATGCTCTTCTGTTCAGGGTACTTCTTTCTTCAGGGTACATACTTCAAATAACACCTTAAACGAATATTTTTATAACACTGCCATCTAGCGGTCGATCATTGAAATAATTCCTCTCAGTGACTCTAACTTACATACTTCGCTATGTCCAAGTGTGGCGGCTGCGGTCGATTTCTGTCTTCGAGTGATGTCACAAGTGTAGCGCTATTTACCATCGCCGATGTGTCGCGTTACCTGTATCGGGCATGATATCCCCAACTTGGCAGTGTCCGGAGTGTAAGAGGAACCGGGTTACCGATAATAGATCCGAGACGCCGGTAAGGAGTTCTTCGAGTACAAATTTAATTGACCCGCACGCAACTCCGACACCTTGTAACGCTAGTGCTATCTCAGACGATCAAAGCAGCCCATCCCGCACCGCCTCTGAGTCTGCGCGTGACCTTACTGGGGACATTACGGTAGAGCTGATAATTTTGCGGAATAATCTCCGGTCAATAAATAGAGACCTGCAAGTTTTTAGAGACAAAATGGCCGATATTAGGGAGACAATAATAATTAAGATGTGCAGTAATAACATCAACAAGCTGGATGTTCGCATAAGCGCGTTAGAAAAGCTGGAGCCCTTGGACCATACGCCAGTTGCTGAAACCATTGCGCAGCTCAAACAGGAGCTTAATGACCGCGATCAGGAACTACTTGCGAACGATGTAGAAATCAGTAATCTCCCAGAGATAGCTGGTGAGAACACACTGCATACCGCCATGCAGATTGCGGTCAAACTCTCGGTGAACATTGAGGAGTGGGACATTGTTAGCGCCGAGCGGGTTGGTCCGCGACACTTAGTTGCGACTGACACCGCCGGCCCCGAACGTCGATCCCGGCCGTTGGTGGTGCGCTTTGCGCGGCGCGCAACCTACGCGACGAGCTGTTAGCGAGTGCGCGGACGCGCCGCGGTGCGACATCAAGCTATCTAGGCATTGCCGGTTCTCCGCGTCGCTTTTATGCTAACGAGCGGCTCACCAAGTTCAACCACCTGTTATTTCGAGCTGTGCGAGACGCCGGCCAGCGTTAGGGGTCAGCGTTACGATTACGAATCTCCATCCGTCTGGTGCAAACGTGGACGCATTTTTGCACGAAATAAGCCAGGTGACCAATCAGTCTGCATTCGACATGAGGCTGATATTGAGCGTGTTTTCTCTAGTGCTGTGCCCGCATGAACCTATTTTGCACAAACACGTTAATGTTTTAAATAATATTGTAGTATACTTACATTGTCTATCTTTAAATTGTTATTTAAGTACCGAGTCATTATATATTTGTGTAGGTTATGTCTGTATTATACTATTTATTAAAGTTATATTGGTAATGTTTTTAATGAATGTTTTAAATTGTAGGCTTTCACTTGTGTTTATTAATTGGCAACTTTCTAATACCTATTGCTATCAATATGAGCATTCTACTGACCGTACCCTTACTTGTATGACTAATAGTTCAAACGGGACATACTTTACAGGGATATATTTTGTTTTGATTGTTTTCTATGCAAGATAAGTTCTTTAAAGTCGGTCTTCTTAACGTAGGCTCACTAGGTACGGACCACGATGACTTCGTTGCCTTGGTGTTGCGACATCGTTTTGATGTTATGGCCATCAATGAGACATGGTTGTTCCCTGGCGAGGACGGGCGTGCGCCGATCGTGCCTGGTTACCGTCTGCGGCATGTGCCACGCTCAACAAGTGTTTGTTCGGGTCGTGGTGGGGGAGTCGGGATTTATGTAAGGCGTGATATCAGTGTGCGCACGTTAAGATTATTAGTTGATTCCAGGTATGAGTTGATAGATCAAATGTGGCTGTCAACTACGTTAAACGGTAAGAAGATAATTATTGGCACGGCGTACCACCCTCCCTGGCAGAGTCTTGATCTGTTTGTTGATGCCATAACCGAAACCATGGCTTCGTTGAAAAATGTGGATTACTATGTTCTAATGGGAGATTTTAACGTCAATTGTTTAGCTAATGACGGAGATACTAAGAAGTTGATGGACTTTTTGAGTTGTTTTAGTCTTACACAGTTGGTTTCAGCCCCTACCCATTTCACGGCAACTAGTGAGACACTCATAGATGTAGTTTGCAGTAACCTTCGTGTTCGACGCATGTTAATCGAACCCTTTAAAAACATAAACAGTCACGCCACTATTGTATGTGAATTTCCTACACAGTGGGAGAAGTTTAGGCCATACGCGGTAAAATACAGATCTTTTAAAAATATTGTCGAAGACATTTTGCATAGTACTTTGTCTAAAATTGATTGGTGTAGTATACACAGTTTGAGTACAGTAAACGAAATGGTTGCCACATTCAATTCATGTCTCATCGCTGTGTTCGATGTCCATGCTCCTCTCAAGACCTGTCATATTAGAGAACCATCATACCCTTGGATAACGGACACTGTGAAGTACATGATGAAACTTCGTGACACTGCATTAGCCCAATACCGTCAATGCAGGACAGACAGCTAACGCGAATATTATAAGCAATTAAAAGCCCTAGTGTCATCGTCTCTGTATTACGAAAAGGTTGCTTATTTTAAATTCAACATTAACAATAAAATAGACAACCCAAACCTTCTATGGAAAAATTTAAAAACCATTTTACTGCCTAATCAAAGACTGAATGATCTACCTGCGCATTTTTCTGACCCCAATGCAATAAATCACCACTTTTTGGACGTCCCCGGTAATCCTAAGGTTAGTATTTCTGTTTTATCATTTTACGAATTTAACTGCTATACTGATGCTGTATTCAATAAATTACCAGTTGGCGATGCAGACATTTTAAAAACAATTCAGAGCCTTAAATCGAATGCGAAAGGATGTGATCGCGTGAATTTGCAAATGTTGATGTTGACATTGCGATACTCACTGCCTACTATGACTAATATAATCAAATCATCCATAGATTCGGCAATTTTTCCTGACATCTGGAAACTGGCTACAGTAAGGCCGCTGCCTAAAAATGCTAATCCAATGGATTTGAAAGTTCTCAGGCCTATCAGTATTTTACCATGTATCTCGAAAGTTATGGAAAAGGTGGTTTGCTCGCAGTTATCAAATTTCCTGGAGAAAAACGACATCTTACCTGCGCTCCAATCAGGTTTTCGCAAACGCCGTGGCACTACTACCGCCTTGTTGGACGTGACTGACAATATATTGTGGGCCCAGGATCAGGGTATGTGCACAGTTATTGTCTTACTTGATTTTTCCCGCGCGTGCGATTGTATAAATATTGATCTACTATTATCCAAATTAACATATTACGGATTTGATAATCGTACCGTAAAATGGTTTTACAGTTATTTGTCTGGTCGACGTCAATGCGTGGAAGTGCGTTTGAATGATGGAAAATCGATGCTTTCAAATTGTTCCCCATTTAAAAGAGGAGTTCCCCACGGGTCAATCCTGGGACCAATTTTATTTATCTTGTACTGCGCTGACGTCATTAATTGTTTTCGTAAGTCAAAATATCACATTTACGCGGATGACATACAGGTATACATGTCATTTAACCCTTAGCTGGTTTTGCTAAAAAAGGCAACGTAAGTGGTATAGGGGTCAAAATTGACCCCAGATATTAGTACACAGTAATATAAAATGATACAACTGTACATTATAAATTTTCTTTTTATTTAGGAAAAAAGGACTTACAATGTAATGTTTTATTAAATTTGTATCATATTTTAACAAGAGATCACATATTTAATAAATAAAACAGGCAGTATCTTCATATTGACAAGACTCTACTTTAGGTATTCTTATTTATATATAAAAAGAAAAAATAATACAAGAAAACATTTTGTATTCGTTTTTGTAAATAACTAATATAATAAAAAATAGGAACTTCCTATGAGATCACGAATAATAAAAAAAATACAATCTAAAACAATTAATATATTTGTTCCTCACAAACGCTGATAAATTTCTAGTCACAAGCAGCTATTCTGGCGTCCTGAATTGATTTGGAGCCATATTTTTCATTTTGGTTTTCCAAAAGCTGTGAAATTTCACCGTCACGTAAAAATTATATATAAATTAAGTATAAAATTGTGAAACATTATGACATAAATCATATAATAAAATGTACACTTCCGGTATCGGAGTCAAATTTGACCCCAGCAGTGTACATATCTTCGTTCTCAGTAGCAGTTAAGTGACGCGCGTCCGTCACCTACCGCACTCCGCGGCGTAATGAGATTACCTTGATGCACAAGAGTGTAAGTGCTTTAACTGAAAAGGTGTGATTAAAAATATGAAGCTTTGGGGTCCATTTTGACCCCGATACCATTTAAGGGTTAAGCCCAACGAATGTGCAAGCGCCATTTTAGATCTTAACGCAGATCTCCAAAGAATAGTGGAATGGGCTGAAACCAATAGTCTTGTTCTCAATCCCTCTAAGACTAAATACATGGTGTTTGGCACACCAAATAATGTAAGTTGCTTCTATAGATTGAAAGTCCTGTATAAAATGCGTCCGTATTTATCTGAGGAATTACGCATCCGACTGATAGAAACAGTTGTCCTATCCAAATTAAATTATGTCAGTACCTACAGTGTACGGCCCGCGCCTTTTGTCTCGCACGGATCGCCTTATTCAGAGGGTACAGAATGCTTGCGCCCGTTTCTGCTTTAAAATACCACATAGAAGCCATGTTACACCTTTTTTGAATGCTCACTATATTTTAAAAATGAAATCGAGGCGTAAGCTTCATCTAGGAGCGCTCATATTCGGGGTGGTCAAGCTCAAAGAGCCACAGTACCTGTATGAGAAACTTGTCTGGGTTAGTAGTGGGCGGGTCCGAGTAAATAGACAATGTGCGCGACAACTTGCCGTAATGCCTCATAAGACCACGGCATTCAGAGGCAGCTTCCACTATGCGGCATCCAAGGTCTGGAATAATATCCCGCCGCCTATCAGGCGACTCAATTCTATCGGTACGTTTAAGAAACTTTTACGCCTATACCTTATGGATGCGCAGCGGGAGTTGGACATGGTAAATACAAAGACATCATTAATATAAGCGGAATTGATATTGTTCAGTATACACTTAAGAGACTACTATGTGTGTATGCTGTATGTGTATTTGATTGATACTTGTGTGATGGTTTGTTATGCGTGTGTCAGAATCAGGGAAGCTTCCTATAGTGTAGAGACAGTTTTGATTAATAAAAGAGACAACTATCAAATCATACTTTCATTTATTCAGTTTGGCACAAGGATATATCTTTAGATTACATCGTGATTCTACATTTACATTTACAGCCCAGTTCGCAAAGCAAAGACATAGAACCAAGAGAAAGAACGGGCAATAAAACTCTTGATCATTCTTTTCAATAACTATATATAACAATAATTAACAAACAGTGGTACAGCCAATTTATATCAAATAACAATGTTGTGGGTAGTTTTATATTACTAGAAAGGTCTGTCTTACAACAGAACACAATAAGCATTATTTAGCATCAATACAATTTACTAAATGTTTACCACAGGTATATACCTAATGAATCTCATTGATACGACTTGATCCACAGTATATTATTCTATCCTATATTACAATCTATAATATCTCACAAACGATCAAACTACCCACAACACAATATCAATAAGATAATGATTACACTATCTTACATTGTTTCCTACATGATGAAACAAAAGAACAAGCAACACAGAATATTGGAACACAGTGGCAATTAAATAGTCAGAACCATATCGTACCTGAGCCGTCGTCGAAGGAGAATAAGACGAGCTAGCCGAGCCTGTCGACTTATATAGGTACACCTTATTTACACGTTTGACAGTTTAACTGTCAAACGTCCTGTCAGTGTCATTTAGTTGCTACTATCCTCTCACATATTATGTATAAATACTTCGATATCAGTAATTTCAGCCCAAAACCTAGATATTATTATATATCTCTCACGGCCAGACTGACAATTACTTCGTCCTCGAAGTACAATAAATTAAATAGCACTTTACTAAACAATCGCCCGACGGGCGCCTTGTATTATGTAACAATGAATTCTTACCATATTGATTAAAGCCATCTAAAAACTATAGTATCGTTACGTCCGCTACGGCTATACTGACTTACGTCATCTAAGTAAGTTCAATTATAAGAATAGTATCACAACAACAATCCATTTGTACGAAACAATTACACAAAAATAAACTGGACTCATATTTACACTAATTACGGTTTCATTTTGCGAGTCTAGAAATAAGTTCTGTGTCAGCTGCTTTGATACCATTGTTACAAATTGTATTTACTATTCTATGAAGGGATCATTAACATTCACAATACACATGTTACATAGAAGTACAGTTTAATTTTACAATATTACACCACTGCATTATCCATCCACAAATTGACAAAAATAATATAGTACAAAAGGAGCCCCTACGAAGCATAAAAATTTAAGTAAAGGTTTTTAAGAATAAAAAATTAAAATACGTCATTCTGCTTATGATAAATAAATGAAATAAAATAAATAATTTAAATTCACAACCGAATTAAATAATTAAATTCGATTTCACTAATTTACAGGTATACAGGTACCAACTTGTATGATAACAGTAGTGTAATACTAGGACAATACTTTCATTCTAATACACTCATTGCCATTGCCTTTCCTTTCACATTAAATAGACAAGTAACAACGGTCAATCTCCTTGATACTATCTAGCCCCACACCTGCTGCACATGAGTCCAGGCTAGAACAAGGCGAAAGACTTCAGCAGTTCGTAGGCAATATGATCAATATCATCAATATCAAAATGATTATCAAAATCATTATCAAAATGATTATCATTATCAAAATAATTATCAAAATCATTATCAAAATCAGTATCAAAATCATTATCAAAATCATTATCAAAATCATTATCAAAATCATTATCAAAATCATTATCAAAATCATTATCAAAATCATTATCAAAAACATTATGAAATCATTATCAAAATCACATCAACATGGTCATCATTACCAGCATTATCATCAACTTCTTAACTTAATTCAATCATCGTCAACTATTTAATCATCAATGAATAAATCGATGTTATCACATTATTATAGATATTTACAGATACCTTTATATCATCACTGCTACCTACATTATCGATCCTTGTTTAGGAGAAGTTTATATGTAATTCTGTGTATGGTTATCAGAACCTCTAACCTATAGTAAGACCGACCTTTTATTTTCTTTGTATATGTATTTTAAAATTTAACTTAAATACTTTAGTAAGAAAACAAAAAAAATGTTATCTGTAAAAGCTACTATGTCATCAAAGAATATCTAAACGTTATTAATCTATAAATCGTAGCTATCTAAAAATACAAAGTTCTTTATTATATTCCACAAAAATTAACTGTAGGAAAATCTATAAATGTAACTTATCATAATCAAAATTGATATCTATATTAATAATACACTAAAATGTTATCAATTTAGAATAATAAATGCAGCAGACCCTATTTAAGCATGTTACTATAAAACATATTTTAACTATAATATATCAAATGCACCTAGGTATAATATATAGACTATTATAGTATATTACCAAGAACTTAGGGTCCCCAGCCAACCTCACCTGCATGTGGTGCACCTGCCGATCAACGGACGAGGCTCTGGCAAACAAAATATCCCGATAAGCGGCAATAGGCTCGCCACCTATTACGTGGGATCAAAACACTTGCGAAAAGTGGGCGTTTAATATGCCTGTGCCTACCCCTTCGGGGAAACAGGCGTGAGTATATGTATGTATGTTATAGTATATTACTAAACTGCTCCTCTCTCCTAAAAGTGTTCCATAATAATTGTTTCCTAATTGTAAGTCTACCACCCGTAAATGTACAGTATGGAATGCTATAAACTGAATTGACCTGAATGTATTGCAGGTACAAACAGTACAAAAGTATAAATAAATAACTAGTAATCAAGAATGAACCAATTTAGTTAATAGTTTATTTATGTTACCAATAGTCAGTGAACTGCCTAAAGTTAATCTAGACGCCAATGCCAGTAAAAGTACTCTTGGTAAGAAACGGTATAATAAATAGTCGTGTAGAAAGTCAAACCAGACACTAGTTAGAATTCGGACCAGTCGGTTAATATTTCAATATCTATAAGTCAAATATACATACCTAGATGTACTTTATTTAAACACAATAACATTCAGATATCACTTCCTACTCAATAAAATAATTATAACTACATAAAACTTATTATACAATGGAATTTATTTACATACATAAAAATTGGTTGCCTGTAAAGTCGGTATATGGGCGAAAGTTTTACGTGACAACGACTTTGAGTGGTAAAATAATTTTATTGTGAATATTCATTCGTATAGTAGGAAGAAGGATGAAAGACGCGTGCCTTTCACTTTTTATATCTGTCTCTCTCGCTCTTAGGCGGGACGCGTGCCTCTCACTCGCTCTCATTGTGAGCGCATAACGTGAGCGGAGCGTAACGCAGTTTCTTGAAGTGTCACCCGGCAAACCAATTTATAAGACGTTGTCACGTCAAAAATAAATATGTACAAAAAAGACCTACCTAGATTTATTAATTTAGGTAGCAACACTTAAAAACATCGATGTACTTATACAAATACTTATTATATTAAGCAGAATATCTTATTTAATTTCATCAATTTCAATTTAATTTATCAATTGTATCATGTGATTGTGGCTATTTTCATTCCGGTTACACAATCAGAACACTGACATCGTTTTTATTTAGTTTTTTTTACGTATTTTACGTTAGGTATCTGGTTCATTCAGTTTCATTATAATTAAGATTTGACGATTCGTAAGAGGTTTGGTATAAAAATAGTAAGCTTACATGTAAGTAGGTATTGTTTAAAATAAATAAACAAAACCCTTCAAGCACCTAGAATGATTAAATACCATTTTAATCATTATTGCCATGATCTCCTACAATTGAACCACACAAAGTACATGTACACATATATCTTTGCATAAAAAATATCTCTAAATAGCTTATCTATCGCAGTGTTTATACCAGAGATACTAAATTGATAAGATAGTTCATTACCGAGAGCTAATCCTAAGATTGATTAATACTATAATTATGGTCTAAATAGGTTTACAGTTTAACACATGGCACTTCATAATAAAAATACATAATTTCAATGAATAAAAGCAGATAAAAATAAATACCGTCTCATATTTTATTAATTTATTGAATTTATTTGTATTATTTCCGAGAATGGATAAATAAACTATGAGAATGTTTTCGAAAAAAAATCAGTGATATAATTTGGAACTATTTTCAAATTGAATCAATTTAGTTGAATAGCTGCTAAGAATTTATTAATGATTTTTAGGAATATACATTAAATAAACATCATTTTATAATCTACATGAAGCTTAATCTAATCTTAATGTCTAAGTAGTATATGTACAAAAAACGTAAAAGAGATTAAAAATTGAAAATATTTACACGGTTTAGGCGTCGTAAAATGCCTCCGCATCAATGTCATCGGGTAACGTGCCCAGAAGGCTGGCAGCATTGCCACGCTGGATGGCAATGCTGATTCTCTGAGCAAAGAATAAACCAGCCTTCTGGTCACGTGAGACGTCGATTAAACGTTTCGAAATTTCCCGGAACAGTGAACGAGCGCTCGGACCCCATGAGCCTAGCGTTTCCACCCCAAACGGCTCAAACACGTAATTACTCACTAAATTACTGTATTTGCGCCGTTTGAGGGTTTCCGCAGTTGCAGCAGCAGCGCCAGCTTGGCCTCCCGTGCTTGGAATATGTGATGGCGCGAGGGTGTCTACGCAGGTTGCGTCCCACACCAAAGGCCTACCCATTTTCCAAGGCAACAATGACATACCATCAGGTCTCTTACCGTCGTCGCGTACCAAACCATTTGGTTCAAGTACAGCTGGTACGCCAGACGCGACAAGAGCACGACGAATTATGTCATTCAGATGGGCGTGACGGGGAATTCTACCAGCGCTTCTGCTGCAAGATAGCCCATGGTGTCCGAGGCTATCGACGTCTTCTCCACAATGACATCGATGCGGAGAAACACACGGAGCACCTAAGCGAAGACAAGTGGCGATACGGAACGTCTCATCGTCCAACATGGTTCCAGTGTTGGACGATGGTAGTGCCTGAAGCCACAGACCCGATTCCCATTCTCCCACAGCCAGCAAGCGAGCACGCTCTGCAACATTAAAAGTTGTATCTAAAAGACTTTTCCTTACAATGTCACAAAGCGGCGCGTCCCACTGTCTTTGGGAGAATAGGTTGGTAGGCAAATCAGCGCTTGGACAAGCCATTTTCCAGGCGTTTACAGCTTCGGTTTTGTACAGCACTTCTGAGTTAACTAGTGTAGGTGATAAAATTTTCCTAGTTAACTCTTCCGTGCTGTGAACCGAAGATAGAAACGCTGGTAAACTGACACTAGAAATTTTGCGTACACCGAGCCCACCCAGACGTATAGGCAATGACGCTTGTAGCCAGGCTCGGTCATCCAAGTCCACATTTAATATTCTCTTTAAAGTACTTTGGATAATTTTGTCGACTTGTTCTAAAAGTGCATATTTTTTCCAAAGTTGGGAAGATCTTAAGGCATGTGTGAATTTTGGGACGAAAAGACAATATCGAATAATAGTATAGGCCGAGTGAATATTAATTTTGAATAGGCGATCTGAAACTTCACAGAAAATATTTGTTGAATAGCTTATTTCAGATCCATTTAATTAGACGGATGTCTGCATTTATTACACATTTCATTTTAACTATTTTATCTGCTATTATCGTTATAAATAACAGGAAATTATCAACCAAAATAACACTACTTGAAAATATTGGATACACTGCCATGTAATAGTACCAGACATAAGCAAAATGATGTCACTTTCTTAAACAAGTCAATTTAATCCTATGTAATATAAAAACATTCTTCAATAACTACTTTTTAATAAAAATACCTTGAGCTATATATTTAGACGTAGCATATATGACCCCTCAGGCCTCAGGAGGATGAGGTATGTTTAAAAATAAAAGTAAATAGTTACTAAACAAAACTATCATTTTATCGATATGATCTAGCTAGACACAGACCCGCTTGATATAATATAGAATATTTCTGTACCTACACACAAAAGTTCGCTTGTAGTAATAGTTATACAAAACTCCTAGGTTATCGTTACAACATGTCATTCAAATGTGGTGCCTCTGAGACAAATGGAAGCTATTTCGTTTTGTTCTTCCAATAGAAATCAAAGTGACAAAATCATAAGTATGTCTATTGCAAGTAAACTGGTGGAAATTATCTGGGTACATGACAATTACTCACTACACAATTATAGAAAGTGCATTATTAATTGTAACTCTATACACAAATTTTTGTGCCATAAACAATTATTAACCAGTTAAAAATACGAGTAAGTATATTTCAAAGATATGTTGAAGATAAATATACGGTTTCGTATTCTTATCTCCAGGGCAACACATTCAAGAGCTTAACATTAAAAAATTCTTATTTTTTTTTCTTTCGTTATAGTTTGGATCCGATTTAATAAAACTATATAGCATGAACTGATTCATTTGGTAATTGTGGCGAAAATTTAACAACAGCTTATGGAACAGAGCTAAGGCACATTCCTACACCGCAATATTGGTCTGTATGTAATGAATACACAGCCAACAAAATTAATGAAGAAATCTCTGAAATGTATTCTACCTACCATCATTTCATATTCGACTTGTAATGAAAATATTCTTCAGAGCACTTAATTCTTGGAATTCAAATATGCAGGACGATTACGCTAATCAGTACTAACACTAGAAAGAGTTATCAACAAAGCACAACGAAGAATCATGGCATCACGATGAGGAGACTCTGGAACTTGCAATTGGATGTATTAGTATTGTGGGCGCAAATTTATCACACTTCTGATGTCAGAATCAGGGAAACTTCCTATAGTGTAGAGACAGTTTTGATTAATAAAAGAGACAACTATCAAATCAAACTTTCATTTATTCAGTTTGGCACAAGGATATATCTTTAGATTACGTCGTGATTCTACATTTACATTTACAGCCCAGTTCGCAAAGCAAAGACATAGAACCAAGAGAAAGAACCGGCAATAAAACTCTTGATCATTCTTTTCAATAACTATATATAACAATAATTAACAAACAGTGGTACAGCCAATTTATATCAAATATCAATGTTGTGGGTAGTTTTATATTACTAGAAAGGTCTGTCTTACAACAGAACACAATAAGCATTATTTAGCATCAATACAATTTACTAAATGTTTACCACAGGTATATACCTAATGAATCTCATTGATACAACTTGATCCACAGTATATTATTCTATCCTATATTACAATCTATAATATCTCACAAACGATCAAACTACCCACAACACAATATCAATAAGATAATGATTACACTATCTTACATTGTTTCCTAGATGATGAAACAAAAGAACAAGCAACACAGAATATTGGAACACAGTGGTAATTAAATAGTCAGAACCATATCGTACCTGAGCCGTCGTCGAAGGAGAATAGGACGAGCTAGCCGAGCCTGTCGACTTATATAGGTACACCTTATTTACACGTTTGACAGTTTAACTGTCAAACGTCATGTCAGTGTCATTTAGTTGCCACTATCCTCTTACATATTATGTATAAATACTTGGATATCAGTAATTTCAGCCCAAAGCCTAGATATTATTACATATCTCTCACGTGCGTCATTTAAGGATCTGGTTGAAAATCAGCGTCAGCCTTCGGGCTGGCATATGCTGAACCAGGCCCTTTTTAGACCGCGCCGTGAGACGCCACTATTTTATATGTATATAACGTTCTGCATTGAATATTATTATAGCTTTCTGTTATTTTCTGGTATTGTCTGTCATATTTGCATGTTACTTTTTATTCTTTACTTTTACTTTTATATGTATTTCAGTGTTTTTGTGTATTTTTTTTTGTATATTTATGTGCAGAGTCTAAGTAAATTCATTTTCTTTCTTTCTTCTTTCTTTCAATAAGACCCGTTATAGTAAAATTGTATGATCCACTCGTGTAGATCAGCTTGTAGCCATATCTAATGGACCGGGATCTGCTGCTGTTCCACCGAGTCTCCTGCAGGAACGCTACGGCCACCCTCCGCCTGGAGAGTACATCGGCCAGCTCTCTCACGCGTCCGGTTAGCGTACCAATGTTCCAAGATGCGAAGCGGATCTTCCGGGTTGGGGCTAACTTCTTTGGCCGTGTCCACCCCCGACACGGTAGCCCTTGCCCACTTGCCACTAGAGTCAGGCGAGGCTCCTGCGCACCGTTTTGCGGTGGTGCCCTACCCGAAACACTGTTTCCAATTCTGATGCTTTCCATTTAATTTGACTGTTTTGCCTTTACGGGAGCGACTGCCGTCTGACCTCCCAACCCCTAACCCTAAACCTTCTGGCTTGCGCCAGAGCCTCGTCCGTCATTCAGTAGTTGCACCGACTCGCAGGGGAGATTGGCTTGGGCCCCGAAGAACTTGGTAGGGGCCCGTGCACCTTATTTCTAAAGTTATAAACATAAAATAATATAGAAAAAGGTAAATATTTAATATAGGTTTGATAAAATAAATAGTAAAATATAATGAAGTACAAAAACTATAGATTCATATAATAAAAACCTCAACTGTGGGGAAGTTGATTCTTGTACTAGCAGCAACACTGAATGGCGTTTTCGGTTTTTGTAATTTTATGTTGGAATTTCAAAATTATTCTTATTTTACAGATAGTATGTGATACCAGAGTCCATCTTATATTTAAGTGGGTATTTTTACTCAGGATAAAAGCGCAACTTGGCATTGTACAGCGAATTACGTCCGTAATTAATTTGGTAGATATATGCACCTGACACACGGCTGTCAGTGTGACAGGCTCAACCATGCCAGTTGGCATGATTTTTTAGGGTTCCGTACCTTAAAAGATAAAAAGCGGGACCCTATTACCATAGAGCATAGATATTTATATAGAGGCGCATTTCTTATGAGCACTCTATGAGTGCAAGAGAGACGAACTGACGACACCCGCCAACACGCCACTTGGAATCGGCACATGAAATCCTTAAGAAATCCGCTTCTATTATGTCAATCTGTATTCATTGCTATTACCAGAGACGAGTTAGAATATAGACTGACTAAGTCGAACAAAAAAATGTGCCTCGGAAAAAGCTCAAATCGCGAGCTATATCCAGATGGCGCTGATCAAATAGCACGCGACGTTAATTACAGCTAGACAAGTCATAAAAATTTCATTATTTCTTCTGTAAGAGCCATTGAAGTCGTTTAAGTATTTTTTAGAATTGGTAATATTGCTCATATAAGCTAATTTATCTATTTCATTTTACGTGAATATTTTATCACTTTTGAATGCGTACTAATAGATGGCGTAGTAAAAACACGAAAGGTAATGTACAACGGTTTACATTGAATTTTCACTAGATGACGCTTAAACCAAAATAAAATTACCAATTTAGATGGGATGGGTATGTATAGGTAGATACACTTATTTCGTAACAATTCGTAAACAACCATCTACCTACGCTCTAGTTCTATGTATGCCTAAAGGTCGCACGCACGAACTCATACCATGAGTGAGACCTGTCGGCTGAATATTATTTATTTAACTACTTTGTATGAGAAAATGCAAAAAGCCACTAAACCGAGAATCGAACCCGGTACCACAATAGGTAGTATCGTAGTATCCTATTCAAACTTTGCGATATTTTATAGAAGATTATGGAAAGGTTAATAAAATCCGCTTGACTGAAGTGGGACTAGGCCGGACACGTCTTGCCGTATGTATGCACCCAGACAGGTGGGCTCACTTAGCTACCACTTGGGTACCCCATGACAGTCGACGGAAACTGGGAAGACCCAAGCGGAGATACAGAGCTGACCTCGACGCATTTGATAGCGACTGGCTAGAAATTACAACTGACTGGGATGTATGTAGCAGTGGGACACTTCAAAAGGCTAATAAAAAAATTGAAAGGAGAATAAAATTAAACAAGCTCTGATAAAATTAATAATCATTTATTTTTCATAATTCTTAATTTTGGGTTATCTGTAGCCGAAGAGCTGATCTTCATACACGTCTTACAATAAAAGTGAATTTTTACTAGAATCATATGATTGATAATCTCGATTAAATGTTCCTCGCAACTTATATTTAATAATTCTGGGTGTTCACACCTTAAAAACTTTATGATTGTGTTATTTAAACGAGACTTAATTTTTTTCTTATGGACAATAACATCGAAATGTACATTGAAACATTCAACAATCTTATTAATAAATCTAAACAAGTTATCACATGGCGTTTTTAATTTGATGCACTTGCCACAGTCATAAGCTTTGTTTAAGATTAACAATTGAGTTTCATCGCCAAGTTCTTCATCTTTTCTTATTAAATTGTCAGTACAAATCTGACAGCTGTTTTTATCTAAGAAGGCTTTTGCCAGGTAGCCTGCAAAATATGCTATCGAGCAATCTTCTAAGGTAATTTTATTGGAAGAAGTGGTTGCCATCCTAGGTTGTACAGTGCTACTGCCAGAAGGGCCAGCTTCTGGTTCACTATGATGATAATATGTCACAAAGCCCTGTGACGTATCATCATCATCTGGTTGTTCTAATAGGCCAGATGTTGGTGATTTAACTTGCGATAATTCTATAAACTTGTCACCTTCATCCTCGCAATTTTTCGAGTCAGGCAAAATAGTAAGTGAGTTTACTAAATTACTCCTGAAGAGTGTCCGCAGCAATTTACTGGTGGGGTTTCTATTTGACCCCCCTCTGTGTCGAAATTGTGCAAACAAATTTTCAATTACGTCTTGATTTAATTTTCTTGTACACAAGTACTTTATATTTGGATCACTTGCTTCTTCATTGAATAATTGCAACACTGCCTCACATGTTAATACCACACCATCAAAACATGGTGGGAGGCTTAAATTTTTTCTTTGTTGGACCATTCTTTGTGTGTTTATATACTATTTTTTGAATTTTAGAAAATATATTTTTTGCTTCTTTGATAGCTTGGATTGCATATCTTGATTTTTTCGACACCGCATGCTTATTTTGTCTTTGGATTGGCAGTGAATTGTCGATTGCTATTTAAAGCATCAAACATATTGTTAACAATTTTTACAAATTTTGCTGTGGTTTGAGCGGTCTCGCTATTTAACTGTCCAGTCTTTGATGCAGTTTTTATGGCGGCAGAAACAGAATTACTAAATATTTGAGTTGCAAGACTAACTGTCATTTTCTGAAATGCATTAGGGTTTATATGTCTGTCTGTTATCTTAGTAAGCACCCTACTCCTATTAGATTTTTTATCTAACTCATATGTTTCAACAATATCTTTGAAAGACATTTGTTCTTCATTGTGGATAAAATCATGACTTAAAAAGTTATTTCTTATGCTTTTAAATAAATGAGGGGCATCAAATAAGGCAAATAGTTTTTTCCCGTTACAAAAAAAAATGGTGACTCATGTGATACACCCAATTTTTTAAATAAATTTTGATTGGTTGTCGCTTGGTCACACACAATAGCTTTCGGCAAGAGCCCAATGTCAAAAAGTTTATTAATTATTGCTTTTAACAATAATTGCAAGATATCAGCTTTCACATTTGAATTTGATAACACATAAGCAATTGGTAGTTTCCACTGCCCATATAATGCTCTTATAACAAATACCAGTGCATATTTTGCAATTTTATTAGTTCTCTGATTGCCCCCAAATCCTCAAACCCCTCAATAAAATCATATTTTTTTGAATAATCTAGATTGGCCATTATTGACATTTCATCAAAACAAATGACACAGGCCCTTTCATTTAAGGTAGAGTTTTCAAATCGTTTGTTAATTTTACTAAATATATGTGGCGAAAGACTGGGCAAACAATCTGTTTGAGACAGCCACCTCCTGATGGTAGAAGGAGCAGCAAGTACCACACCTTGTCGCCTTAAAAACATATAGGTGGTAGGTGATTTATAAAATAGCGATAAGCACACATTTTTTTCATCCACTGTCCATTGTTTTGTTGTATTTTTGACTCTTAGCTGCATGAGTGCAAGAGTTTTTGAAAATTCTGATCGATACTTGGTGTTTGTAGAACATTTGTGTCTCACTCGAAGTCTCTCAATTTGTACTTTTTGTGCTTTATTTCGCTTCAATAAAGAAGAGGCCGTTCTTTTCAATGTTTTAGTTATGGACGTATCAACACGGTTCTCTTGAAAAAGACACTTTCTTGATAATCTCTTTGGAGTTTTATAATATGAGAAAGCCTTCGACAAGGATTGTTTTGGTGTCTTAACATTTATGGCAATGTTCATTGAAGAATGTGAAGATGGTGTTGAGATAGTTGCTTCTTCCGCAACAGGTTGTATTTTTTTGTTGTAAAATTTTGTTGGAGTCTTCACTTTTAACACTTCCGGGGATTATAGAACATCTAAAAAGAATATTTTAATGTTAGTAAAATACAAGAACTGGTACTATATCAAGTTTTGAGATAGCGCTTTCTGGTTCTTAACACTCCATGCATAGTTTACAAGTCCCATATTCAGAATAAATTTTATTGTATATTGCAGGGATCTGTACAAACATTTAATCAACATACTGAACAGACATAAATAGCACCCAGTCTCAAGACAACAAATAGAGAATGACTTAAGGTGTTGTCTATGTGGGGATTGAACCCACAACACTTGAAGCAGTTCTGAATGGCAAGACAACTTCTTAAACCAAGACCAAACATACAGTCAGAAATAAAAATCATATTTAGACGCTAGTGCAAAACAATACAGATAACTGAATAATAATTATTTACTATGACCACAACCATAAGATTTGAATAAGAAGTAGGTACTTTCTCCAAGTTCCATATTTTGAAAATGTATTGGTGCAGGTCCAATTAGTCTGCTTCGCATATTTCCAATGTGAATACTTGATGGTTGAAAATGTGCAGCACATATGTACCGATTCCGCAGTTCTTTAGTCGTTAGGGAGTCTAGCTGAGTATTTCCTAGAAATAAAAAGAAAACCATAGTACTCTAATTTTATTTGTAAAATTGTATAATAATATGAAATGTTGATGTCACATACTTAATATATGTATAATAATTAACTGAATCTAACCTGAACTTCGTATCCATAGCTTCAGACGATCTTTGTCCTCTATAGGAAATCGGAACATGGAAATTTCGTTGCTTGTATTCATACAGTTGTTATAAACACACTTGATAAACGACATGTTTACCAAATTAAAGCCAAATTCCGAAACGTAAGCATTAAATCAAAATCCAAAAGAAGATGCACAGGTCACATATACACGGAGATTATCGGAGTCCGGTAGGCAGGCAGATTATTGTTAGAGAAATCCAAATAAATATTTACACCGAAGAATGCCAAGCAAAGTAATTGACAAGACAATTGAACTGTTCAATTTGACATTCGACAGTTATTTTGTATGTGTGTTGCCAACGTTAAGTCTTAAAAGTTGCACGTAACACGTATTTACAGAGTGAGGCTAGAGACTAAAGAAGACGGAGGCTTTATATAGTAAACATATTAAATAAAAAGGGTCAAAATAAAGACAATTTTACAGACTAATAATGACGATATAAATAATTAAAAGCAATTTTAAAAAATCTTTCACTATTTTACAGACTTTAGATATTTGTATTTACGGCTGTCTACCCAATGCAAGCAAACTGTTATTATTTTAGAAGTAGGTTAATTAAATATCATATTTCGACGAATAAAAACTAATCACTTTTTAGTATAGTATTATAAATACTGATTCTGATTCTGAATAAATATCTTTTTATTATTTTTAGGGGCCTCTAAAAAAGCAGCACCATTCATTAATCAACGAATAATGCGCGTTTTTAAAGAAAACTTATAATTTTCTATCAATTTCTTCATAACAAATTAAAAAATATCGTCCCCCAAACCCTTTTCTTTGTTTCGGGGCGGAAAAGTTAAATGAGCCTCCCTCCGAATTCGTGTTGATGATGAACGTTATCGAACGAATAACTTGTTTTATCATAGATGCAAGCTGGATGGTGGCGTGGCCACCATCCAGCTTCATCATCAGTTCCCGGGTATCGTCTAGATGTAAAGTGGAGCACTTTACATCTAAGAAAGACGAATCAATCGAGCCCAAACTCAGTAAGTATGTTGTATCATAGAGATGTCGTTCGTAGCTCCCTTCCAGCTTTATCCTCAGACCCCAGATATCATCTAGGTGTAAAGTGCTCCTCAAGACAAATGAATCGAGCCGAACCTCGGTCGGGTTATGACCTTTTATCACAGAGATGCCGTGGCCACCTTCCAGCTTGATCATCAGACCCTGGATATCAGCTAGGTGTAAAGTGGTCCTGAAGACAAATCAATCGAGCAAAAAACTCTGTGAGGTTACGTTGTTTTATTACAGAGATGCCGTGGCCACCTTCCAGCTTTATCATCAGACCCTGGATATCATCAAAGTGAAAAGTACTCCTCAAAACAAATCAATTGAGCCCAAACTCGATGAGGTTACGTCGTTTTATTACAGAGATGCCGTGGCCACCTTCCAGCTTCATCATTAGACCCTGGATATCAGCTAGGTGTAAAGTGGTCCTCAAGACAAATCAATCGAGCAAAAAGCTCTGTGAGGTTACGTCGTTTTATTACAGAGATGCCGTGGCCACCTTCCAGCTTCATCATCAGACCCAGGATATCATCAAAGTGAAAAGTGCTCCTCAAGACAAATCAATAGAGTCCAAACTCGGTGAGGTTACGTCGTTTTATTACAGAGATGCCGTGGCCACCTTCCAGCTTCATCATCAGACCCTGGATATCATCAAAGTGAAAAGTGCTCCTCAAGACAAATCAATTGAGTCCAAACTCGGTGAGGTTACGTCGTTTTATTACAGAGATGCCGTGGCCACCTTCCAGCTTCATCATCAGACCCCGGATATCATGTAGGTGTATAAAGTGCTCCTCAAATCAATCAAGCCCAAGCTCGGTGGCACAGAACATAATGTGGGGTTGCGTGGCCATCTGCCAGCTTTATCATCATTATCAGACAAGCAAAAAATAGTGCAACATTTCATTGCAAATTTAGACCTTATAGTAGGTACTTAAACCACACCAAAGATTCGAAAATCAAAATTGAAAGAGCGGTAACATTATTGATTGTACCGTAGGTAGGTTGAGCACCCTTGAGGGCCTCAATAGTCGAATGACCTTGCACAAGGGCTACAGACCTACGTTGTCGTTTTTCGTCCACGTATTTAATAAGACAAGTACATGCAATAAATTGAAAATACGCCATCTAGTGATGTTATGTACCATTTAGCGGGGGCATGAGTGACGTCACACGTTATCTGCTCTAATTATTATTCGATTCGATACGCGTAGCGACATCTTGCGTCATTTATGTTAATGAACTATCGAGTCACATTTTTTTGTTCGACTTTGTCAGTCTATATTCTAACTCGTGTCTGCTATTACTAAGCCTCCGCTGTCTGTCTGTCTGTCTGTCTGTTTGTCTGTCTGTCCGTCTGTCTGTCTGTCACCAGGCTGTATCTCATAAACCGTGATAGCTATAAAGCTGAAATTTTAACAAATTATGTATTTCGGTTGCCGCTATAACAACAAATACTCAAAATTAAAAAATGAAAATATTAATGGGGGGTCCCATACAAAAAACGCGTATTTTTCGTATTTTTTGCTCAACATTACTAACTGTAACAGGTAGACACTTTAAATTTTCACAGAATATTTAGCTATATATTACCTTTCAAAATAAATAATTAAATTAAAAAAAAGTAAATAATAAACGGGGGCTCCCATACAACAAACGTAATTTTTAAGCAATTTGTTAATCGATCTTAATAAACAGGTAGAAACTTAAAGTATTTAAGTATACATACAACGAACGTGATTTTCTTTATAGATGATGGTACGGAACCCTTAGTGCGCGAGTCCGACTCGCACTTGCCCAATTTTTTTCTGCCTCATTTTACAAGTATGAGGGCTCCGTCAAGTAGAGCAGAGCGAGACCAATCATTAGTATATGTAAACAATGTTGTAGCCTTGTATTTAATTTCCTTTCTGGAGTGTTTTTGCCTCTGTGGTGCAACTTTACAAATGAACGCAAGTACGTTTTTCAAAACAATTTCATCAACTGCATTAAGACACAACTGACACGGTTATCTGTCTTGATTTAAAGAAGCAAGTTTTTGTCATTCAATCTGCACTCTAAACTCCATTTAGTCAGGGTTGCGTACGTTTTTTTATTTGCTCAAGTCCTTCAACACAAATATTTTTTACGAAAACAGACTGTGTGCTCTATGTTCTTAGTTCAGTTTTGAATAGTTATGTATGTTTAAGTTTTCGTTCAATTTGTTATTTCTTCAAGAATAGCAACTATTATTCAGCCAATGTTCATCGCGAGACGCCTCGCGACGTTTTTCTTGTTTTAAAATTTCTGTGTACAAACGAAATGTGATTCAATTAGACGCTATATCTAAAAGAAGGGATCCTGCCATTTTGCCGAAAAGATTTTGACAAAATTTCATTACCCAAACAAATTTTAGCAACCTTTTTTTATACCATTACAATATTTCGAATGATTTTAGTACGCATATTTTTATTTGGTCAAATTTTTACTTGGCAATATATTACCAAGTATAATGTCATTATGGTATTCGGTCTTTGATCAAATGATTTATTACAGCAAACAATCTTCAGACAATAAACGTTTGATGATATTAGTTTATTTATGGAAGGAGTAAGAATAGGTTAATTATTAAAAAATGGTTAGGTTAGGTTAGGTTAGAACTGTGACCGGGCACGCCACGATAGTGGCGGTGGGTCCCGTGGTTGAAGAGTGGTTGGAGAGACGTCACGGCGTCCTAACCTTCCGGTTAACTCAAATCCTTACCGGCCATGGTTGTTTTGGACGGTATTTGTGGAGGATAGGCCGGGAGGAAACGCCTGGATGTCACCATTGTGGCAGCAGCCGCGACCCTGTCGGAGACACGGCGTTGCATACTTTGGCGGAATGCCCAGCCTGGGCATCGCAGCGCCGTGATCTGGTCGCGGCTCCGAATACGGTTGTCCTCTCGCTCCCGGCCGTAGTTTTGCCTATGGTCCGGAGTGAGAGGTCCTGGAACGCCGTCGCCTCCTTCTGCGAAGCAGTCATGCTGAGCAAGGAGTCGGCGGAGTGGGAGAGGGAAATACATCGCCCTCTCCCCAACCCTAGGTCCAGGCGTCGGGACGTCGACGCCTCGACCAGATCACGGCGCTGCGATGCCCAGGCTGGGCATTCCGCCAAAGTATGCAACGCCGTGTCTCCGACAGGGTCGCGGCTGCTGCCACAATGGTGACATCCAGGCGTTTCCTCCCGGCCTATCCTCCACAAATACCGTCCAAAACAACCATGGCCGGTAAGGATTTGAGTTAACCGGAAGGTTAGGACGCCGTGACGTCTCTCCAACCACTCTTCAACCACGGGACCCACCGCCACTATCGTGGCGTGCCCGGTCACAGTTCTAACCTAACCTAACCTAACCATTTTTTAATAATTAACCTATTCTTACTCCTTCCATAAATAAACTAATATCATCAAACGTTTATTGTCTGAAGATTGTTTGCTGTAATAAATCATTTGATCAAAGACCGAATACCATAATGACATTATACTTGGTAATATATTGCCAAGTAAAAATTTGACCAAATAAAAATATGCGTACTAAAATCATTCGAAATATTGTAATGGTATAAAAAAAGGTTGCTAAAATTTGTTTGGGTAATGAAATTTTGTCAAAATCTTTTCGGCAAAATGGCAGGATCCCTTCTTTTAGATATAGCGTCTAATTGAATCACATTTCGTTTGTACACAGAAATTTTAAAACAAGAAAAACGTCGCGAGGCGTCTCGCGATGAACATTGGCTGAATAATAGTTGCTATTCTTGAAGAAATAACAAATTGAACGAAAACTTAAACTTACATAACTATTCAAAACTGAACTAAGAACATAGAGCACACAGTCTGTTTTCGTAAAAAATATTTGTGTTGAAGGACTTGAGCAAATAAAAAAACGTACGCAACCCTGACTAAATGGAGTTTAGAGTGCAGATTGAATGACAAAAACTTGCTTCTTTAAATCAAGACAGATAACCGTGTCAGTTGTGTCTTAATGCAGTTGATGAAATTGTTTTGAAAAACGTACTTGCGTTCATTTGTAAAGTTGCACCACAGAGGCAAAAACACTCCAGAAAGGAAATTAAATACAAGGCTACAACATTGTTTACATATACTAATGATTGGTCTCGCTCTGCTCTACTTGACGGAGCCCTCATACTTGTAAAATGAGGCAGAAAAAAATTGGGCAAGTGCGAGTCGGACTCGCGCACTAAGGGTTCCGTACCATCATCTATAAAGAAAATCACGTTCAGTTGTTTTTGTCTAGCTAGCTTGTTCTAGACGAACCATAGTGCGGCGGGCCAATCCCGGGTGGGGTCGCGAGAAAGTATGCTAACCGCGAATCGCGTGACCCCGCCAACACACGGGACCCGTAGGGACACCGCGGTGGGTTTTAGTGGGTATGCCCTGAACGTCTTTAGGGGAGAGCCTCCACATACCTCCTTCGCCAGTCCCAAGCCCAGCCGTTCTAATGCTGGCGGAGTTGAGATGACTCATAAGGAGAGTTTCCTACCGTAGTGAAAAAAAAAAGAAGGTTAGAACTGTGACCCCCTACGCACGAGAGCCGAGTGAGCGAAGCGAGTGAGGCCGCGGTAGCGGCCGGCGAGTGCCAGAAGCGACTTGCATTAATAGACAAAAGAGATTGTTTTTAGTAGGTTAGCCGGAACTGAACTATTTAGATTAGGATAATTATTGATGTTGCGTAAAAACTGTTATTCCAACTGAAATATTTCACTAAATAAAAAATGTTTAAAGTACTATACAGTTGGTAAACAAGTTATAGTTTAAACGTTCATTTTCCAAACATTAGGTTTGCGTTTCAATTTTTTGTGAATAGATTTTTTGCTAAGTAATAATTTGGCAAATGAAATTATGCGAAATTTTTTTTGGAAAGTGAATATTTGTCAAATTCCTTTCGGTCAAACAAGGGAGACCCCTAAAAGAATGAAGAAATTCTCTAAAGAAAGCTTTTAGACGCGAGTATGCTTAATTCTATAAAGAACAATCAATTTAACTTTTTTTGTGGTGTATTGTTCATATGTTAATCCGTGTAGTGACGGATTAAGAATACGGAATGTCACCACCCCATATCATCCCATGGGTGTCGTAAGAGCCGACAGAGGGACCATATTATGCAGAGAACAGCACTGTAAGAGAAGGAAAACTTGATACAAACCCTATACCAACACGTTTGGCCAGCGTGGTATAGTAGGCCAATTCCTCCTTTCAAAGGAGAGGCCTAGTCCAGCAGTGGACTGTTAAAGGCTGCTGATGATGATGATTGTTCATAAAGTTTTTGTTCTGTCACTAGAATGATAATAAATATTGCTTAACTAAGTTATTTTAGCACACCGGCAAGATCTTAGAAGGTGTACCTACTCTTTATTAACACACCTTGTGTGTTAATATAAATAAATTTACACATTTTCGGACATCCCCGAAAATGTGTAAATTTATCAGGTCTTCTATACTAAACTAAACTTTAACCTCGTCAAATTAATACAGCAGATGTGTTTGAGCTTTATACATTATTTTTCTTGGACTTACGCCAGTTTTCCCAAAGGGGTAGGCAAAGGTGTCATATCACACCCACATTTCGCAATGTTATGAATTTTAGGTCCCACGTAATAGGGCACGAGCCTATTGCCTTCTATTTATAACAAGTACATATTACTGTTATGTACACGTCAATGAAAGACAGATATTAGGTAACGACTGATTTATTCGAAAATGAGGTTTACCCACATACAATAATATTCACTATTATCTAAATACCGACATAACACTTTGCCACTATATTTATAATCTAACTTAACTAAGCTTAGGTTTTAATCCTAATATACTTAAATACAGTAAACAGTGAAAACCATTAACAGTGGTTATTAATACACTAAACTAGTTTAGACATATTTTAGTTAACGACATGGTACAATTGGTAAACCTATATTTTATTAAATAACAATGTTGTCTAGCTAGCTGTACTTCTATTTAGCTGTGCAATGATGAGTGTGGTGTATGAAAATATTCAATGAAATATAATTAAATTCTTTTTAATTTATCAATGCAACGTAAAGCTGCCTTCCTACGATTCCGCGGTGTTGTCAATGGATCGTCAAGGCTTTCAGGTGGAGATCTCGAGGGAGGCGACTCATTTGCCAGTTCCCATTCTTCTGCGAGTTGATCATTTTTATCAGAGTCAGGTGTCGCCGCTGGCTCACCATTGTCATACGCTTCCTCTTGTACCTTTGACAATGAAAATCTGGTCTTTGGATGTTTTGTGGTTAAAATTTGATCTATATGTCTCTTGTGTACACGACCATCTTGAGACTTCACCGTATATGAAACTGGACTTTCTCGACGTACTACCATCCCTTTAGTTCATTTTCCCCGGTTCTTAGAATAATCTCGCAGTAGTACTGCATCTTGACCTCCTGCCGCTATCGCACCAGGTCTCGCGTGTCAGGCCGCAGCAGATCCAGTCTACCACGCAACCGTCGCCCGAACATTAGCATTGCGGGCTCGCTACCAGTGGTACTATGCTCAGTGTTTCTGTACGTGAATAGAAATCTACTGAGTGCTGTATTTATATTTTCGTGTTCTACTTGGGCTTTCTTGAGTGCCCTTTTAACCTGTTTGACGGCATTTTCAGCCGCCGCATTGCTCGATGGATGATATGGTGCAACAAGGGTGTGGCATATACCGTTAGTGTCGAGATATCTTTTAAATTCGGCTGAGGAAAAGGGTGGCCCGTTGTCGCTAACTATTCTTTTTGGTAAACCAAAACGCGCAAACATTTTTCGCAGACTATCTATTACCACAGCAGCAGACGTACAAGAAACATGTTCAACTTCAATCCATTTTGAATGAACATCTACTATAATTAAATAATACTTATTATTATTAATATATTATAATATTCCTCCGGCCACGGCCAGGAGTGCAGCGGTGCCGGGGCGGGGGCTGAGCGCTGCGACCGGCACGCGACGCACTCCTGTACTTTGCGCTCAATGTCGGAGTCTAATGTCTCCCACCAGACATAATTGCGCGCTATTTGTTTCATTTTCACGATGCCTGGGTGACCGTCGTGAATTTCTTTCAAAATTAATATTCGTAATGATTTCGGTATTATTACCCGGTAACTCCAAATCAGGCAACCTTGATCTACACAAATACTTTCCTTACGATTAAAATATGCTTTTTCAGTTTCAATATCACTTGTCTTTGGCCACCCGAACATTACGTAACCATATATTTTACTCAATAATGGATCTTTTTTCGTCTCAATTTTAATATCTTTATAACGAAGTGGAAAATTTTCCTGCACAAAATTAAGGTAACTACCGTCACTGTCCTACCTTTTGGTTCTACTCCTTATAGAATCCAATGGAAGACGAGAAAGAGCGTCGGCATGAGAATTTTGTACTGATTTAATGAATTCAATTTTAAAATTATAAGCGGATAACTGGACAGCATAACGCTGTAGTCTACTTGCAGCTGTCACAGGTATTCCTTTATTCGGCCCAAAGATATAACTCAATGGACGATGATCACTACGTAAAATAAATTTTCGGCCATATAAGTACTGGTGGTGCTTACTCACCCCAAACACAATAGCGAGTGCCTCCTTGTCCAGCTGCGAGTAATTTTGTTCGGCGGCGTTCAGTGTTCGCGACGCGCAGCACACGGGTCGCTCACTGCCGTCCGCGTACCGCTGCGCGAGCACTGCGCCCAGCCCGTATGCACTGCTATCCACCGACAACACTAACGGCAACGTAATATCGTTGTGTGCCAACACTGGCGCGCTGCTTAATGCTTTTTTCATTCTACAAAAAGCACGCTCACACTCATCATTCCATTGCCATTTAGCATTTTTTTGTAACAAGTTGTACAACGGTTTCATTATGTCAATTATATTTGAACAAAACTTAGAGTAAAAAATTAACAAGTCCCATGAAACTTTTTAATTGGGTTACATTTGTCGGAGACGGGGCTGCCCTTATGGCTTCAATTTTCTTAGAATCTGTATGCAGGCCATGTTTATCAATTTTATAACCTAAATATGTTACACACTCCTTAAAAAATTTACATTTGCTAAAATTAATTCTTAATCCATTTTGTTTTAATCTTTCCAGCACCGCTCTCAAGTTTGCTAAGTGTGTACGTTTATTTTTTCCAGTTATACATATATCATCCGCAAATACAGCCGTTGAAGGCAAGCCACTCAATTTTTACTCCATTATTTTTTGAAAGTTTTCAGGAAAACATTTTATTCCAAAAGGTACTCTTTTATAAATAAACGTCCCGACATGAGTGGTGATTGCTGTGAGTGGCTGCGGTTTTTTATCCAATAAACACTGTTGGAATGCATTAGATAAGTCAAGCTTTGTGTACTGTTCGCCACCTCCCAAGGTCGCAAAAAGTTCTTCAATCCGCGGTTAAGGATAATGAAAATCTTTCAGAATTGGATTTATTGTTATTTTATAATCGCCACATATTCTGATTGAGCCATTCGATTTAATTACTGGTACAATAGGAGTACCGTATTCCGACCTTTCAACTTTGTAAATAACACCTTCTTGTTCCAAACGTTTGAGTTCGCTTTCAACTCGCGGGCGCAGTGCCAGTGGCAGTGGGCGCGCCTTAACAAATACGGGGGTTTCATCCTTGAGATGTAGCGAGATAGGTGACTTGAACGTGCCTAACCCTTCTGCAAACACTTCTGGAAATTCGTCCCTCACTGCTTTAGCTACCGAGTCCGAGTCGCTTATATTGTGACATTCAACAATTTCTATTTTTAATTGCTTAATCCAAGTACGGCCCATTAAAGGTGGACCACCATTTTCAATAATAAATAACTTAAGCGTCGCTGACTTAGAACCACAAACAATCATTACCACAATATAACCGAGGGTCTCGATAACGTCGCCCGTATAAGATCTTAAAGATAACAACTTAGATTGTATAGGTACATGTTTAAAATATTTATCATAATAATGCTTGGAAATAGCCGATATTTTACTGCCCGTATCAATTTCGAATTTGCAAGGCACTTTTTCTACTACTAAATTCGCATAGTACGGTCCGTCACCGTCATTACTTGTAACCAAATTAAAAAAAAAATACAGTCATTATCTGAGTCTGAATCATTTAAAAAGTACTGTAATGATTTTCACAATTAAATTGTATTTATGAAACATTTTTAAACGATTCGACTGCTACAAACAGATGGTGCTAGTAGTTATGGCCACATTAATTAAAAGAATAATTTCCAGCTAAAAATATATCTATAAACAAATCAGTAAATAATTGATTATATCTAAATATTTAGTTTAAATTGTTATTACTCGATTAATCAAGCAATTTTGTAAATAGGTTGTGATGGACGTTATTCGCTGCATTTCGGTTGGCTGTCGCTTATGAAGTTGTCATTTCCGTTTAGAGTGGGAGAATATTTTAGCTTGTGAGATAAATTAAGCAACAGAGCGATCGTTTGGGCACTTCTGAACAGTAAGGACGTCTAGCGCAAGCTATTCGGTGGTTGATAGTTGAAAATCAGTGCATAGCTACAAAGTGTAAAAGTGAACAAATAAAAGTTACTAAGTGATTTTACTGGAAGTGTTTAATTTCATAATAGTTCAGAAGTGGGCGTGGCACGCGTTCTAGGCCATCTAAACTCAGTGTTTATTGTGTGTGATTCGTGAAACTACATCTCGAAGAGTGCCAACTTCTCGTTCGATGCGTGGGATTGGACTAACTACCCGCGTGTTCAGAATGAAGACGCTAGAAACGAAAAATTGCTGCGTCTGTTGGAACTAAAGAACCGCAATTTTCTGTCGCTGATAGAAGCCATGAAAATAACTACTACATGGCTTTCGTTTACCGGACTCCGATCCTGAGAAACGAGATGTGGATGCGAGCGAAGGCAACTACTAACGCTGTGGTGAGCGTATTTTGTCTGATTCTTTGTGCTGCAAGTTTTAATGACGGTAGTTGCTAAAGATTCCTGGTTAGTAGAATACCTCAATACGTTTAGTAACCTTAGAAATATCATAATGGTTGTTGTGGCGATGTCGCCATCACATCATACTGAGGTTGTGGTTTGATTCCTACACGCAACACGGAGTTCTAGTTAAAACAAGCTTCTACTGTGAAACTGTTTGACCTTTGCGTTTTTCCTGTGACATGAAAGAAGAATGAAATAAAGACAAACTTTGTGGGTAGTACTAACAACTTAATTACGACCATTGCTGTATTTTATGTTAACAAACGGTTAACTTGCTACCACCGTGTCTTAGCCATAGCGTAGATATCAAACGGAGGTTTCGGGTTTCATACTCGGGTTAAAAGAAAGCGAATGTTTTTATTTATTTTCTTAGTAAATCATGCGTAGTTGGCTCCCGATCATGAGCCTAGTGATCATATGCTTGCCTACAAATAGATCATCTTGTCTCGGTCTTACCTTATGGACTGCGAGACTGAGCGTACAGGTCAACTTGCACTATTCCAAGCATAGATTATACAGATATGATTCCAAGCAAGTGCGTTTGAGTGAAACGTGGTAGTTATTGTTCTGGTACAGTTTTGAAATAGCAGACTCGCGTCTTAAGTTGTTAAAACTAATCGAATCGTACATATTAACTTCATAATGTAAGACTGTGCTTCAGCTATTGTAACTAACCGTGCTGACTTAATGTAGAACACATTGTACCGTTATTTCAAGTTAAACCATTACACCTTCGCATTATTGTGTGCAAATAGATGTTGCTCGTACACAAGCTTTTTTTATAACATGTTAACAGATGGCACTAATAGAAATGTTTGATGTGTTACCTTATTATGGTTAATAGCTGGCAGCACTTGTAAAGTTAAATTCAAGTAAAATTACCTACTGCGAGTTTCTAAATTCATGTGATGCTCTGGGTATGTTTATTAAATACGCCCATTTCTTTAGCCAGTTCCAAGTTATGTTTAGGACGTTTAGGAGTGATACAGAAGAGTTTCTAGAAGAAGCTGTTGAACTCGATTATCAGTGTAGAAGCGAGTGATTGAGTTATCATTGCAATGTGTTTTAATAATCAGTTTAAGCGATTTTCGTTTTCATTGTAGGTAGAACCATGTCAGTGATGATTGTTTGCTTATCTTTATTTCCATTAAGATGAGAACATTATTAGTTGATGTTGTGGTGGACTTGTAGGACCCTAGTTTCCGTTATGCAGATTTGCAGAAACGGAATGAGCCGATAATGCGGCTGCATGTTTAAAACCATGCACTGTTATTGGTTGGACCAGTTAAATGCCTTATGGTTAGCCTAGCTAACGCTGGTGCTTTTGTGTAAGGCATAGCTTCGGTTAGCCGAGTGTAAAGACGTTATAGACTGCTACGCAGAAGGTTTCCGTGCGTGTTAAATTGTTAATTGTTGCTTATTTACGATGAGGGAGAGCATCGTGGGAGGCGTGATTTCTCTATAATGTTCTTGAAATACATGTGAAGACCCCCAACCCGCACTTGGCCGGTGTGGTGGAGTATGGCCTTGCCCTTATCATAGTGAGAGGGGGCCCGTGCCCGACAGTGGGGCGGTAGATGGGACTGATGATGATGATAGCTTCGGTTAGTACGCAAATAATACAAAGCGTTAGTGCAGTTTCATAGTACCAAAAACATTATCCATTTTTTTTGAACGAGAAACGTCCATTGCTGGTCGCTAATGATTGGGTTAAGATAAGTATTTCGTATTAAGACTAGCTATGACAAAAAATTATAACGCTGAAAAGACTGTTTAATACTTGGAGTATCAGAATAGTGAGATAATCATAGTCTGTTTCAGATTACTTTGATAAAGGCTCGAAAAGATCATATGGGAGGTGTTGTCATCGTGAAAAGACTGTTTATTACTTGGAGTATCAGAATAGTGAGATTGTCTTAGTTTGTTTCAGATTACTTTGATAAAGGCTCGAAAAGATTATATGGGAGGTGTTGTCATCATGAAAAGACTGTACAATACTTTGAGTATCAGAATAGTGAAATTATCTTAGTCTGTTTCAGATTACTTTGCCAAAGGCTCGAAAAGATCATATGAGAGGTTTTGTGATCATGAAAAGACTGTTTAATACTTGGAGTATCAGCCTAGTAAGATTATCTTAGTCTGTTTCAGATTACTTTGATAAAGGCTCGGAAACTGGGAGGTGTTGTGATCATACCGGATGGAAGTTACGAGTGGTGGAGACCGGGTGGAGGTTGCCTCCGCTATTGTGTAACCGGATAGAGGTTATGTGTGCCTCATGCTATTGGACAGGTTATGTGTGCCTCGTACTATTGGAAGGATTATGTGTGCCTCGTACTATTGGAGAGGTTATGTGTGCCTCATGCTATTGGAGAGGTTATGTGTGTCTCGTGCTATTGGAGAGGTTATGTGAGGCAGACATTAATAGTATTGGAGAGGTTATGTGTACCTCGTGCAATTGGAGAGGTTATGTGTGCCTCGTACTATTTGAGAGGCTATGTATGCCTACTTGAAATTAAGCCAAGTGTGCTTAAGATAAATTATTGGACCACGTGTGTTCAATACTGACGGAGCTATTCCTATACAGGTGCGTAAGTACAAGAATGACTTTGACTTTGAATGCAATTCAAGTATATTTTATTATGAATTAGAATGCAGTAGACAGTAGGTACTATTTGCGAAATTATAATGTGACTTAGTACGTCAGAAGATTCATAATAGCGTATGTATTGTGGCCATGTGTGCCAGTAGTATGTGATAATCGTTTACAATAACAGACCTAAAGTTTTAGTAAATATATTATTTATTATAGCTGTCATATATCATAAAATACAGTATTTTACACTTAACTCCACAATATAATCTGATATTTGTAGATATTTACGAATATTGTTTTTTAAATATGCGATTTCAGTTTAACTGATCACTGACTAGTCAATTTATTTACTAATATAACCGTATGAATTTATTTTGAGCATATGGAGCCGGAGGGTGCTAGTACTCCAGAAGAGGAACCTCTACCGCTGAACAAACGATCAAACGGAAACAGGAATGGTTCAACCTCCGGAAATGCAGACACTAGATCCAAGCGGTCAAAGGACAATCAAAGAGGAAGCGTAAAAAGTCTACATCAACCTCTTCATGTGCAAGATCTTCATCACGCATTCCTAGTAACTCCAGAACGAAGAATCATAGGAAAAATTCCGGCTGGTCCACTAAAGAGTTACTCAATGTTTTCAATGTTATTCATAGAGACAGCCAGGATAAGTCTCGTAGCTTATATAAAAATCATTTAAACACTGCTTTGCCGAAGTTCGATCCCTCGAGCAAATCTCAAAATGTTGATAGTTGGTTTATAAAAGTCAATGAGTGCCCTACAATGTACGAGTGGAACGAGAAGCAGACCATACATTTTGCTCTACGGAAACTCACTGGTCTCGCTAAAAAGTGAGTGAAAGTGAATCCCTTCCAAGCGTAGACTTTAGATGGTTAGAGTGGCAAACAAAGCTAAATAAAGCGTTCCGCAAAGCAAAATTATGGTCGACTTCTAGAAGAAATGTTGGCTAGTACAACAAAGAGTAATGAAAGTTTGCGTGAATATTTTTATGATAAATTAATGCTGTTGAACAGATGTGAAATTAGTGGTAAGAAAGCAGTTGATTGTATAATCCATGGCATATACGATAAGTCCGTTAGGAATGGTGCTCAAGCGTTAAAAATTGTAACGAGCCTGAAGACTTATTGAATTTTCATAGCTCTCAACGTTCTATATCGGAGATTTTTTCTGATTCTAACACTAACAGCTCATACAATTGTTTTAACTGTCGCGAGAAAGGACATATTTTTTATAAATGTCTTAAGTCTATTGCCAGGTGTCCTAAATATAAAAGAGTAGGACATAGTTATGGAAATTGTAAATTAGAACCTCTAGTTTTGCGCTCAGAAGCTTAGTAGTTTATCGAAGCGATATTAAGAAAATTATATTGTCAAAAACCAAAAGGCCTTTTATGAAAGTTGGAGATGACATTAGTTGGAGTGGACTAGTTATCACAAGAGCTGCTAGGGCTGGACATCAAGAACACGTAGTCCTGTATTTAGCGTGTCTACTATAAAGACGAATAATCCAGGCAAAAGACTGGACTACCTTATTCCATAGAGCAGTTCGTCTAATGGTAGCAGTAGTTCCTCATCGGAAAGCAATATTAATAGTAACCGCAATATTTTTTAAAGATAAGGATATATATTTGCTAAAACATGTGTAGGCACATCATAAAACATTGTTCGCATGCTTATTATAGATCTTAAATACTCAAAAGAATCGACATGTTTGACCATATATGGTGTACAAATATTTAAAAAAAACATTAACAATACATTTATCTTTTTGATATTTAAATTAATAAATAACATCTAAATAAATGGCAATAGGTTGTGTGATAGCTGTCATGTTAATTGAAAATTGTGATATTATTATTTTTATTAATATAATGTATAACTTCATATTTAACTATGCAGACAGTACTGTGTTGCTGGGGAGTTTGTTGCGCTGCTTTTTCTTCCTAGCGAAAACATAGGAAGCAGTGAAGGGTTCGGCTTTTTGGGGGACTGTCTATTGTAAAATTTAGCGTTCAGAAAGAGCTGTTTACCAGCCAATTTTGAATAAAAGATTTTGACTTTGACTAACACATAATCAAAATTAAATTAAAGAAATGTCAGTCGGAATTATAGCTGTTTGATATAATTCTGACACTAAATAATTTAATTAAAATAAAATAAAAATAAAAATCGGCAGATATATTATAATAATTTAAAACATTAAAATACATTATATAATATAAAGTAATCATCATCATCATCCCAAGCCTTGTCCCGCTTTAGGCGGGGTCGGCTTTCCTTGTCCTTCTTTTCCATTGGGCACGATTTTGGGCTATTTTAGCGTCCACGTCCATTTCTTTCAAGTCCTTTAGGACCGTCGCTAACCAGGTGGTGGGGGGTCTTCCGCGTCCTCGCTTCGTCGTGGGTATGTTCATGGCTGTTTTAAAGATATGGTCGGCAGGGCGTCTCAGCAAATGGCCATACCAGCGCATGCGCTTTTCTTTCAATTTCTCGGCTATGGGAGTAATTTTAAAACTGCCCCGTATGTATTCATTTCTGACTTTATCCAGCATGGTGATACCGGCTGACCAGCGTAACATGCGCATTTCGGTTGTGTGCAGTTTACTAATATGTTGTTTGTTGGTTGCCCAGCATTCTGCACCATGGAGTATAGCTGGTCTCACTGCTATCTTGTAGAGTTTGCCTTTTACTTTCAGTGGCATCTTTTGATCCGCACATTACGCCTGTTAGTTGTCTCCATTTGAACCATCCGGTTGTAGCTCAGTGTATTACGTCAGAATCGATTTTACCGTCCTTGCTTATTACGGATCCTAAGTATTTAAACTGATCAACTGTGGGAATTGGTACGTTATCAATATAGAATTTTATATTACTTGGATCAGTCAACCCGTCGAAAATGCACGATATGTGTTCTGTTTTATTCCGACTGACCCGAAGTCCGTTTTCTTCCAGTGCTTGTATCCACATGTTAAAGTTGTTCTGAGAATCATTTGCGTTTTCGGACATAAGGACCACATCGTCTGCATACAAAATATTCCACGGGATTGGTTTTTTGGCATTCTCTTGTCAGGTAGTCAATCGCAACATTAAACAACAGTGGACTGAGTGCTGAACCCTGATGAACTCCTACATTTAATTTAAGCTTATCGCTTACCCCTGCTGGGCTTACAATCTGGGTGATGATGTTGTCGCACATATCCTGAATCAGTGTGATGTAATGTTCAGGTACCAGTTGTTTCCTGAGTCCTTCCCAAATTAGGTCACGGGGTACATGATCGAATGCTTTTTCTAAATCGATAAATATCATAAGTAGTTTACAGTTGTTATTCTTAGCCTTTTCCAGGAGTATTCGAAGAGTTTGAGTGGCGTCAGCAGTACCTTTTCCTGCGACAAAACCACACTGATTTGGGGTAACCTCTATGATGTCGCTGAGTCGGTTGTTCAGAATCCTTTCCCATATTTTGAATGTGTGGGACATGAGTTTAATTGCCCTATAGTTATTGCATTCCCTTACATCTCCTTTACCTATATAGAACGGTATCAAAAAGCTATTACGCCATGAGTCTGGGATGGGCTGGCCCATCATCAACTTGTTGAAAAGTTCATATAGCCATAGCATTCCTGTGTCATCCAGATGTTTCCAGAACTCTATAGGTATTTCGTCTGGTCCAGTTGCCTTGTTATTTTTCATTTGTTTTATGGCATTTTTTATCTCACAGGGTGTAACAGATGGTAGTGTCCCGTTTACTGGTTCTGGTTGGGAGGTTTAGTTTAGGTAGATTTTGCGTGAGTGGGTAACGTTCAGCAGATGTTGGTAATACTCAAACCACCGATTTCGGATTTCTATATCTTTAGTTAGCAATTTATTATTAGAATCTTTTATATATTTAACGGACGTGGAGTCTTTAGTATTGTTGTGTCTAGTTCTTGCAATTTTGTGTATGTCTATTTCTGAATTAGCGTTCTCTAGTTGCTCGTAAAATGTACTATTTGCTTTAGCCTTTTCGATTGCGACTATTCTTTTTGTTTCCTTTTTTAAAACTTTATATTGATCGAGATGTGTTGGGTTTTGTGTGGTTTGCCAGGTATTAAAGGCATCCTTCTTTACCTTGACTGCATTTCGAACAGCCTCATTCCACCATTTTGTGTCTTTAAATGGGCCTTTCTTACTTTTAGTTCTTCCTAAGTGCTTTTCTGCTTTGATTCTGCAGGATGTTTCGAAAGAATTCCACATCTCGTTCGTGGTTCGGTTGTAGGAGTCGCTGTTAACGGTAATGTATCCTGATATTTCCTGCATAAAGTTGTGTCCAGATGACTCTTTAATTTTGTTCCATTTAATCTTGGGTACCAAATTTCTGCTTAACTTAAGAGGTTTAGGGAGTCTTAGAACAGTAACCAAAAGTTTATGCTGCGTGGTCAGAGGTTCTCCTGGTATTACTTAACTGTCCTTGTAAAGACCTAGGTGCTTTTGTCTCGTTCGGGAGTAGTCAATTTGTGTCATTCTGCCTCCGCTCTTATATGTGATCAAGTGAGTATCCCGCTTTTTAAAGAAAGTATTTAGTATAGCGAAGTCATGAGTAGAAGCAAACTCAATTATTGTAGTCCCTTCAGTGTTTCGGGTTCCATTACCCAGACCTCCATGCCATCTTTCAAAATCTGTGTTATGCTCACCAACGTGACTATTGAGGTCCGCTCCGATGTGTATCATTTCTTCTTGAGGTATTTCGGACAATAGTTTGTTTAGAGCATCCCAGAAGATATCCTTTTCCATTCCGTCACATCCCGATTGAGGTGCGTACGCCGATATAATATTCAAACATGGCTGCTCGTCCAAGGCAATCTTTACCATCATGAGTCGGTAACTTACTCGTTCGATGTTGACAATTTTACCAGCCAGTGCCTCCGAGAGTATTATACCTACACCGTTTTTTGTATCCAGACCATAGTATAGCAATTTATAGCCATTCCCAATTTTTGTTGATTTTGATCCCCGCCACTTGGTCTCTTGCACACAGCATGCATCTATACGACGCCTTTTAAGGGTGTCACTCAGTTCGGTGCTTCTACCGGTCGTGGAACCTATATTCCAGGTTGCCAGTCTAAGCTCGTATCTGTTTCATCGACCGTCGCTTAAGGGGGACGCCCTAGCATTTGCTCTCTCTTCGTATAGTTTACTTTTCATAATGGACAAGGATGAGAAGTGGTTCTTAATTTTACGGCCGGTTACCACCTGACGCCAAGGCAGTACTCCTCCCGGAGGATTTTGGGCGCTGCCGTTGGACCATATGAGTCTCCTCCGCCACCATCCCTACTGTGACGCCCTGCCTGACGTCACAGCTCCAGTGCGACCTATTTACTCCAATATGTAGAGTTAGCTCGCCACTGGGTTCTTGCCTCTTCCGCTTGCTCCGCCGTTCCAATGGCCTCCATTTCCGCCTTCGCAAACGTTGAGGTCTTCGCCCGTATCCCTGGGCACGGGCTCTGCGTTATACCCCGCATAACTGGGTCCCTGCCGAACTTCGCCACCCAGTCACTCTGGCCTTACCAGTACACTGCTCCCCTAAGGCCGAGTTAATGGTCTCGTCTGACGCCGAAACCAAAGGCATATAATATAAAATAATATAATATAAAATAATATGTAATATGATAAAAACAAATCTTAATCCGAGGGCCACTAATGGCCAAATGTAATGATTAATTAAGTATATTTTATCGTAATTCATTTAGTATACAACTATACATTATACTTTATGATTGAGTAATAGTGTAAAAATGAATAGAATACATAATTATAATTGTAACTTATTTAGTGTTGTAAACAACTAATCACTTGATCTAATTAATTTGAATGAATAGCCGTGCGTCAGGAGATCGCACGGTGCCGGATGGCCGAATGTAATGATTTTCACGATTAAATTGTATTTATGAAACATTTTTAAACGATTCGACTGCTACAAACAGGTGGCGCTAGTAGTTATGGCCACATTAATTAAAAGAATAATTTCCAGCTAAAAATAGATCTATAAACAAATCAGTAAATAATTGATTATATCTAAATATTTAGTTTAAATTGTTATTACTCGATTAATCAAGCAATTTTGTAAATAGATTGTGATGGACGTTATTCGCTGCATTTCGGTTGGCTGTCGCTTATGAAGTTGTCATTTCCGTTTAGAGTGGGAGAATATTTTAGCTTGTGAGATAAATTAAGCAACAGAGCGATCGTTTGGGCACTTCTGAACAGTAAGGACGTCTAGCGCAAGCTATTTGGTGGTTGATAGTTGAAAATCAGTGCATACCTACAAAGTGTAAAAGTGAACAAATAAAAGTTACTAAGTGATTTTACTGGAAGTGTTTAATTTCATAATAGTACTGACCTTTTTTTTCTCCTTTGCATTCATAAGTTCACTTTTGCCTTGGCACATCACTTTTAAATGGCCCTTCTGGCCGCACGCATCACACGTATAATTTTTAAAACGACACCTGCCGGCCCCGTGGCCGGTCTTACCGCACCGCACGCAAACACGACGCTGCGACGTGGAGGGCGCGGGCTGGGCGCCAGGGCCGGTGCGCGCGCGCGCTCCGCCGCCGACCCGGTGCAGGCCCTCGCCGGCCGCCGTCTCGCCAGCCCCGCCAGCGCTCGCGCCGCTCGATAAGCACGCCGTACTCGCATGCCACTCAGCTGCCTCGAGCGCCGTGGCTAACTCTATAGATCTTTTGTAGGTGATGCTTTTTTCGACAAACAATCTTGATCGTATCTCTTCGCTGTATAAACCCGACACGAATTGATCGCGAAGGTTTTCTTCCAGAGAACCACCGAAGTCGCAGGTTTTAGCCAAATGTTTTAGACCATGTAGGTAGACACGAATGCTTTCTCCCTGCTGTTGCGTCCGCTGCCGAAAAATATGTAGTTCTGCTATTTCTGATCTCTCCGGCTCCAAATGGTTTTTGACGAGTACGACTAAATCTTCAAAGTTCTTTGTCTCTGGGTCCGCAGGTGAACACAAATCACATATAAGGTTATAACACTCGGAACCCACTAACGTCAAAAGCGTAGCAACTTTGAGATTGTCACTGATGCTATTCAACAATATAAATTGTTCTACGCGACGAATATAACTGTCCCAATTTTGTCCCTCGATATTAAAAGGTTATATTTGTCCAATCGGCATTTTGGCAAACAGAATTCCACGTAAGTATCGAACTTTCTAGACCGACTGCGCCAATGTTATGTACACGTCAATGAAAGACAGATATTTGTAACGACTGATTTATTCGAAAATGAGGTTTACTTACATACAATAATATTCACTATTATCTAAATACCGACACAACAAAAGGCGGGAGGCGGCACGTGTCCTCGCCGCCTCCCAAGTAGCTTTGTGAGGTGATGGATGCGAGAAGTTTGATGGATGCAAGAAGTTTGATGGATGATTGCGAGATCATATGTAGACGGGGCCCGCCAACACCAACGGCGGGCCAATCCCGGGTGGGGTCGCGAGAAAGTATGCTAACCGCGAATCGCGTGACCCCGCCAACACACGGGACCCGTAGGGACACCGCGGTGGGTTTCAATGGGTATGCCCCGAACGTCTTTAGGGGAGAGCCTCCACATACCTCCTCCGCCAGTCCCAAGCCCAGCCGTTCTAATGGCTGGGCTGGCGGAGTTGAGATGACTCATAAGGAGAGTTTCCTACCGTAGTGAAAAAAAAAAGAAGGTAAGAACTGTGACCCCCTACGCACGAGCCGAGTGAGCGAAGCGAGTGGTGCCGCGGTAGCGGCCGGCGAGTGCCAGAAGCGACTTGCATTAATAGACAAAAGAGATTGTTTTTAGTAGGTTAGCCGGAACTGAACTATTTAGATTAGGATAATTATTGATGTTGCGTAAAAACTGTTATTCCAACTGAAATATTTCACTAAATAAAAAATGTGAAAAGTACTAAATAGTTGGTAAACAAGTTATAGTTTAAACGTTCATTTCCCAAACATTAGGTTTGCGTTTCAATTTTTTGTGAATAGATTTTTTGCTAAGTAATAATTTGGCAAATGAAATAATGCGAAATTTTTTTTGGAAAGTGAATATTTGTCATATTCTTTTCGGTCAAACAAGGGAGACCCCTAAAAGAATGAAGAAATTCTCTAAAGAAAGCTTTTAGACGCGAGTATGCTTAATTCTATAAAGAACAATCAATTTAACTTTTTTTGTGGTGTATTGTTCATAAAGTTTTTGTTCTGTCACTAGAATGATAATAAATATTGCTTAACTAAGTTATTTTAGCACACCGGCAAGATCTTAGAAGGTGTACCTACTCTTTATTCACACACCTTGTGTGTTAATATAAATAATTTTACACATTTTCGGACATCCCCGAAAATGTGTAAATTTATCAGGTCTTCTATACTAAACTAAACTTTAACCTCGTCAAATTAATACAGCAGATGTGTTTGAGCTTTATACATTTTTTTTCTTGCACTTACGCCAGTTTTCCCAAAGGGGTAGGCAAAGGTGTCATATCACACCCACATTTCGCAATGTTATGAATTTTAGGTCCCACGTAATAGGGCACGAGCCTATTGCCTTCTATTTATAACAAGTAAATATTACAAGTTTTCTTATCACGTCTCGCTCTTGTAAGATATACTAGATTCCATAACATGCCTCACCATAAACCAATTACGGCGCGTGCTACGGCTTAACGCGTCTAGCTTTAATCAATGATCAGAACACGGATAGACGGGACCTTGATAGATAATACGTGAGAGATGCTGCAGCACGGCACATTCTTATGGCGAAAATTACGACATTGCTTAGATTCCTATGACATGGATGTACATGGACATAATAGGGGCACGTTTTACTGCAAGGGGAACTATGATTCATTGCAACGGAACCCTAAAGGACATAGTCATGTTTGAAGAGATATTGAAATGTTGTTATTTTTCCATTCTCTAATTATCACGGTAAGATGGTGACTATAGGAGGGAGACAAATTGATTTTGTCTGTGCTGATACCCACTCACTAAACAAAATGTCATTTTTCTCTGGTTATAACTTATATATTTTGAAATAGGCTTCACAGAACGTAATAATGAGAAGAAGCCTATACTCATATGCCATAATTATAGCGACACAAATAATTTTATAACAGAATTCAGCTTAAAACCATTGTAATGTTCTGCTTTTAAAATTATCTTTATCTGTAATTCAAAACTGCATTAATTTAGGTTATCTCTGCTCTAAGTCACAAAGGTTAGTAAAATAATTACTCGTTCTCGGCTAAATTCGTTTAAATTATATGTTAACAAGAATATTGAATACCTAAGTCTTAAATGTTAAACCTAGAGTGATGTCTTAATCATATTCCTCTAAGTTGTTACTTGCCTTAAGGTAAAGCTAAAATTAAGATTGTCGTTGAATAGAGTATTTGTTATATTATGTACTTGTATAATATATATTCGTGAAAGATTATAACATCACAAATTGAATTTGTTTCGCACATAACCACTGCATGTTAGATGACTACCTTGCATTTTGGTTAATAATATAAGCATTTAAAAATTATACTATCAATAGGTGTACATATACATAAAATAAACATAATTTTATAATTTAAACACAGCTTAGTCTTCTAATGTCTTAGTAAGAATGTGTATAAAAATAATTGAATATATTTACACGACAAAATAAAAAAGCAGCGATAGCCTAGTGGAGAGACCGACAGACAGCTACGCAGAGGGTCCGGGTTGGAATCCACGGCCCGCACCAATGACTTTTCGGAGTTACGTTCGTATTAAATTGTTAATCATCGCTTGCTAAACGGAGAAGTAAAACATCGTGAGGAAACCTGCATATCTAAGAGTTCTTTATAATGTTCTCGAAAGACATGTGAAGTCTGCCAACCCGCATTAGGCCAGCGTGGTGGACTATGGCCTTACCCTTCTCATAGCGAGAAGAGGCCCGTGCCCAGCAGTGGGACAGTTTATACATAGGGCTGATGATGACATTTACACGATTTAGGCATTTTTGTGACAATTATTTTAAAAGGATTGTTGTCCATCCACTTGCCAGTTACAATAAAACATTTGTTAAAAGTTTCATACCAAAAAAATTCTGACCCTTTGTCATTCACTACAGCATCAAAGAACTGTCTCAAATGTCTCAAATAAAGCAAACTGTTTCAACTGGATAGCTTATCTTGCAGAGAACTATCAGCACTAATTCACGTTGGCTGAACTCCATTAATTTTATTATTTAATACCAGACGTTATCTGTGAGTGTCCCAACTTAAGCTAGACAGGATTTTTTGCCAGACCTTTATAAATTCATAACGCTATTATATTCTACCTTGACGTTTGACATTTCAACTCTACGCGTGATTTTCGATCTGTCGATATTATAATCTAGAGTTTTCTAGTAAAATCAAGACCCTTATTGTTATGGAAGCGAGCCCAATAAAATAAGCCTTCTGACTTTCACAAAAGTACCTATATATTGTACTCTTGATACGAAATTTTTATGTACCTACCTAAACTACAGATTTTATATTGTATATATATATTTTTTTTTTTCTTTTACTTAATATTTTTATTTCATGTTAATATGAAAACAAACAGTATGCTATAACTAAATTATAAGCTATTTATCATATATACAAACAAAATAAATCTACTTATATAACTAAACTATCCTAAGCTAAACTATAAAAACTAAATAATTAATGATAACAAAAGAAAAAATAAATCAATAAAAAAAGGAAATTGACTACGACGCGTCAAGAAATTCCTCCGCAACGCTGTCAGCTGGTAGCGTGCCCAGAAGGCTGGCAGCATTGCCACGTTGAATAGCAATGCTTAATCTTTCTGCGAAATATAAACCAGCCCTCTGGTCACGGGAAGCGTCGATCAGTCTTTTGGCGATTTCTTTGTAAAGAGCGCGTGCACTTGGGCCCCATGGCCCCAGCGTTTCGACCCCAAACGGCTCAAAAACGTAATTACCAGATAGGTTTCCATATTTGCGCCGTTTGAGGGTCTCCGCTGATGCAGCAGCAGCGCCAGCCGATCCAGCTGTACTTGGAAGATGTGATGGCGCAAGGGTATCGACGCATGTCGCGTCCCATACCAGAGGCCTGCCCATCTTCCAAGGTAATAAGGACATACCGTCTGGTCTCTTCCCATCGTCGCGTACCAAGCCATTCGGTTCAAGATGAGCTGGTACTCCGGCGGTAACAAGAGCTCGACGGAGTATGTCGTTAATGTGGGCATGTCGGGAAATACGCCCAGCACTCCTGCTGCACGATAAGCCATGGTGGCCAAGACTGTCGACGGCTTCACCACAGTGACAGCGATGCGGAGAAACGCAAACAGCTCCCAAGCGTAGGCAAGAAGCGATGCGGAAAGTTGTATCGTCCAACATAGTTCCTATGTTGGACGATGGAAGTGCTTGAAGCCATAGCCCCGATTCCCACTCTCCCACAGCCAACAAACGGGCACGCTCTGAAACACTGGATGCAGTATTTAAAAGATATTCTCGCATCCTGCTACAGAGCGGCCCGTCCCATTGCCTCTGAGAGGATAGAAATCGGGGTAAGTCAGAGCTCGGGCAAGCCATTTTCCAAGCGTTAATGGCATCAGTCTTGCACGGCACTTCAGAATTAACCAGTGTGGGTTCTAGAATTTTCCTGGTCAATTCCTCAGTGCCGTGGACCGAGGCCAAAAACGCTGGAAGACTTACATCGGTAATTTTGCGAACGCCGAGGCCGCCCAAACGAACTGGTAAAGTTGATTGAAGCCACACTCGGTCGTTCATGTCAAGATTTAGAATTTTGCTCAAGGTGTGCCGAATAATATTGTCAATGTTTTCCAATAGGGATAAATGTTTCCAAAAGGGAGAGGACCGCAAGTAATATGTAAATTTTGGAACAAAAAGGCAGTGCCGAATAATCGTGAAAGCCGAATGAATATTAATTTTGTAAAGCCGTTCTGAAGTTTCACAGAAATTTTGTAGTTTTTCATCTATAAAAGAACCAAAAGCGTCGTCGAAAATAGGGGATCCAAGGAGGCGGAAGGAACATTTATTTATGATTTTAATATTTGGCGCCAAAGAATTAAATTTTGTTAAGATCGAAACGGTATCCAAATTGTCAGTAATAAAAATTTCACATTTGTCTGAATTTAATTCCAAACCAATTGCTTTAAATTTATTTTTTATTAGTTCTAAGTCTTGTAAGACGGTGTTAACGTCCCCTCCCAGGGTCCCGTCGTCCAAAAACCAGATGTTAAATTTTGAATTTATTTGTTTTATTATTGGGTGAATGGCTAAACTAAAAATGACTGGCCCGAGAGGGTCACCTTGTTGACAACCAACAGCAGATTCCAACACATTGTCTTTATAAATTAATTTGGATGGATTTCTATAGCATTGCCAAAGGAATTTAAAAATTTTGGGAGTTTCTAATTTAGCTTCTGTCAACAAGGTGTCCCTGTTCACTGAGTTGAAGGCATTTTTCAAATCAATCTTTAGAATGACCTCACCTTTACCGCAGCCAAGGTACGTAGACAGCGCATGTACGGCAGCCTCACAGCCTGCCTTGGAACCAAAGCCAAGCTGGATTGGCTGAATTTTTTCCGCCAAGATAGCACTGTAATGTTTACAGCATAGTTTGGCTGCCATACGTCTGTAGGTACACCCTACGGCAATGGGCCGAATGCCACCATCTTTTTTGCGCAAAGCACACAAGTTAGCCCCGTATAATAAATCGGTGACATCTGTGGCCACATTGCCGGAGAGCATAAGGTTAGTTAAAGCCGTCAGTGCCTTCAAAAGTGCATCTCCAGCCTCTCCAGCACTTGCACCTAGAAGATCCTTCAGATGCTGAGGTGTTAAGCCGTCGAGACCGCCAGCGGATCCACTTCGAAAGGAACAGACGGCTTCAAAAACGTCCTTGGCTGAAACAATCAGACAGTCTATATCTTCGTCCGGTGTGTCGGGAAAGGTGAGGTCATTAGCTGGCGCTGGGTGCTTGCTCTGCAGACCTGCGAGTGTGTCTGCAGAGTAAGGCGCCACCACATCGCTACTAAACAATAACCTAGACGCCCCTTGAATGTCACCTTCCCTCAATTTTGATTCTACACATTGGTAAATTGTTTTTTTATATCTATGGAAACTAAATTTAGGGTCAAAACTGTGAGCAGAATGATTACAATGTTCTTTAATTTGGGCTGTCAAAGATTTTGATGTTGTACGGTTATTTTGGATGTGTAGAATCCTATAAGGAAAGGTGAGTAACTGTTCCCAAGCCGTTTTAGAGTTCTCACGCACAACGAGACCAATGCATTGAGCTAAATTGTTAGCTACTAATGGTCTCGCACCGCGTGGAACTCTCTTTAAAACCGGAATTGAATTTTTTAATCTACCTAAGTATTGCCAAAAGGGAATTTGAGTAAGATCAGGATGTGAAATGGTACTGGGGCCAGGAAGCACATTTTGGTTTTTATGAACTTTGCCAAAATGTACTTTCAAGCCCCGCTCACCTTTGAAAAAACGAGCTTGAGAACATGCTGGGCAGCGCACTAGGTTATTCTGCGACGATGTGGCAGATTGATTCGCACTCAACTCCGCATCACTAATGCCGTCACTTGCTGCTTGCATAAAAGTTGTTTAATAACCTAAAACTTACAAATTATTTACAATGATTTTGTATTTACACTGTCCTGACGTTTAGCTGGTGACAGGACGTCGCCTAGGTGCCGGCGTCGCGTCCCGTCACCGCTGTCTTCTTATCTAACTTATGAAATAAAATTGTCTATTATAAAAAGATAAAAAGGTACAAAAACACACGAAACAAAAATAAACACACAAGTTTTGCACATTACACACTTCACATAGTTTTCATAGTTTTTATATGCGTTGCTGGATTTGCCAATATTATTTATTTGCTGATCATGGTATTTCGTCTAATTTCTGCAGCCAAAAATAAAATAAAACAGCTCACAAACTGTTTGCCATTGTTTGCTTGGCGTCATGGAGACTTCTTGGATTATTATTTTTCAATGGAAAATATTTTGAGGTGTAACCTGTTTTTTTGTAGATTCAAATGATGGTCGCTTATTATTTTGTCGTATAGTTATGTATTTTAAATAAGATTTTTTCTAAGCAGGAAAAAAATAGCAGCCATTTTTGTACTCTTTGATATTATATTTTTTTGAGGATTTTTAGGGTTTCTATTATGCTATGGCATTGCATAGTTCTCGGAAATCAAAACGATTTATTGGTGAGATATTTTTCTTAATATCGAATTAATTGTTGAGCAATATAGACTGCGTTACTGTGGCCTATCCAAACCTGATGGCGTTTGTTTACTTGGGATGAAAGTACACCAGTTTTGTATCACAAAACTCAGGCCGACGAAGACCTTTTTCAGGCTTTAGATCGAAACTTTCTCATGTTTATTTAAAGAGTGTCAATTTAAAACTTTCTGGGCTTTTGTAACGCGTATCTGTCATTTTGTGTAGGCCGTATGGCTTAGCAATTTGCCCTCTGCTTTATTTACTTTGATATTGAAACTTATCTCATCTAACTAACGTGTATACGTCTACAAAGGGTAGTCAAACTTTGACAGGCGAATGGCCTGGAACCAAGAGAGTAATCCTATGATGCTTTACTCTTAGAACTTAGGATTATTCGAGAGCGACAGTCACAGGCTGATTAATTCATGGCACTTAAGGAAAATTCCAAGTTAGTGAAGGTTGTTATGCAAAGTTCATTTAGTTTAAGTAGTCAAAGTTCTGTACTGCCGTTTCATTATGCAGGCATCAACTGAAACATTCAGTAATATTGATCGTTGTTTTGATACAGGCACCAGAAGACTAGCATCGCGTATTTATAGCATTCTGTTATGTCATGTGTTATTCAAATTAATTTAGTTAAGTGCAAATCAACTCTGTATATATGCGTAGAAATGCATACTTACGCAAACGTTTAAGGAGTAGTGCTAAAATATTAATAAAGCATTAAAGAATCACGATGAGTTTCTTTCAGTGATATAGGCATCAGATTTGGGCCTCTTAAAAGAACAATGGATATAGCATTGATTTTGCCCTGATTGCTATATATCGTTCCCCCTCCACACATAATACCAACTCTATTATAAATAGGTAGCTTGGACGACTTACTAACAACACTGCCTGCATATAACACAATCGCTTTGGTTGGAGACATTAATATTAATATTGTGGCTCACAATGCAGATCCCAATTTAGAAGACTACCTTAATACTACTGCCTCTCATGGATTACTCCCAGCCCATCAGATACCAACTCGTTTGAACAGCTGCTTGGATCATGTCTTCTTGAAAAGTAATAAGCGATCTACGACAATCGTTTTCGATTCTCCTTTTACTGATCACATCCCGCTCTTATTTCAGACAGAGCTTATTAACAAAAAAAGCATCTCAAACCAATGCATAAAGCGTTTTAACATACCAAATGCCATGAAATCCATATCCTCAACGCTCTTTGCGTTGAGGATATGGATTTCTCTCATGTACTTTGTTGCGACGACCCAAATGAAGCTACAAATGCATTTGTAAACCTTAAAATCCATTATAGAATTAAACACGGAAACAAAAAAAAATACGACGTAGAAAACGGTTATTAAAACCCTGGATCACGCCAGGTTTATTAAGATGCATTAAACACAAAGACAAGCTTCACCATGCAACTAAAAAAGCCCCTGATAATTTAGTGGCAAAGACTATCTACATCCGAAATCGTAATTTTTGCAACAATTTACTTCACAAATTGAAACGTAGTTACATCCAAGCTGAATTGGAAAAGCACCGCAAAAATCCTAAAGCAGCCTGGAAAATCATTAAAGAGCTAGCGAATATGAAAAGTACATCTCAACCCGTACTGCTCAACATAACTCATCAACCTCTATCATCCGTAAAGAAGTAAATACGTATTTTGGAACCATTGGTGAGGAATTAGCGCTCAAAATTAAGTCCCCATCTGTTCAAGATCTGACAAAAAACTCCTGTGATAGGCAAACGAATCCGTCCGGTAAATCTATGGCATTCTTGCCAGCCGATAAAAGCGAGATAAATTACATCATCATGAGCTTACGTAGTGATAGTGCGACTGGTTCCGATGGAATCCCCTCTTCATTTATAAAGGAAGCCAGAAACTCTCTTATTGGCCCGTTGAAACATCTGCTTAACATTTGCCTGCTTAATGGTGTGTTCCCCAACATCCTAAAAAGAGCACTTGTATTCCCTATACACAAGGGAGGAGACAGAGTCAGTGTCAGTAATAACAGACCTATATCGGTATTAACCTCTATTTCAAAAATATTTGAGAAGTTCCTTAATTCTCGTCTTGTCAATTATCTAGACAAGAACAATATACTAGCGCAAAACCAGTACGGCTTTCGAAAAAATAAGTCAACAGAAGATGCTGTTATGGCTCTTACAAACAGCATAGTAAGGTCTTTAGATACTAAAAGTATGGCACTAGCTATATTTATTGACCTTTCAAAAGCATTTGACACTGTCTCTGTCTCTGTTCTTCTGAATAAAATGGAACGTTTAGTAATTAGGGGGTCGGCCTTAGATATATTTAAGAATTATTTGTCCGGACGTTCCCAACGTCTAAAAATAGAATCTTTTATTAGTAAGGACATATTGTGTCTGGGCGAATACGGTGTGCCTCAAGGTAGCATGCTTGGCCCTACTTTATTTTTCATATATGTCAATGAGCTTTGCAGATTAAGTCTACCCCATTGTAAGATTTTCTCTTACGCAGACGATACAGGTCTTCTCATTGAAGGTCATTCATGGCACGAAGTTCAGCTAAGAGCAGAAAGTGCATTCAGAGTAGTTATGTCCTTGCTTACTAACAATCTACTTACCTTAAACGTCACTAAAACTAGCTTTGTTACATTTGCTAACTGCTCCAAGACCCTGCTTCCAGCTAATTTGATTAAAATTAAAGCTCACAGTTGTACTGAGATATGTGCCTCAAACTGCCATTGCCCATATATTGTAAGAACTGATGATATCAAATATCTTGGCGTTAACCTAGATAATTGCCTTAGTTGGTACAAACACATTAATGTACTCGCAGGACGTATACGTAAATTAATCTTTACCTTTAAAAGACTACAATCGACCCTGAACTCTTACACACTAAAATCCGTCTACTACGCCCTGGCACAATTACTCATCTCGTATTGTATACCTGTGTGGGGAGGGACTTACATCATAGCGATGCGCAAAGTTGAAAGGGCTCAAAGAGCAGTGATAAAGGTTATGCTTCGCAAACCGCGCACCTTCACCACGGCCCTTCTATATAAAGAATGTAAGCTGCTCACAGTACGGCAGTTGTACATCATGCAAAGTGTTCTGCGCAAACATGCCAGTACAACATACATTCCCTCATCACTGAACAGTAAGCGACAAACAAACTGTATGTCCCCTGCTGTACGTCATAGAACCGCACTGGTTAGCCGTCATTTCTTCACCTTATATCAGCGATTGGCTTCTGAAGCTCACGTACGCGGATACGGAAAAACTTTTAGTACCTGCCATTTAGTGCCTCTAAGCCCTTATAATAACCACATCACACACACACACACACACACGCACGCAAGCACGCACGCACGCACGCACGCACGCAGGCACGCACACACACACACACACTATGATTAATGTCAGTATTTTGATATTTGACGATACATTTTAAATTGTACCTACTCACTAAACACAAATTTCTCAGGGAAGGCCCTGTTGCCTGTGAAACAGTTCTTCAACTAGTACAGGTAACAGGTGATATTTTCCACTTACCTTGTAAAAATTAGTTGTACTTGTGTCAATACCTCTGTAAAGTGGAAAAACAATTTGTACCGCTTTTGAACAATAAATAAAAAAAAAGCTACGCTAAAAAAAGTTCTTCATATTATTTACAAAATGTTAAAAAGTATAACCATTACTAAGCTAGAAGATATCTAATACCTACTAGCATCGAATAGAGGAAAGATTTGTGAGGGTTGCGGGTTTAACGACATTTGTGTTGATTACGTGGTTCAATTAGTTTTTATGATAAGAATAATTAATGAAATCAAGCAGTAAATAATTATAAATAAAATCAGATTTTTAGTATTAATGTAAAACCGTTGAGATATACTTTAAACGATCGCTGGATTACCAAGGACTCGAGTAATTTTGGCACCCAAAATTGTTAGTAAAATCCTGCTCTAATTCAATAAAAGCGCAAGTAGGTACTTAGCAGGGTTATGAAGAATACCACGTGATCTGCATACTGACCTCCCTCCCGAGCTTGGCAGTTTTATGTGACTAATTCCTTAATTACGTTCATGTCTTTTAAATCTTCAACCAAGGAATGAAGTACGAAGGTTGAATTTCTGATTACTTTTAATTTTGCGACTGCCTTGAATACCAACAGATCCTTTGAGTTCCGTTAATTTTAAACTTAGTTGACATTTGACGATTAAAGAAAGAAATTTTCTTTTATTGGTTTACTTGCTTAGTTTCCTTTTCATGCAACTTTTAATATTTTCGCCGACTTTTGCAAGACTATTTGAAATGCCGAAGTAATGGCTCGAGTGATTAGGGTGATAAAAGCGTTTCAATAAATTCTTGATGTAACTACTTTTAAACTACTAGGAAGCGGTTGAAATAAAAAAGCACGCAAATTTCAACCGGGAGGATGGTTACCGTTTATCGACGTCTTGGAATCCTGTCATCAGCAAATGTAGACACCAAAGAGGTGACATTACGCGCCACTGTGAAGATAACATTAGTGTTGTGTGTCGAAGTACCGACAGTTCCGAACATATAAATGTTAGTAATTGTGAAGACCAAGTGAGGGTAGTTTCCAAAACCCGCACTTCTCGGAGGCAGCGCTGACGAACATCAGTCATCCCGTGACCACGGCTGGTGTAACCCATGCCGAAACGTCGGGAAAAATAGAAAGGTATTTCATCTTTCTTTTCGTTCATTAACACGATTCAGACCTGTTACATAATCTTTAATTCTTGATGTGTTTTTTTTGGGAAAATATAAAGCTAAAAATGCAACTGACTTTTTAAACTTCATGAATATTAAATTGCAGGAGAGACATGATTATTAGAAATAAACGAGTTGTTAATTTCAATAAAATTTGGCTTCAATAAACCGCTTGATTGTTTAACACACGTAATATTACTGATTGCTTAAAATAAATCAAAGCTTGCTACACAACACATTGGATTTTAATCGGTTTAAGCTCGTAAAAACGGCTCGAAACAACAATAAAAAACAGCATCAGTAATTCAAAACAAAATAACTAAAACGTAGACAAAATATGTGCTCCGCAATCGGTCGTAAAAAAATTGTCCGTCCATGGTGAGATCCCAAAGCGGTAATTCATTCAAGCAATTTGACAACAATTAATCGTGAAAATGTGAAAGAAGGATTATTATATTTACAAATTGCTCCATAGGCGGCCGGCTCGTTAACCGATTTATTGTCGAGGTGGGTCCCGTGGACTCTATAAAGATTTTATTCTCTACTTATTCAAAGTACTTGATTTTTGTGGCATTAAGTTTCAGGCCATCTTGAAATACATATCTACCATAATAACGTTCAATACCCGTCACTGAGCGAAATCAAACAAATTCTTAGAGATAATCACGACTTAACTGTTGCTGGTCATGTAGGATCGACTAGAATGTGCAGTAGAATAGCAGAACGCTACTACTGGAAGGGCATGCAATCAGACATACAGGACTATGTGAATCGGCGAAACGATCTTAGAATCGGTGCGTACTGGCTCGGAAGTTTTGTTTACTACCTGCATAGACATTTTATTATTGTCATTATTTGAATCATACATATCCATGTACGAGCTTTCGTCTAATAAATATGCTCACCTCTGTTTGTTTATATTACACTGTGAGTTTTCTATGGGAGAGTGCTCGAGGTTATGCAGACCACTTATCCTGTTATTACATACTAGCTGTCCCGGTGAACCCCGTATCGTCTTTTTAAAGTATTTTTCTTTTTCATTTTTTTTAACTCTTCTCCAAAGAATTCAGAACAGAGTTACCAAGAAGATGAGTGTTTAATCTATCAATTGCCAGGCAAAGTTGTTTTGTCATATAAATTATTTCTAGGGTAGAACAACTAACTTATTGTAAGAACATGCGGACGTGGTATATGAGTGATAGGGGCAGATAACTGATCTAGTGATATGATAAAATTACTCATTTGGCTATTTAATAATTAAATCAAGTGCAAGTCTGACTCGCCCAAGAAGGGTTCCGTAGTAGACGTATCCACTGAACTTAGCCATTATCTGCATCGAACATCAAATACCTAATAATAATAAAATCAATAAAATAATATATTGATTTTCCATTTGATCACGAAACAGATGTTATATACGAATGCCACGTCCGTTATAACGGCGGAGCCGATACCCATATTGATTTAATAGAATTTTCCCATCCACCACCTTTGATTTTCCATCCACCATCTTTGATTTCCCATGTGCCATCTTTGATCATAAAATATATGTTGTATTTGCATTCCTCATAGCTTAAAACATCGGAGAGGATACCCATATTGACTTTAATTTTTTTTTCATCCGCCATCTTTGATTGCCCATCCGCCATCTTTGATCACGAAATATATGTTGTATTTGGATTCGCCATCCCTTAAAACATCGGAGACGATAACAATATTGATTTTTTTAAACTTTCCCATCCGCCATCTTTGATCACGAAATAGATGTTGGATTTGGATTCCGCATCCCTTTAAATATTGGAGACGATACCATATTGATATTAAAAAAAAAATCCCATCCGCCATCTTTGATCACGAAATAGATGGTATTTTTGAATTTCCCATTCCTTAAAATATCGGAGACGATACCCATATCAACTTAAAAAAAAAATCCCGTCCGCCATCTTTGATTTCCTATCCGCCATCTTTGATCACGAAATAGATGTTGTATTTGGATTCTCCATCCCTTAAATCATCAGAGATGATACCCATATTGATTTTTTAAATTTTTCCCATCCGCCATCTTTGATTTCGTATCCACCATCTTTCATCACGAAATAGATGTAGTATTTCGATTCCCCACCCCTTAAAAAATCGAAAGCGATACCCATAATTATTGATTTTAAAAATTTTCTCATCCGCGATCTTTGATTTCCCGTCCACCATCTTGGATCACTAAATAAATTTCATATTATTAATCAGCGTCCCGAAAATCTCGAAAACGATACCCAAATAGATTGTATCTTATTCGTTAAGCCTTTTTTTGCCTTTGACCCAACCCTTCTCGTTTGACCATTTTATTATTTTTGTCTGGCCCCTAAAAGTTGTGGCGAATTTTATATAGCCTAGCCTTTCGGAATAATTGGGCTATCATAGGCAATAACAATTTTTAAAATCCGACTGCTAGTCCCTGAGATTAGCCGACATTATCTTTTAGCCTTTTTAGCCTTTTGCCCGGCCCCAAAGTGTCAAAACGTTATGTTATATAGCCTATAGCCTTTCGGAATATAACTGAGCTATCGTATACAAAAAGAATTTTCCAGATTCGACCGGTAGTTCCTGAGATTAGCGCGTTCAAACAAACATACAAACAAACAAACTCTTCCACTTTATTATATTATTAGTATAGATATGTTTCATTTGTTTAAGAGTCGCAGAGTTTTCTTTCACATATTTCATGTCAGATTGCAATTTCAAAATGTCCCTAAATAAGTTTGTGACATCTACGTGATCGAAAGTTATAGGTGGGAGCTTTTGTAGATCTCGTGCAACAAACTTTGGTATGACCTCCAGATCCGTCGCCTTGAATAGTTCAATTATATCTTCCAGATCTCTTATCGATTTGCCTTTTTTTCTAGTTATCATATGCTTACACTTAGGAATAGCTTGGAATAGTAAGCTCTTTGCTTTTTTTATATCCTCTTCTGTAAAGGCACTTTTACATATATGAATGAGGCTTTCATTGTCCATAATCTCAATCTTGTTATGCCACGTTATATGGTTATGCCTTATACTTCTATCATCGACTAAAATATTAATCCAAGATTTGGCTTTTGTAACTCCTCATTTTAAAATCCTCAAGGATGAGTTTTCTCCATAGCTGTTTTAACTAAATGTTTAGGTCTTTTCTGATACTTCTTTTAACTTCCTTATCTAACACTCTATGTTCAAATGTGCCTATTTCTGTGTCTGTACATTATTCTATCAGATTAATACTATTTGGAGTTAATATTTTACGTTTTGTAGGTTTACTTTTTATCCTTTTACTACTCTTTTTTTGATTCCTGCTTTATATTGATCTTCTGCGTTAGATTCATCAATTTTTTATAGTTTAAAATAATATGATATCTCTTAATTAGTCTGTGTTATTAATAAGTGTGTCCTTATCTAGTTTCTTATTGCTTTTTGTAAAAAGTTTGGCTCGATGAATTTTTAAATTTTATCGCACTTTAGCTCGGATTGGTCTATCATCTGAGCTATATTTGATTTTGTTAATAGTGCTTACATTTTTAATTATATAATTATCAGAGGTCAAGACATAATCGATTTCGTTTTGGGTAAAGCCATCAGGTGAGACCCAAGTCCAATGCCGCTGCGGTTTCTTCTTGAAAAAACTGTTATGTTATATGCATACTTTGACCGTAAGCAAATTGGGTAAGGCAAATACCTCGCTCATTGCAATCGTCTAACCCAAAAGGTCCCAAAATATTTTCTCTGTCCAGATCTTTTCTTTTTCCTACTTTTGCGTTAAAGTCACCAATGACCATATTCCAAGTGCAACTATTATCGTCACATGCTTTGTTGACTAGATTGTAAAAGTCCTCTATGTCTTCATCAGTGTATGCAGATGTTGGTGCATAAACCTGAACAACAGTTAGTGTTTTATTATGTGTTAGCCTAAATTTAAGCACAGCAACTCGCTCAGAATAACCTAAAAATTTGATAATGTTTGCTTTCCATTTCTTTGAAACCATGAATCCTACCCCATGCTGACCACTTGTCTCGCCGAAGTGAAAAAATACAGCGTCCTTTCTTCGGTGTATTCATCCACTCTTTTAACCTCTGAGAGGCCCAGAATATCCCAGTTTATATCTTTTAGTGCGTTTTCAAGTTCGATTAAACGCTCGTCCTTCATTAACGTCCTGACAATATACGTGAAAATATTCAGGGAATCGGTGTCCTTAATGCAATTTGCTGGGGTCATTTGATGGTTATCCGATCTCGCCCGGAGATTCATAGCTCCCCTAGCCCCAGGTCCGTGACGGCGTCCGTCTACGCCTCCACAACTCCTGGAGCCGCCGGGCACTTGGGGCCTATCTTTTAATCTATCCATGCATCATTGGGGGGGTTTGGACCGTAACCCACAATGCGTGTTGGCGGGTCACCATAGCCTCGTTCGTTTATCAGCAGAGTGTACCACGAGCAGGAGAGGTTGGCTTGAGTCTCGATAGTTGGAAGTTGAGAATCCTTACTTATTTATATGCATACAAAATTGCAACTTCTCACAGCACAATTTTCATTAATATTCATAAACAAATAAATAAGTAACGAACAAAAAACAAGCACGCGCCAGCCCCCAATACTTACGTGGGCATTGGCTATAAGATTGATTACCATACAACATTTATCTAACATTTAATATTTCACATGCCTGAACCGTTGAATGAAACTAGCGCGTTCAATAAAATTCATAACCAAAATAATAACTCTTATTTCGACAACTCAATAGAGCTTTCATATATCAGCATCATATTTTATCGACGTACCTAACCTCACGCCTATGACTGTCAAATAAACTGCCTAGGGTCAGATAACAGATTCAGGTATCATTATACTAACATCGCTATTTTCCCCAATTTTTATACTATTATTTTCCCAATATGGGCGGAATCTGTAATGGAAAGCACTTCCACATATGCGCCAAATGATTTGTTACCAATAAATTTCAATCGTTTTGACCTTTTTGTTTGAAAACAGAACATGTAATTTTTGGTGTTGCTGCTTTTTATCTAAGCATATGTATATTATTTATTTTTGCCTAAACCTATAGATAAAGTTGAATCAGGCACCCTTTTTTTAACACTACAGACAAGGTCGAGTTTTTGTGAAATATTTCTTCTTTTAGCCGAACTATATTTTGGTAAGTTATTATAACTGTGGTTCATAGTCATGACTGCAATATTTTAGCAATACAAAACCTATGCGAAGGAAGCTTATCACAGATATGCTTTGCCGACGTACAACGCGCACTTTTATTGTACGTAGAAACAACCGCTTTATAGCATTTACGCAATTAATGCTTTCTCAGGGATATGTATGGAGCTCATACAAGCTGGTGTATTCATCAGCTTGTATGCGCGTTGTAGCTGACGGTATTCTGTCAAGTAGGAGGAAAGAAAAAGGTTAACTGCTGAGAGGATGATACTTAAGACTCCAGTGATCAAACTTCCCGAAGCGATTTAGATTCTTTAAATAATAATTTCAGGGAATATGTGCAAATATGTATGATAAAGTAGTAATAATAATAAATAGGTAACGTACATAATCAGAAAATGGCTTTGAAGTAAAATAAAGCAAAAGAGTGTGAGTAGGTAATGGTTTTACCTACATGTTTTTACGCTTAATTTTTAATGTTTGTAATATGCGCTTTATGCATCATCTTAAAGACACCTTTCTTATCTTTTATCCAACTTTACTTCTTAGCCACCTCAATTCAAAAACACAATATGCAATGATATCATTTTGTCATTTTTTTTTTCGTACTACAATTGTTTTAATAATTAATCGAACCACATATTCGCTACTACACTTTCAGTACAATAAATTTAATACCACTATTGATAAAGCGTTATTCAACCGGCACAATAATCGACAAGTTGATGAAGTAATGCCGAAATGTTAACTGTAATACAATCAATTGTAAATTTTAAATACATATTTCTGCCAAACAATGCTGTGATCATTGAATAATAGTCAAAAAGTTTTACAGAAACATGTATTTTATTTTTATATCAGTTCTGTAGGCCACACCTTTTGCTGGAAAGGCGGGTATAATGCACTTGCTCTTAGTCTATGTTGCCAGTGATGCGTAGCGTTTGAAGAATATCTTAGTGTTAGAGGACGCGTCTTGGTCGTTACGGATACGGTGAATATCTGAGTATAGTAATACTCTTCTTATTATGTTATTTTTATTCAAACTCTCTGGAATAAAATTTATTTTTAGATTTTTTTTGTTTTAGAATATCAATTGAATCGGTTTGACACATACATCCTTCTGTTAATAAAAATATTTTTGCTTGTTTATCTTTTATATGTACCTATACAATCGGGCATAATATCCATGGAATGATACAAATTCAAGTAACGTTTATGCTTAAGTAAGATAACAGTAACCTACATTTCATTTTATTTCAGTTCCATTGACTTGCGGTTTAATGGTATCGCACCAGAGGTAGACCTCCCGCGATGTGGATCGACGATCTAATTGGCATCGCGGGAAGCGGATGGATGCGGGCAGCTCAAGATCGGTCTATTCAGTCTTGGAGGAAAATTATGTCCAGTATTGGACGCCTTTGGCTGAGGTGATGAAATTGTTGCCCTTTATGTAACCATGGAGTGACAAAGGAGTTAAACGTAATTTCCTCCTCTGTTTTAAAGTCATCTTTCATATATTTTTTTTGTAGTTATTGACGAGCTTTATAGCAGTCCAATATATATATTTTGGCAACTTGTCTTATATAGCAATGAAAATGCGAGCTGTCTATATAGCGCAAACACAATAAACCATAGTCGTCACATATACATACATACGTTTGCATGAGTGAAGCAGATGCACCCTATGTGATACCGTAGTGTGTAATTTATACTGTGTGTGTTATTCGCCTGATGTTAATTAAGAAAGTTTCTTATGTGTGTTGGATCATTAAGTAAATCTGGTCTCTATAAACTCTATCTTTGTTTTGAGGTCTGAATACATTGATTTCAACTATTGACAAGTATCCGCCTGTGTAGTAACTGCAAAAAGATCAAACCGAATCCACGAGCTGATATTCTGAGTGACATCACGATCAATTTTCGATTTTCCGTGTGGTGACGGATTAAGAATACGGATTGTCACCACCCCATATCATCCCATGGGTGTCGTTAAAGCCGACAGAGGGAGCAAATTATGCATAGAACAGCACTGTAAGAGAAGGAAAATTTGATACAAACCCTATACCAAGCCGTTTGGCCAGCGTGGTATAGTAGGCCAATTCCTCCTTTCAAAGGAGAGGCCCGGTCCAGCAGTGGACTGTTAAAGGCTGATGATGATGATCACGATCGTGTTTGAGATGCCAGTAAAATAGAGGCAACGATGAATGTGAAACCAGCAATAAAACGTATAGAACATTTAACTTGCTCGTGAATATCGTCCTCCCGCAAATACATCAGTGCATCCGTTAACATGGTGCTTGCTATAGTACATTCTATGTGTTGATAAATTGCAAAGTCTAAACTACAATGCCCGGTAAATATCCCACTAAACATTGTAGTGTTATCCGTTGGGCAACGTGACAGTAATCCACTCAAAATTATGACAGAATTGTCTATTTTCCTTAAAAATGTTAAATGCCCAGTTTTTATTGTGAAAACCATAATTAATAGACATCTTAATGAATACAAATTGAATGACATGCTAAATATGGTAAGCAGGCAATATTTAAATTGTATATTTGTTGACTTTAGGTGTAGTTATAATTACTTTTTTAATATGTATAACATGTGTAAACAAACAAATCGTTTCTTAGACCAACTAGACTATGATGAAAAGTTTCTGACATATAAAAAACGACGTGTAAATGCTGAGCAAATCAATAATTCACACAGTTATCGTCCACATATTAAAAAAACTGTTTGTGTGACACTCGAACTACCGTAGATGCCGAGACTGAAACTGAAAATTCATGTTTTGAGGTCCCTAGTACATCACCAGAGACTTTTTATCGCGATGAAGTATTTAAGAGTACTGCACCAAAACATAGCTGGATTCTTATGTAAGCAAAACTTAATAGAAATACATTTATCGGAATTGCGTTATCAAAATGAAGAGCCTGACATAATTTGTTTATCAGAAATTTACATCGAAAAGGGTTGTGAATACTTATTAAAACTTGCCGGTTATAAACTAGCAGCATCATACTGCAGAGCAAAACAACAAAAGCGTGGAGGTAGATATTCTAGTAAAAAATGAATTATCTGTCAGGGAAATTGTGTCACTAAAAGAGTATAAGAGGGACTATGATTTTGAATGCTGCGGGATAGAAGTGTTGGCACATAATATTATAGTCATTGTCATTTATCGAACACCTGCCTCTAACTATGTGGTTCGGCTTTACACCGAAACCGTAGGGTTCTAGGCGACTTGGGAAGGATTAATGGAATGGACTGTATTAGGGCGAGTTCTGGGTCGCCTAGAAAGGAATAAGGGAAGAGGAGATGGATACGGGAGGAGGTGATTGAGTGGGTATAGGATATTTCAAGGATGGAAGGCACTTACCTTATACAGCCTTCTTCGTTTCTTTTCCTCCTGGTGTTTCGTGATGCAGCTGATTGTTTACGCTTCAATTCACCGTCACTCCCACTTGCGAGCGGTTTATATAATCACATACAACGGTGCGGCGCGGTACGGTATCGAGACGGCGTTCTCAGCGGGAGGAATGTTCTCGACTCTCACTCGCGTCGACGTTCGCGGCGACGAATCAGGCGAAGGCAGTGCCTCTTCCAGGGAGTGGGATAGAGCGGGACGGAAATATGATATCGCTCGCACTAGAACGTGGAACGATTGATCTTGATGCGATTCGTTATAGATATGAAGGTAGATGGCGCTACCATATCCCCCCGGCCCTAAAGGGTTGCCTTTAAAAAAAATAGATTCGAACTTAGCTATGTTGGGTGTACTACCGCATAACCCATCAATAGGCTAAGACAGCGATATGAGAATAAAATTAATCTAAATTAACTTTAGCGAAAGCTACAAACGCAATAATAGCGAAAACTACTAACTAAATACTTAAACTAAGAGGTAGGTCCAACTTCAGGCTAGATCTCACTGAGTTGGAAGCGGACGCGAGTTGATCAGTGCCTCGACTTGTGCAAGGACAGTTAAAGGCTCTTCGTAAGAGAGGATCTGTTGACCTATAACTTTGAAGAGATGCGTTTTAATTACTTTGACCATGCTTGCCCAACATCCACCGAAATGTGGGGATGCTGGTGAAATAAACTTCCAGTCAATATGATCTATGAAAAGTTCTTCCTGAAGACGAGTACGATAACCCGCGACGTGATTGAAACAAGTAGCGGGAACAAGTTCAATCAATTTACGAACGCGGTTGGCGACAAAGTCTGCCAGCGGTGAGGAGAAGAATAAATCCTAGCGAGCACTACCTTGGAGTCGGAAAATGCGTATATTTATTAATAGAGTAGTGGGGCAAAACTGTGTCTTGAACCTTGTGGAGCAACTGAGACAGCAGAAGGGCCGCGCACAACTCCAGTCTCGCAACCGAAATGGTTTTAACAGGCGAGACCTTAGACTTGGCACAAACTAACTGCACCGAGTAGTTAGAACCAATGCGGACTTGCAGATATACGACTCCGCCGTAAGCACGCTCGCTGGCGTCAGCGAAACCTATTAAGTTGATGGTACATCCATCTACCAACCCAAGATGACGCGGAATAGTAATTTGATTGAGCGCGGTAAGCTCAATACAAACTGGCCCCAAGCGGCGACAATATGGTCAGGGGGTGCTTCATCCCACTCACACTTTGATAGCCAAAGCTCTTTGATCAAGAGCTTGGCGTACAAAATTGTGGGAGCCACAAAACCCATTATGTCCCATAGTCGAGCCACTGTGGACAGCATAGTGCGCTTGGCGCACTTATCATCTGGCGGTGAGACGTCAAACCGAAAACTATCGCAGGATTTGTCCCAGCGTAAACCGAGAACCTTATGCGGTACAGACTTCTCAAACTCAATGTCTGGAGAAGTTTTATGAGAATCTGGTATGCATGCGAGAACCTCCTTAGAGTTGCTTGTCCATTTGACAAGATCAAACTGGCCTCGCTTGAATAGCTGAATAAGCTCTTCACAAAGCGAAATTGCTAGCGGAGCGGGTATGACATTACAGGCAATGTCATCTATATACAAAGCGGATGTGTAGTATAGTATAGTGTAGCGTAGCGTAGCTTAGCATAGCATAGCATAGCATAGCATAGCGTAGCATAGCGTAGCATAACGTAGCATAGCGTAGCATAGCGTAGCATAGCATAGCATAGCATAGCATAGCATAGCATAGCATAGCATAGCTAATTAGTGCTTTATCTTACACACAGTTTTAGCACCCACCTTGATCTCTTGAAGAGCAGAACAACAACAAGACGTAATACAATGAGAAGTATGTAACGTAGGTACGGTACCCATAATCACATACCCAAGTACCGTCTCAATAGCGGGCGGTAAATCATATCGCTCACTACGAACTATGTTAGTTAGAAGCAAGTGCGGAAATATCGAAGCTCCGATCAAAAGATCAATGCCTGCCGGATTCGCAAACTCCGCGTCGGCTAACGGCAATGACTCGAGATGAGTGAGTGATGCTACGTCTACATTAGCGTTCGGCAATGCGTCCGTGATACGTCCCACGATAAGCGAAGAAATGTTAAAATTAATGTCCCTATTAAAACGCGAATATATTTTAATATCTACGGAACCCTTGCAATGCTTTTCTGATCCGCCTATCCCTTTGACGGTTGAGTTAGTATTTTTAAAGTTATTCCATAATCCGAGGCGTTTGAAGCATTCCGATGTTATTAGATTGGTCTGAGATGCGCTATCTAGCAGACAACGTACCATGTGCGGCGACCCATTAACATCATATACGATAACTTGCGCTGTCGCTAACAGTACCGTCTTAGACGCCGTACTCTGCGTTTTGGCCCTGCGCGGATCATTATAGATGCGCGAGTGCCGTCCTCGCGTGCGCGTCGCCCGCGCAATGGATGTCGTACACAACGATACTTCTTCGCCCTCAGACGCGGAAGGCGCGGCTACCGTGTTCTGCACTTGCGACGTACTCGTAAGTGTGTCAAGGTTAGCGGCTTGACTTGACAACCGGTTATTTTTATCATAATAACAGTGTATGATGTTTTTGTTTACACGAGTGACATCTCGTTCTACTAGAACAATTACTCGTTTTATGTTTTATGCTTAAGCAATTAATGCAAGCTTTGTTATCTTTTACGCTTTTAAAACGAGCAATTGGATTTAAATCATTATACTAGGTGGGACACTTATAGTAATGGTCGTGCAGTATATTACTGCACAGACACTTCTGTGAATTATTACTATTAGATTCCGAACATGTTACGTAAGATTGTGGATTAGGGACTGAGTTATTATTACTATTTCGCGATTTCTTCAACCTTTGTTTGTTGTTGTTAGTGTTAGACGGGCCAGGTGAACCAGACTGCGTATTATGAAATATTCGACACTGATCTTTGATGAACGAAATAAAACTATCTAGTGTAGGTATTTTATTATTGCGTTCCGACATCTCGAATGCGCGAATTGTATCAGTGTCAAACTTTTTTAAAGCGAGTTGAAGCAACATAAAGTCGGAAAGATCTTCTAATTTTAAATTCCTAAGAGAAATAACCGCGGTTACGAAGTTATCAATAAACAGCTGGAAATTCGAGACAGACGCGTTGCTGGACAGTTTGAGATTTAAAGCTTGGTCAAAGTACGTAGACGCTAGAACGCGCGTGTCTTGATATCTGTCAAGTAGTGACGGAAATATGACCTGATAATTCTCAGCACTGGGTGTGACACCTGCAAATACGGACTGGGCCTTCGGTGACAGTTTACCTATTAAATAGTACAACCTGTCAGCATCTGTCAGAGAACCATTATCGTGCACTGTAGACTTAAAACTCGCATAGAATAACGTCCAATTTCGTATAACTCCGTCAAACGACATAATCTCGATTGGCGGTAATCTCGGTTTGCGGGCAACGGGCTCTGCTGAACATTTACCCTCCAATTGCGATTGTATACGCTTAATAATACAATAAAGATCTTCGAATGAGGTATACGCCTGAAAGTTCGGTTTTTCATCAGGATTGATAGAAAGTAATCTTGCGTTATAATCGTCTAACAACTTATGAAAATCTGTTCGAATACTATCTACTGTTATACAATAACTGAGAAATGCTTCGCTATTACCGTCAGACATAGATGCGGTTTTTGAGCATTCATATATGTTTTGGATGCGCTCAAATAAAATATTGCGTTTCGCTTCTAAGATTGTCATCTCTTTGTCTTCCGACACGCGTGACTTCTTTTGTTGTGACATGCTTACGTAAGTATAAGCTAATGAGAACGAAACAAAATAAGAATATCTAATGTATCTATTATTTTACCTAAGTAGGCAACACTTTAGAGCTGAGGAAATAAAAGTTGATTGAAATATGAGATTTATAAGACAACTATGATAGTTGCAGAAATAATAATTTAATAAGTAGGTAGCTACATAAAAGTTTACCTACTAATGCGGGCGGAAATAACCATGTGACGGTTATGTGAATATATTAGGAGTATAGCTAGGTGCTATAACTGCCTAGGTATAGCGGTATAACGTATAAAACGTAAATGAATCCGGCTAGAAGGACCAAAAAAATGGTTCGGCTTTACACCGAAACCGTAGGGTTCTAGGCGACTTGGGAAGGATTAATGGAATGGACTGTATTAGGGCGATTTCTGGGTCGCCTAAAAAGGAATAAGGGAAGAGGAGATGGATACGGGAGGAGGTGATTGAGTGGGTATAGGATATTTCAAGGATGGAAGGCACTTACCTTATACAGCCTTCTTCGTTTCTTTTCCTCCTGGTGTTTCGTGATGCAGCTGATTGTTTACGCTTCAATTCACCGTCACTCCCACTTGCGAGCGGTTTATATAATCACATACAACGGTGCGGCGTGGTACGGTATCGAGACGGCGTTCTCAGCGGGAGGAATGTTCTCGACTCTCACTCGCGTCGACGTTCGCGGCGACGAATCAGGCGAAGGCAGTGCCTCTTCCAGGGAGTGGGATAGAGCGGGACGGAAATATGATATCGCTCGCACTAGAACGTGGAACGATTGATCTTGATGCGATTCGTTATAGATATGAAGGTAGATGGCGCTACCACTATGAAACATTTGCAACAAATCTTAATAAAATACTCTATTTTTACCGTAAAAAGCATAATAAGAAAATTATCTTAGCCGGAGATCAGAATGTGAATACCCTGAAAAATAATAAAATTGCCTCAGAATTGCAGGATATAGTTCGAAATTTCAACTTGGTATTTCACATAACAGAAGCAACTCGTCACAGCTCTTGCATTGATCACCTTATTAGTAGTATCCATACAGCAAAAGGTAAACTACTGCACCTAGATATCTCTGACCACAATACAGCGCAAATGTTATGTATTCCGATAAAAAAGAAGGAGACCCCCATAGAGTATTTTATTTATCGACGAGACTACTGCAGTCACAATATACTCAAATTTAAACAGAGTATTTCATGTCTTAAATTCTCAGAAGTATACTCTGAAAATAATGTTGATCAGGCATATAAACATTTCTATGATTTGATTACTCTTTTCCATTATTTATGTTTTGCTATTATTAAAATTAAAGTTTCAACAATAACAAGTGGACTGAAATGGTTGACGAAAGGATTGAGAACCAGTTGTAAAACTAAAAGGTCCTTACGTTATTAATATTACAATGTAAATAAGACAAACTATAAGACTTACAGCAGGTTACTTAAACATTGTATAAACCAGTCTATGAAAAACTGCTCAAATAAAATATTAAAAAGCTGTAGGAATGTTTGTAAATCATCATGGGGGCTTATTAAAGAAGAATATGTATCTACAAGTAAATTACACCTGATCAACGAACTTAAACAAGAACATGGTGCCATAACTAACAATGTAGTAGATATTGCTGAAGAATTTAATAGGTATTGGTCAGAGCTGTCAAACAAATCCAATATAAAGTTAACAAATACATATAAGAACATAGCAAGCAATAGCATTTTTTTGAGACCATATGGCCACAATGAAATTCAGAAAATAATAATGTCTCTAAAAAACACTAATGCAGTAGGTAGTGACAATCTAGCCTCTAAGATACTGAAAGCAAGTTCAGAAGAACTGACACCTGTATTGACACATTTAGTTAATTTGTCATTTGCAGAAGGTTGCTTCCCCAAATTATTAAAATACGTCATTATTAAACCATTTCACAATAAGGATGACCATACAGATATTGGAAATTACAGACCCATTGCTATGATACCAGTAATATCAATTTTTTTTGAAAAAGCTATGCACACTCGTCTGACTACCTTCATTGATAAACATAAAATACTTAAAAATGAGCAGTATGGTTTCCAGAAGGGCAAATCCACAGTCTTAGCTTGCTTCAATTTAGTTAATAAAATAATAAATCATATTGATGACAGAAAATTAGTAAAAGCTATTTTTTTTGACATGTCAAAAGCGTTCAACTACGTCTCACATCAACTGCTTTTAAATAAAATTGAAAATTATGGCATTAGAGGACCTGCATTAAACTGTATTAAATCATACTTGAGTGACCGAAACCAGTGTGTTGAGATTTCATATAATAACCACAGGAAAGAGTTGACAGCACACAGATCCAGTTACAGACAAAACTCATGTGGTGTACCTCAGGGAAGTGTTTTAGGTCCGTTGCTATTTATTTATTTAAACTTTATTGTACACCGGTATCAACATTTTATAGTAATCTTATATATTAGGTAAAGTACAAAGGGTGGCCTTATCGCTTAAAGCGATATCTACCAGGCAACCTTTGGATGGAGATATTGGTAGGAAAAGAAGTGGTAGTTGTAGGTGTACCAATTTTATAATATTTATACTATAAACATATACATTTATACAATACATATATAACATATACATACATATCTAGATAAATTAGTGCATAATACTAAATACATATTTTTAGATTACTATGTATGCCTAATATTTGCATGTCACTGAACGACTAAAGTTGTTGGAATTTATTGCTATTTTTAAGAACAAATGTACGTACCAACTTTTAAGCAAATAAATGATTATTATTATTATTATAAAACTGTGTACAGTATCAAAAGTTTTAAAATGCGTAATCTTAGATATTTTTACTAACCAATCAGTCATAACATTTCAAGCTTTCTACGAGAAAGCTCTACAAATCTTGACATTTATAGTTCAACACAGAGTCGTTTATGTATAGAAGAGAGGCAGTAACCGAAACACCCAGCTAATCAAGCGTACATTTCGTGGACAAGCCGCTAACGTGTAAAATTTCAGCTTCATAGGTTTTATGATTTGTGAGATATTTTTGGATGGAAGTATTATGACCCTCGGCTTCTTCATTTGAATGGAATTCTTGCGTGAATAAAAGAGGCATGTGAGGTTCGCAAAAGAATTTAAAAGATTATTTGCTAAGAATGACATTTCTCATGTCTAAAAAGAATTATATAGCTATTTCATCACATTTTATTAGATATTTTTACCCGACTACGGCGAAGCCAAAAGGAAGGGTAATGTTTTTGGCAGTCTATGTATATATGTTTGTATGTTCCACCGTAGCACTTAAACTACTGAACCGATTTCAATGAATGGGGTGTCAATAGATTCGTAATAATGGTCCGGATGACATAGGCTATATATATTTAATGTTAATTCTCTATTACGCAATAAATACCTCAGATTCGAACCTCGAAAATTTTTTTGTGAGATAATCATTACATGTTTGGTATCAAAAGAAAGGTATTAGTGAGCACATTACAAATATGTACATATATTATACTGCTCGAGTCAATGTATACGTTTTAAGCGTGTACGTTGTACTATCAATTCGCGTGGTTCAGATGGTTTGAGTTATTCAGATATATTAACCTACTCGTTTAGGTACCTAAATGACGAACTAACGTTACCTTAGAACACTGGATTATAATAATACATTATTTATTTAAAAAATACCTATTTATTCAAGTAAATCGATAATTGTTTAATAATAATAATGTTTTTCTTTAAATAGGTAGGTAGGTACCCTACCTAATCGTAACTGCCTAAATTCTCATTTAAATTTCATTACATTAAATGCAAAATAACAGTGTAAGAACACATTCTATAAAAAACTTCCTTTTACTATAACAATTAATGTTGAAACTGCAAACCTATTATTGTGCGTCATCTATTGACACTAATTATGGAGTACGTTATTGAAAATGTTTTTTTAATTAGTCACTAGATCGCACCACTAGAAAAATTAAAAGTCGGTGTTAAGATATTCTACATAGGTTTGACGTTTTGATGTGAGCATGCAGGCAGCTTTCGATGTACGGTTCTCCAAGGAGTGCCACCAAGTGCGTCTATTAGTTATAATTGCTCACTTCCAATCTCCTTAGCTATAGCAATTTATTGAATACGGCAGCAAAATTAAATCTTACGAATAAGATTTACCTACTTCAGTCAATTTGACATTTGTAAATTGGTGTATAAATAGATTGAATTAGATTAAAATAATCACAATATTATAGCGTACCTACCTATTTTAACAAAGTAATTAGAATTTACTTATATAGTAATTAGGTAGGATGCCGCATTCAAATAAAACTAAGAAAGCGACGAGGGTAGCTGCGTTGCGTAAAAGAGAATCCCCTAAGGCATGAGCTTCTAGACTGAAAAAAAGAAGGATATTATTAAGGAGTATTCTTCAAACGCACGTGAACGTGAAGATTCTCTCTCCAATGAAAAAAGACTGAGCTCGCAGGTAAATATGCCAGGGAATCGAGATCAGCAAAGTCACCGCAATCACGTGTAATAAGACTCAGCATGATGCGATATTATGCCTCTCAGGTCAGGGACTTAGAATTATCCCAATCACGTGAAATACGTCTCAGCTTGATGAGAAAACATGCCTTTCAGGTCAGGAACTTAGAATCTCCGCAATCGCGTGAGATCCGACTTGAAACGATCAGAGAACATGCCTCTCAGGTAAAGGACTTAGAATCGCCGGAATCACGCGAAATGCGACTTAAAATTATGAGGAATCGTGCACCTCAGATCAGGGATGATGAAACTCTACTATCGCGGGAGGTAAGATTGCATAATATGAGATGTGTATCGCGTCATTCTTATATTCGTCAGAGAGACTTATTGATTGGAAATAACTGATTCTCGTTATTTCCTTGATGCAATTTCGCAGGTGGCCGATCAAATGTGCCATATTTGTAAACAAATGAAATTCAAAAATCAAACTAAACAAATGCGTAAGGCGCAATGCTGCATATTACCTGAGGATTGTTCAGAAAGTTTTGTGTCTTGCAGTAGATGTTATTCCAGTCTCATCAAAAACAAGATTCCAACTACCGCGTACTGGAATAATATGAATGTGGCTACAATTCCCGAAGAACTCAAAATTTTTAGTGGAATGGAGCTCCGATTAATATCAAGGATCAGACCATTTTTAAAAATCTTCAAACTGGGCGGCCGCTTTGGCCAAAAAGGATTTAAGGGTCAAGCTGTTTTATTTGCGCAACAAGTTGAAGAGTTGACTGAGCAGTTACCGTTGTCATTCCAGCATAGTGGTTTAACCGTTTTAGTAGAAAAACTTGATAACGTGGACACAACAAAACAGTATGAAGTAAATTAGAAAACATAAGAGATGATTATGATGATAGGTTACATGTCCCATCGCGATACAGAAAGATATTAAATTAAAAAAATAAGTTTAAAAACTTAAACCCGACTACGTCAAAGTGGGGTCTTAAAAGAACGAAACAAGAAAATAGATCATTCAGATACAAATCTAGAAAAGTATAAGTACAGAAATGGTCAAGCTAGAGCCGTGGTCGCACCTATTTTATTTTATACTAATGTACATGTAGTTACCTGCCATGTTTGTTTAATGCACATGACTGTTTCTGGCATCCACAATAGGTATACACAATGGGTATACAATAGGTGCGACCACGGCTCTAGCTTGACCATTGCTGTACTTATACTTTTCTAGATTTGTATCTGAATGAGCTATTTTCTTGTTTCGTTCTTTTAAGACCCCACTTTGACGTAGTCGGGTTTTAGTTTTTAAACTTATTTTTTTATTGTATTGTAATTATTAAAACTAACTTATCCAACATTTACAGGGATAAAGCAGATGGCAGCTGGTCAGACTGATAGGAACAGAAAAAGCAGTTGCTTTCCCAATGGCCAGGCTTGACATATTTGTCGAATTGTCAGCTTTATTAAACAGGGCCCTGGTCGTAATATCAAAGTCATGGGTAAGTGACTTGTGTACGCTTTTAATCTTGTAACATAATCATCGCCCTAGCGGTATCTCGGTTGCTTCCAAGAATTTTGCCTTCAAGCTCACGGTTCGCTTCTTAGTAATAACACGCCCCGACCTATCAGAACCAGAAGCTGTTGTTAACACAGAGGAAAAGAGTTTGTGCAACGAATGCTCACCTCATCTGGACGCAACGTTTTGTAATGGACATTACGACAAAGCAGTTGAAAGAGACAAAAACTACGTCGAAGAGAAAAAGATTACGTCAGAATATATTGGCAAAATGGTATCCTGGTCGAAAGAGATATTAAAATGGACAATTTAACAAGTTATCGAAATGTAAGTAAAATATGCAAAAGTAAGAAAAATCGTAATTTTTATCTCTTTGCCTTACTTGAAGGTCTTGAAACTTAGACAGTTTGAAACGACTGTAGAATCTTAACTAGTGTAATGAACGTGAAAGTTTATTTGTTTCAAGCTTTAATTGGATTAAGATCTTATATATTACGCTGCATTTTGTAGCTTGGGTACAATGTGTCCTACATTGTAATGTAGTAAAATCCAATTGACAATTTGACTACCAATTATCACTTACAAATCAATCCAATAACATTGTGATGCCTTAAAACGAAACTTAAATTGAAACACGTGCAGACAAAAATAGCCTAGTCACTTATTAAAGAGGAAAATCGCACGATCCACTTTTAAGTATCACGATTTATGGCTAAAATTACTTATTCACTTGAAGTGAAGTGGCTCATCGACCCAAAGTGTGCCTTGGCCTCCAATGCGAGAGAACGCCACTTCACTCGATATTTGGCTACTTCTCGCCAATCACCAGCTTGAAGCTCCCTCAGATCTTGCTGTGCTACGTCTTTCCAGCGGTATCTGGGGCGACCGACAAATCGTCGCCCTGTTGGTTGCCGAAATTACAAATTAAACGCCCATTGCAGAAATTACACTCGTGTTATAATAAATGTACAGGGATGTGCAGGGTCTTGTAGCACGAAGCAAAGAACTTATTATATTAACAAATATTTTCTTTCAATTATAACGTGTACTCCTATAAGAAAACAAATTTGAGAAGCAAATTAATAGGATAAACAACTGCTTTATTTTATATTTTTGGTATAAAAGTACCGTACGTATAAGCGTTTGAGTACGTGAGATGAGATTTTGATGGACAAATAGACAAATTAAATGCAGTTAGTCAATTAGCATTACATTCATACATACATATCGTCACGCCTTTTATCCCCGAAGGGGTAGGCAGAGGTGTATTGCTACACCCACTTTTCGCCAGATATACTTCAGTCCCACGTAATAAGGGGCGAGCCTATTGCCGTACCGGGCACATTTACAGACTGCGTGCTGCTACTGAGAATTTCGTGACAGAAAAACCCAATAACACTGCCCGACCCAGGAATCGAACCCGGGATCTCCCGATCCCACGCGCATATTTATGCCGCGAGACCAACGAGGCAGTCGTATAAGGTTTGATGTCGAGTTTTCCGTCTCTACGCAAAGATGGTATTTGCATCGTGTTATCCCATAGTCGCCTCTTACGACACCCGCGGGAAGATAGGGGGTGGTGACACTTGTATTCTATGCCGTCAACCACACGGCTTTCAATTAGCAATTTCAATTAGCATTTCACAAGTGAATAAGGTGACGTAGTTCAAATACACTGCTGCAATATTGTGTTGACTTTTATTTCAGATTTATTTGACTAGCAACTCCTTGGAGACACTACATATCACTGAGCAAACACTATGTAGAAATGTCAATTTTATTTTTGTAAACTTCACAGTCCGCAGTTCTTAAACTATCGTATGATGATTATTTGTATAGAGACGGTATTATTTTTAATGATATTACGCCTAATCAAAATTGTGTTAGGTATGTATTTGTTTATACGGCTTTTTTGATCTAGCTGTGTAAATGAACTTGGTCGCATACTTGTGCTATTTCCATGGTTCGCTCCACATAACTACATAAGCATTGACAATGACATGACTGGCGTATGCTGTATACATATATTATCTGTGGTAGTCGCAATCCCAATACAGTCACGATATTACGGTCAAACTCTGTCATTCACCCGCGTGACGCGTACCCGAACACACGCACAATTTGTATCAAAATCGTTCGCCCTACCTACCTACCTAAATAATGGAAGAAATTAATTGTGCTGTGTGCGCCGACCGGTTAACCGATGGTGCTCATTGCTCCGTATGTAACCAGGACTTGCACTTTCACTGTGCTGGAATAACAGAGAATGGCTATCGCAGACTGGGAGAGCGGAAATATACGTGGCGCTGTGGAAAATGCAAACAGTGTACTACTAGTCAACTACCCCCTTCACCCAGATTGGAGACGGATTCACAGATCCTGAGAGAAATAAAAGCCCTATCCGACAAGCTGATACCGTTGGAATTATTAAAAGACGAAATCTTGGCACTACGAACGGAGCTGGCTAGCGTCAAAACTTCACTGAATGACACAAGCAAGGAACTCCGCGAGTTCAATGCCAAGTTTCAAGAAGTAGAACAGCGTCTATTAGCCGTAGAGAAAGCTCAAACACAATTCGAGACTATACAATCCCGGCTCGACAAGCTAGAAGAAGAGTCACAGTCTAACGAGCAGTGGTCTAGGATGAATAACGTGGAGATTAAAGGCATACCACAAGTGAACAACGAGAATCTTTTTAATACGTTGTCTTCTCTTGCATCTAAAGTACAATATCCTGTAGCTAAATCACAAATCAACTTCATTACTAGAGTACCAACGCGAGAAAAGGATCGTATTAAGCCCATTATTATATCTTTCTGCAACCGTTACGTAAAGGAAGACTTTGTCGCCGCCGCTAGACATGCAACAAAAACTTGTCCACTCACAACAGGATTGATTGGGCTACCCGGCAACCATAGAATCTACGTCAACGACCATCTAACCGCGCAGAATAAGAACCTCCTCTCAAAAGTGAAGAAAGCAGCTCAAGAGGCAAATTTTCGTTATATTTGGATAAAACACGCCAAGATACACGCAAGAAAAACGGATACATCTCATGTTATTATAGTCAGAACAGCGAAAGACCTAACAAAAATTGTGTAAAACGAAATCTGCTATGTTTTAATATAGTAAACACTGCTTACTATATAATCAGTGAACGGAAAGGTATGTTTATAAGCTTGCAGCTTGAATATCATTGTTCGAGATGTGTTGTATGTGTTTTCCACCTTGCACTGTACCCTACCGCAGTGCTAATTATTATATTTATTAATAGTTACTATTTCAAAGGTAATCATACTGCGATGCTATTAACTTGTAATTTTACAGATTACTTATTAGCATTTAAGATGTATCGTTGCGTACTTATAACTTATTATATTATTATGTATCGGGCTTCTACTCATAAGTCGTTATTTCGTAGTTATAACGCGTTCGTTTATTATCACTGTGTCTTACCGCGCTTATTCTGTGACGATACATTTTTACCATCTACCTGCGTGCGCTCGATTTTTTGTAGCATAAAATTTTATTATTTGTTTCTGCCGTTACAAAGCATACATTACGTTATGTTCATTATTAACAAAGTTACAATGCCGAGATTAAATGTCAGTTCTTAACATATACTATCAAAATGTACGCGGACTGCGTACAAAAACGCGTAGCTTCTATAGGAATTTGTGTTTAAACTCGTACGATGTCATAGTTCTTACAGAGACGTGGCTCGAAGATAGTATTAGCGATAGCGAGTTGTTTGATAAACGTTATTTGGTAATGCGTCGGGACCGCGATTATAATCATACGTGTCAGACCCGAGGGGGTGGTGTCCTGATAGCAGTGAGAAGTGATTTGAATGTTGTGGAGAGGTTAGACTGGCGTAGCAGTGCTGAGGATATCTGGGTTACAATCACCTTGAAGAGGTCGAGACTGTCGGTGAGTTATCATATTAATATCTGTGGTGTATACCTTTGTAGTGAAAACTTAGGTAATTCATACAGTGACCAGTTGCGTAATTTCACAAGTAGTCTCAATAGTAGGTATAATGTTATCGCACCCACTCGAAAAATTTGTGTTGCTTGGAGATTTCAATTTTGGTAGTCAGGTAGATTGGGCTTCCAATGGGGATGGCCCTGACTTATTACCTGTTGATAACTGTGGCCAAAACCTTACTGATTTCTTAGATACCACGCATGCATGTAGCTTATCTCAGTATAATGGTATACGAAATATTAATGGGCGACTATTGGACCTAGTTTTTTCGAACGGCGGTGTAATTGTTCAAAAATGTAATGAACCACTCGCGGTTCCTATAGATACACACCATTATCCTCTCAGCATACAGGCAGATTTCATAGAAATACATTCACTAAAAGATAGAAAGATTACTGAATATCTCTTTCACAAAGGAAACTATGATGACATAAATGCCGCGCTCGGCCAGGTTGATTGGGCTAAATTATTAAGCATAGGGCCATTGGATCAGGCAGTTACCCAATTTTACAATATATTGTACGATCTTAGAGATAAATTCATTCCTATTAAGTCCGTTAGGCATTCATCACACCCTGCCTGGTACAGTTCAGCTCTCATAAAAGTATTAAAGGAGAAATATAAATACCACCGGAAATATAAGCTGTATGGTAATTTGAATGACTACAATTCTTTTTGTGTACTGCGTAACAGAGCAGTTACTTTAGAACAAGATTGTTACAAAAGCTACATTGAGCGTATTGAATTGGCAATTACAACCAACCCAAAATTATTTTGGTCATACATTAAAAGTCAAAAAAATACATCATCATTCCCTAACGAGCTGCACTATCAGGATACATCAGCTACCACTGGTGAGGGAATCTGTAACTTGTTTGCAGAGTATTTTAAAACAACATTTCAAGAGCCCGATCCCTCAGACTCCAATAATTTACCTTTAACTGCGGGATGCCCCAACGCAAATTACATTAGTAACATAGAAGTATCAAAAGACAATGTTCTTAAGTTACTTAAGTCGCTGGACTTATCTAAATCGGGAGGCCCTGATATGAAACCCCCTATTTTCATCGTAAAATGTGCTGATGGTTTGCTGACACCGATCACTATTCTTTTTAAGCGATCACTTTCGGAGGGAACCGTGCCGCGCCTTTGGAAGTCTGCTTTCATCACACCTGTTCTAAAAAAGGGTGACAAAACTAATGTTGAAAACTATCGTCCTATATCTAAGCTTTGCCTTTTCTCCAAAATATTAGAACGTATTGTGTACACAGATGTTTATACTGCTGTTCAAAACAATTTTGGGGAAGAGCAGCACGGTTTTCTTCGTAGGCGGTCCACCGCTTCCAATCTTATTTTGGCATCCAATTACATACTGAATGCCATGAAACAGCGCGCGCAGGTAGATGTAGTATACACAGATTATAAAAAATGTTTTGACCGTATTGATCATCGAGTGCTTTTACACAAACTCCTGCTCGCCGGCATACATGGTGACCTATATCGATGGTTCTCCTCATATATTGAGAATCGAACTCAGGCTGTAGTATTGTATGGTTACACATCATGTTGGTATTCTATCCCTTCTGGAGTTCCTCAGGGTTCGCTTTTGGGTCCTCTTTTGTTTATTCTGTTTATTACTGACGTCAAAAGTTGTTTTCAAAACTCAAATATCTTACTATATGCAGATGATATGAAAATCTTTAAACCTATACGTAATCTTGACGACACAAAGCAACTCCAAGAAGATCTTGATAGATTTGTAAGCTACTGCTTTTGTAACAAGCTACAATTGAATATAGCTAAATGCTGTTACATAAGCTTCACACGTCAACACAAACATATAGGCGTTGGATATACACTAGATACACAAACTATCAGTCGAGTAGATCACATTAGGGACCTAGGAGTGATCCAAGATAGCAAACTCTTATACGACAAACATATAGACTACGTAGTTAATAAAGCATCTAAATCTCTAGGCTTTGTTATTAGATCATCAGCTTGCTTTCAATCTCTGAAAACCGTAAAAGTGCTATTTTGTTCCTATGTGCGCAGTCACCTAGAATACGCATCTCAGGTGTGGAACCCGCAGTACCAAATACATAAAGATCGTATAGAAAGTATCCAAAAGAAATGTATGCACTACTTAGATTATAAGGCACACCAATATTTACCCGATTACATATCTCGATGCCAACATTACCACTTCCTTCCTCTAGAATACAGGCGTAACGTTACTGACATATGCTACTTAGCTAACATAGCAAACGGCTCCGTGGACTGTCCGGAGCTTCTTTCTAATATAGGGCTACGAACCAACCATCTCGGTCTAAGGCAACGACCCATTCTTGACACACCTTTTGCTTCTACTAATTACAAACAAAACACGTTTCCCATTCGTAGTGCAAGAAATTTTAACAAGGTGGCATCGCAATTAGATCTCGACCTATTCTGTACTAGCTCAACTTTGATCAAGAAGCGTATGGGTGAGGTATTCTTCAGTGACAGCGCTGACTAGCGTCGCTGGAGAGCACCACATCTGTACGTCTGATAGCGTAAGTAAGTGTTCAAGCTGCAAGCACTTTTCGTTTCGTTTAGTTTTTTTTTTATGTAAATTATTTATTTTCTATACCTACCTATGTCCTTCTGTCACAATGTATTGTTATATATTTTTTCTTTTTAATTATTGTTTTGCATTTTTCCTATTGTTTATGTACAACTGTGTCTAAAAATAAAATCCTATATGTGAGGGCTTGTAATTAGCAAATTAGAAACCTATTGATGTAATTTATAACATCATTTGTCTGTAAGCCTTCCTAAAATTACTAAATAAATAAATAAATAAAACTATCCCAAAGCATATGTACTGAACCTGGAATTTTAATTCCAACTGTTGCAATCAGACGTCAAGCTACACTTTACTGAGTGACTGTATGGCTACATAATTATCAGTAACCACCGCATGGTTGCTGGTATCAAACCTAATTACGAACTAGCTAGCTTTCTAACGGCCATTTTCAATATTCGAACTATAGTTAGATCTGTAGATTTTAGATTCGTGTTTGACATATTTTGTATGGAGCTTATGTCAAAAACTAATCTAAAATCTACAGATCTATCTATAATTCGAATATTGAATTCCGGAGTAAGTCGTATTTACGCAGTTTGATACTATAATCTTTTTAAGCTATGATATGTTTATACGTTAGGGACAATTGGTGCAAATTACTTTCGTTGTAAATTTTGTACTAAAGCTTGTTACATTTTTCTGTGACTTTAATACATAATTGAATGAGAGTAGTTTAACTAACAATATACTTATAACTTTCTATATCTCTCTTCTACTCATGAAAGGGAACTTCGTTCTTCTCATAATTTTCTTCTTGCTTGTCCTACACACACTTCTGGTTTTGTCAATTCTTCTTTCATAGTTCAAGTTGTACTGCTGTGGAATAGGCTCCCTCCTGAAGTCAGAATGTCCACCAACCGTTATGCATTCAAAATAAAAGTCCGAGAGCTTCTATTTAATAGATTAAGGGGATTAACACATCATTCGCATCAGTTGGAGTATTATATATATATATATATATATATATATATATATATATATATATATATATATATATATATATATGTTATATAATTATGTATTATCTAATAAATTAGGTATCTGGTTTATATATTATATTTCTTTTTTCAGTTATCGACTTTCTACACTGCTTCCAATGCACCTACCACATTTATTTCTGCACCACCTAAAGGTCGACTGTTAGAGAATGCCTAATGGCATAAGCCCACCCAAGTACACTTTTAGTGCGTAAGTTTAAATAAATAAATAAATATAAAGAGAGAGCTATTATAATTGTACTAGAGTCTGTACTAGAGTCGGAGTACTTAATTTATGCCATTATTTCGCCCACATCTACTCATCTGATATTTTTAAGACGATATTTAAGAAAATTAGATAATGTGCTCCTTCTATAAATAAATTGTTTAAATTGAAAAGTCAGTAACATTTCACCTTTGATATTTAGAGTAAAATAGCAATTTGGGTGGTTATGTTGTTGATTTAAACCAAATTAATAGTTAAATAAATTCAGAATAGCTGTGATAGGGAATAAATTCAATACTGTCAAAATAGCAAGTCAAAAGACTAGAAGGTGTCTTCTTTTTTCGTGTGTGCGTGGCCAACTCGAGTTATTCCTCGTTTCGTACTACGACTTTTTCGTACTATAGTACGAATCAAGGAATTATTATTTTAATTTATTTTGTGTTCTTGTTTCGGCCCATTGATTTAAATTCTATATTTTGTATGAAAAAATGTTCGAAGTATAGTCAACAACAAAATGCTTTAAAATATTTGTCTAGAATATTTATTTTGTTTATTTCTGTTTCTACACGATTTTAATAGGGTTGATGATACTACTACTACTGCGGGATGTATTTTACATTGTTCAATTTCGAATACAATGGATTACTTTTAAGATGGAGTTCGGCAGGTAGAAAGGCGCGCTGTCCTTTCATGTCCTAGAGCGGGATAGAACCATAAACATAATGAGTGCAAAAAAGATAGCGGCTAGGAGATAATTTTTTGACCTCAGTCATACTTTGTACTGCCAGCTACGTCGTACGTTTATTCTACATCGTGATGTAGTTAGTGTGTGTCAATCAGTGAAGTTATGTGATTAAAAAGTGACATCGTTTTAAGGTAAGTCTTAAACTGTAATTTTGTTGACAGTTATTATAAGTTTCAGTATAATATGTCTGTTTTTTTAATATATACATCTTACAAAGTAAAAAAAAATTATAATATTAGACTTCTAGTCTAGCTCAAATAACCAACAATATCCAAATAGGTTAACCTAATCATATAAATAATGATGCCTAATCTTAAAAATATTATTGTTGGCAATTTACGGTTAGTGTCATGAGCCGCAATTTTGTTTTGATTTGAGGAAGTAGATAACAAATGCAATGATATTTCTAGATGTTTTACATTAAATAAAAATGGTTAGGCGTAAAAGATACATTATATAACATCCGTACTTATTACAATAGATTTTTTTAATTTATAGATTTGAAAATGTCGCAGCCAGAGCCTTCAACTTCAGTCAACAAAATTGAATATAATTTGGTTTCATCGAAAAGAGGCAAATCCCTTCTTATACGTGGCGGCTACAAATATGACCTAAAAAGAAAAAATAAAGATAGTTCAGTAGTTTGGCGTTATGTACAAAGACTAAAGTGTCAAGCAAGTTTAAAAATGACCTGTGATAATGTGATAAGAAAAGAAGACAGCCATCGTTGTGATCCAGAGTTCGTTTCAAGACAATATGGCACGCATTTAGACAAATGTAAAAAAATAATTGTATCTGATGTGACGACACCTGTATCAAGTATTTTCAGAGATTCTGTTGCTGATATTAAAGACTCAGGATTGAATTTAATCAACCAAGTACCGATGTTTAAACAGGTTAAAACCAAATTGTATAGGATACTGAATCAATCATTAGGAGTTTCTAAATTGTGTTATCAAAATATGATAGATCTAAGAGACTGATTTGCTAATCCTGTGATATTTAACTGTGATTTTTATAAGAAAATTGTTAATATCGTTAATATAAGTGGTGAAATCGCAATTGATCTTTGTGTGGAATTGTCAGCCCTGTAAAAGAATTTATAAGACTTTGTATAAGGGACTGATTTGCTTATTCAGTGATTCTTTACTGTGATTTTTTTATCAACACTAAAACTATTCATGTTATCAAACAAAACGAAAATATTCTATTTTACTTTTTACTTTATTAGTCACGTTTACTCTTTAAACTTTAAAGTCCCTATTTTTTTATTTTGTTTTATTTTAAGATAGATATAGTTAAATATGATTTGAAGCATATGAAATTAATCAAAAAGTTATACCGTGTCAAAGTTGACTTTATTTTTACACCCATTTTATTTCATTGTATTTTTTGTAAACCACACTTCCTGCTTTTATGTTGATTTCTTATTTGTGATTGATGTGTTATTTGTACATAACTACATTAGATTTTAGGATTTTATCTTTTTTCTTGATACTGTTTTGAGACAGATTTATTTTTATATGTTTTGAAAATTATAAGGTAGGAATATTTATTTTATGATTGGATTGAGTTGTACTGTGATTTATTACCAAAGTAAAAAATTAAAACTATTGAGGCATTCCATTTTGACCTACACTTTAACACCGTTTTTTTCTAATACGTTTTAATCGCAGTGTTACGTCTGACGATGTACCAGGACTACATAAGATTTTAGGAGATTCAAGTAGATAATTTTCTTAAAATTTTACTAATCGTAATTTTCTATGAATAGAGAAACATATCTTTGTGTGTTATGCAACCCTGGTAAAAGAGCCTGAATAAGCCTGAGACTGAATGTCTCGATATTTTGTTTCAAAATTGTTTTGATTTTCAATAAAACATATTTTTTACAATCCTGAGTATTTTATTTAATCACTTATTATCTTCCTTATAAGAATTTTGTTGCTGACTGTACTAAAAACATAAATTTCGTAAAAGTAAAGTCAATGGGCCGAAACAGTGAACGAAAAATAAATTAAAATAATCTTTCCTCGATTCGTACCATGGTACGAATAAGTCGTAGTACGAAACGAGGAATAACTCATAATTCTTTAGTTTCATCTGCTGATGACAGTTTTTCTTCAATTAACGATGTGTCGCTAGGTGACTTTGTCTGTAATACATTTCACCACGATCAAAATAAACTACTGAACGTGTGTCACATTAATGCTCAAAGCGTGGCAAGTCACTACAGTGATCTCCTTGACGCATTCTCTGAAGTTGATGTTCACGCGGTCCTAATTTCAGATAGCTGGCTCAAACCTAAACTTCTTTCAACTACTTACCCTCTGCCAGGATATATTCTTATTCGAAGCGATCGTGTAGGTAAATGGGGTGGTGGCGTTGCAATTTATTTACGCAGCGACTACACCTATAAAATTCTTGCCTCTTCTTCTATTGATACTGTAAGTCCTGCTGAATTTCTTTTCTTAGAGGTTTGAGTCAGGCGGTCTAAGATTGTCCTTGGAGTAGTGTATTGTCCCGCTACTGTTGATTATTTCACCGACTTTAAATTGGCATTAGAACCTTTAGGATCTGAGTAAGATCACCAAGTCATTATGGGTGATTTCAACACCAACCTCCTATCTATCCAATCTCCTCGCACACAAAAACTCCTTCACATCCTCAAGTCAGCCAACCTTAATGCTTTACCACTTCAAGCTTCTCACCATAACTTCAATGGTGATGATACCTGGCTCAACTTGATGTTAACCTCCAATCCCTCTCTAGTTGTATCCCATGATCAATATCCCACTCCCAGATTTTCCCACCACGACCTCATTTTCCTTGCATATGCATTAAACCCCCTAAATCCCAAACTAAGGTGTTGCACACGCGTTGCTTTAGTAGGATGAATGTGGAGAAGCTCCTCTCCGATGCTTCATCCATCGATTGGGAACCTTTGAGGATTGCGGTCACCATCGATGAAAAAGTTGAAATTTTCAATAAAGCTGTTATACAGCTATACGACAACCACGCGCCCATAAGAAAAATCAAAGTGAAACGAACACCAGCACCATGGATGTCCAGGTTGGTTCTGATGGCGATGAGGAGAAGAGATTGGGCTTTCCGAATATTTAAAAGGAATCGTTCGGATGAAAACTGGTCCTGTTACAAGGCTGCAAGAAATCGCTGCAATCAGATGATACGCAATGCCAAACGCCGACATATCATTAAAAATATTGACTCCGGATCGCCAGGCAATATCTGGAGATTTCTGGGGACTCTAGGGATAGGCAGGTCGAAGCAGTGCAATCTTCTGCTGGCTATTGGGTTGGACGATATAAATAAACATTTCGTCACCTCAAATACTTTAGATCGTCTAACCCTGCGTCAAACGGTTGATTCCATTGCACAATGGCCTTCTCCAAATATTAATTCCTTCAATTTTTCTCCCGTTACCTCAGATGAAGTTAAAAAATCTCTCCTATCCATCAAGTCAAAGGCAGTGGGCTACTATCGTCGTCGTCGTCGTCGTATGATCACCACTGTCCTCAACCAACTCCTTCCCGCTATCTCCCATATCATCAACTTCTCTTTGTCCTCCTGCCAATATCCCAACGTGTGGCGTAAAGCTTACTTTCGTCCTCTTCCCAAAGTCTCCAATCCCGCTATGCTGAGTCACTATAGACCCATATCCATCCTCCCATTCCTATCCAAAATCCTAGAGGCTTGTGTTCACAAGCAGTTTTCCAGATTTATCCTTTCCAACGACATCCTTTGTCCTCTCCAAACCGGGTTTCAATCTGGGCACAGTACTGCTTCCGCTCTACTCAAAGTGACTGGCGATATTAGAGCCAGCGTGAAGAAAGCCGAGTTAACCGTGTGAGCTTTGGGTGACTTCTTAAACGCCTTTAATACCGTCAGTCACGATGTTCCCCTGGCTATCCTTTCTCACCTTAATATTTCATCTGAGGCTCGGCATTGGTTCTCTTCAAATTTTTGTAAACGCCAGCAGTTGGTAAGCACTGAGGAAACGTCGTCGAATTGGTGTGATCTGAATGCTGGGGTTTCACAAGGCAGAATTCTCTCTCCACTTCTCTTTTCATTGTTTATTAATCTCATAACTCGTGAACTTCAGTGTGCGTATCACTTGTATGCTGATGACTTGCAGCTTTACTCTCAGGCACGGGTAGAGAAGCTGTCAGATGCAATCGGCAAAGTAAACCATGACTTACAAGCAATAAAGGTGTTGTCTGATCGATTCGGTCTTTGCGTGAATACATCCAAATGCCAGGTTATCGTTGTAGGAAGCTCACGTATGATTGCTAGAATTGACCACACGAGTCTGCCACCTGTCATCTTCAATGAATGTGTAATACCTTTTACCACAACTGTAAAAAATCTTGGTTTGCACATAGATGCTACCCTTGACTGGCGGACTCAAATTGCAGTAGTTAGCCAGATAGTTTCCGGGCCTCTTTGCTCTCTTTATCGCCTGAAGAACTTTCTCCCTTCAAAATCTAAGGCAATGCTTGTGCAAACCTTAATCTTCCCCATAATTGACTATGGTGATGTGTGTTATCTCGACCTGAATGCAGATCTGCTCAATAAACTTGACCGACTTCTCAATTATTGCATTCGGTTCGTCTTCAATCTTCGTAAGTTCGATCATGTCTCGAAATTCCGTAGTGAACTAAAATGGTTACCAATACGTCAGCGACGAAATTTGCGTACGCTGACTACATTATACTCACTTTTTCACTCCGCTAATGCCCCATCTTATCTAATGCCTAGTTTTTATTACCTTTGCACCAACCATGTTAAGAACTTACGATCATCTAATAATCTTCTACTTCTTTGTCTAGTTCATTCTTCTTTCTATATACAATCTATCCTACTTTGGAATGCTCTCCCTCCTGAAATTAGGATGGCTAATACACGTTACACATTCAAGTACAAGGTTCGTCAGTTCTATCGTGGACAATCGGTAACTTCTCAGTAGCAGTACTCATTTATTACCTATGTATTAGCAGATTTCATTATTTTTATATTCATGTTTATGTAAGAAGTATGGTTATAATAGTATATATATATATATATGTCAGTCCGTGTGGTGACGGATTAAAAATACGGAATGTTACCACCCCATATCATCCCATGGGTGTTGTAAGAGCCAACACCCATGGGATGATATGGGGTGGTATACCAACCCGTTTGGCCAGCGTGGTATAGTAGGCCAGTTCCTCCTTTCAAAGGAGAGGCCTAGTCCAGCAGTGGACTGTTAAAGGCTGATGATGATGATATATATCAGGTTGAACCTAAGGGTTGTAGGATTTGATCGGTTTTTGAGCAAATCTAAGGATTTGCTCAAAAACCGATCAAATCCTACAGCAGCATTAGATGAAATCAACACATTCTTTTCCAACGTTGGCAAAAATCTAGCGGACAGAATCTCTTTTTCCGATCATTCATCTACTCACCATGCTTCGATCACCTCACCTATTTCTAGGCTTAAATCTTTTGTTATGCTGGATACCGATTTAGACGAAGTTATTCAAGTCATTACTGGGTTAAAAGATACTTCTGCGATGGGATGGGATAACATCCCCATAAACAGAATTAAAAGGTTTAAGCACATTCTTGCACCGCCACTGACACACATATTCCAAATATGTATGTCTGAAGGAATATTTCCAAAATGCTTAAAAAAGGCTATTGTGATACCTGTGCACAAAGCAGGCGACAAGAGCAGTGTAAATAATTATTAGCTTATATCTATATTACCAGTGCTGTTTAAAATATTAGAGAAAATAATAAACAATAGACTAATAAAATATGTTGAAACCAACAACATTCCTTCAGACAGCCAATTTGGTTTCCGGCCTCACAGGTCAACAAGCCAGGCAGTTGAGCAACTGACTGACTACATTACATCTAATTTAGATAGTGGACAGCATGCTATTGGGATATTTCTAGACCTTGCTAAAGCTTTTGACTCTGTATCGTCTTCTATACTGCTAATGAAACTTGAATCTGTCGGTATACGAGGTAAGCTGTTAGCACTGTTAACTGATTACCTCTCTGAAAGGTATCAATGTGTAAGAATAGGCAACAACATAAGTAACGATGCCCCTAACACTAAATTTGGTGTACCCCAAGGAAGTATATTAGGGGCTACTCTGTTCTTGATATATATTAACGACCTTTGCAACCTAAAACTTCAAAATGGTGTCATTATGTCATATGCAGACTATACAGCACTTATTTTTACTGCAAAGTCACTTGATAAGGTATATGAACTGGCTCAACATGACTTCAACACCGTCAATATTTGGCTATTTAAAAATTTACTGACCCTAAATGCACATAAAACAAAATACATTAATTTTACAATGAAAAATGATAGCAGACACAACTCATCTAATTGTTTAGTGGCTCACAACACGTTTCATTCAAATGCTGACACTGCATGCGCTTGCCCTACTTAAGAAAAAACAGATTATACTAAATATCTAAGTATTACGCTTGATACTAATCTTAATTTCCGCAAACATATCGAATCATCGTGTAAAAGAGTACGGAAACAAATTTCCATATTCAAAAATGTACGCGACGTGGTAAACTTTAAATTGTAAAGACAGGTTATACTGCACTATGTGAATCAATCATGTCATACTGTATAACCTCATGAGGAGGGGCAGCTAAAACGATCCTACTGCCTTTGGAACGAGCCCAAAGAGCTATTTTAAAGGTAGCAACCCTTCGCCTTTTCATTTTTCCCACTTATGAGTTATATCAGTCCACCGGAGTTTTAACTGTGCGCCAATTATTCATTCTACGACCATACTAAAACAACACACCCTTCTTGCTTATACACCAATCCCATCAGGCAAAAGACGGAAAGATCTAGTCTGCATCAAACCTCGAGGTAAATATGATTATGTAAATAGATTATTTGCTTTCCTCGGACCTTTCCTATATAATAAATTAAATAAAACTTTAGATTTATATAGCATAAGTTATAAGCAGTGTCACCTTATTGTTACAAAACACCTAATGACAATGACCTACTCTGATACAGAGAATTTGCTTACAGTTATAAGATAGTGGGTAAGTACCTACTCTAAGTTACAATAAATCATATTAAGTCTATTTCCTATTACATATTAGCAGTTTATGATTATTTTGTAAAAGCATAGCCCTATAATATTATTATTTACGATTTTTCCTGAAACACAGGTGTTACAGCCTAGTTCAGGTAAACATTAAAATAGCTATGTTTACCAAATATATGTTTTACCGTTATAAATAAAGTACATACGCATGAATTTACCACAATTTTATTATCATATTTAACATAAGCACTTATCATAGACATTATACTTAATCATAAAATTTTATTATTTTTAATGTAATACGTAATGTGTCGACATGTGACGTTTATTTTATTGAATAAAGTTTATTATTATTACTATTATGTATATATTGAATATATTTAAACATGTATATTTATTCATATGTATGTATGTATAGGGAGTTTATATTCGCAAATAAGTATGTATTACCATTATTCTATTGTTATTGTCTAGAATTTGGCTAGAAGGAGCTGGGATTAATTGCAGCAGATTTATGGAAGCGTGACTCTATTCATCAGCCCTTGTCAGCCACAACAAATCTCAGACACAAATGTACTGCGTTGCACAGTGAGTAAAGTATTGAGTAGGTACATGAAAATTTTACCTTATATCTCCTGGTGATGTTCTTGAAGTGGACCTATAGATTAACTTATAATTTTGGCCAAAATAACAAGAGAATCGAATAGATACCAGTCTCCAGTTCAGCGTAGTCCTCGGGCACCAATCACGAATTCACACACGTGTTTTACAAAGTTCAATGTTCAATATATCACAAACCTTGCCGGAAGTCAAAAACGGCAATTACGTATTAAGTTAATTACAAGTTGATTCAATTCGCGTTAATTCAAAGGGCGATCAATTTAATATAATATTACAAACGGAGACAGCCCAAAACCGGCGCGTTAATTTTTCAAGGCGGGAACGAAAGTGACAGTTCAGTGTGACCATTGTCAGAAATTTTCAATAGACTAAACAAAATGTTACTTAATCGATATAATCGATTTGACTTATAATAAAAACTAATTCTATTTCAAACAGTTATATTTAGTTTTCTTGTTTTTAGTCGCTAAAGCACACCTGCCACTATCATCTCTGCATCACTCTAAGGTTGACTGGTAGAAAATGCCTTTGGCATTAAGTCCGCCTTGTGCAAATTGTATTGCAGGAAGTTTAAAAATAAATAAAATAAATAAAAATAAAATATTTGACCAATCAGGAAGGCGCCGAAATTCTTTAATTAGTATTTCAATCAAAGGTACCTAGTAGGTACGCCCGCTTGGAGCCACAGAATGTGACCTGCTACTGTTCATAATCTCATATCTAACTAAAGTAATGGCCGGCGCCGACTGACATACTTCGACATACTTCGGGACGCCGCGGCATGCCGCGTCATACCGATTGACTAGAATTTAATAGCACTTCTTGCTGAAGATGAAGAACGACAAATACAAACTGATATGTCGAAGAGAAAACCATTCTGGATACATTATTTATGAGAACAAGATTTACTAAAAGTGATTTCAGGAACTTATTTACCTACTGATTACGTCGTGGCACACTGCGGGACGCCGTGACATGCCGCGACGTGCCGCGGCGGGATGTGGTACGATCGTATCGAAACAAAGTAATATGAATCCTAAACTCATTGAAATAAGAATAAAAATGACTTGATCAGTAATAAAATCCTTTGCCATGCCGTGCCATGCCGCGACGTCAGTGCGCGCCGGCCTTAATATATATAGCGGATAGCTGAAAAATAAATAAAATAAATAAAAATAAAATATTTGACCAATCCCGACAAGATAAAATAAAAATTTCGGCCAAAATACCTGCTTTATTAATACGTGTAGTATTTGAGTTAAGCTTATATATTTTTTCAGCTATCCGCTATATATATTAAGGCCGGCGCGCACTGACGTCGCGGCATGGCACGGCATGGCAAAGGATTTTATTACTGATCAAGTCATTTTTATTCTTATTTCAATGAGTTTAGGATTCATATTACTTTGTTTCGATACGATCGTACCACATCCCGCCGCGGCACGTCGCGGCATGTCACGGCGTCCCGCAGTGTGCCACGACGTAATCAGTAGGTAAATAAGTTCCTGAAATCACTTTTAGTAAATCTTGTTCTCATAAATAATGTATCCAGAATGGTTTTCTCTTCGACATATCAGTTTGTATTTATCGTTCTTCATCTTCAGCAAGAAGTGCTATTAAATTCTAGTCAATCGGTATGACGCGGCATGCCGCGGCGTCCCGAAGTATGTCGAAGTATGTCAGTCGGCGCCGGCCATTACTTTAGTTAGATATGAGATTATGAACAGTAGCAGGTCACATTCTGTGGCTCCAAGCGGGCGTACCTACTAGGTACCTTTGATTGAAATACTAATTAAAGAATTTCGGCGCCTTCCTATTCGCTTGTATGATTAACTTGGTTCCAGCCTTCTGTAATTAAATATTTAATACGTACCCACGCCCTGCATGCATGCATTTTCAGCAGTTGTAGTTATGAACTAGTTATGGGTTTTCGAGCTACATGAGACTTAGGTATATTATGCCAAATTCGACATCTCAACCTATGACTCTTTTTGCTGACGACAGCACCCTGAACATCGCGTGTAAAAATTCTAATCTTAATTCTTATAAAAATTACATAAATCATTCTTTAACTGCTTTAATATCCTGGCTAGAAAATAATAATTTGAAAATAAATATGACTAAAACAAATATCATGCATTTTAGTCAACGAATTGAAACCCCCTCACAAATTGACATTGTATATAGTAACAAATTAATCGAACAAGTAGATAATACGAAATTTCTCGGTATCTATATTGACAAAAAACTTAATTGGAAAAGCCATATAGATTATGTTTGTAAAAACTTAGCAGACACTCCTACGCTCTTAATATGCTTGCACCAACGATCGATACTCATACTTTACTTACTGCGTATCATGGATTAGTAGCATCTACCTTGAGATACGGCATAATCTTCTGGGGCAATGCAAGTGATAAAGAGATTGTGTTCAAATTGCAAAAACGCTGTATACGTGCTATGTTTGGACTGAAAGTTACAGATAGTAGCCGGCCATTTTTCATCAAATATAAAATTTTAACGTTACCATGTTTATATATCATGGAAGTTTGTAATTTCGTTAGAATGAATCCTCAATTTTTTCCTCGCCTTTCTGATACTGTTAAGCGTAACAGGCGAGATAATGATAGACTCTGTATGCATAGCGCCAAGACTGTTCATATGGGTAATAGCATATTTTGTATGGCACCAAAACTTTATAACAAAATTCCAAAAGAATGTAAAAGATTAAATACAAGCCAATTTAAACTGAAACTTAAGGAAATATTATATAATAAAGCGTACTATAGTATAAAGGATTTTTTGAATGACACTATTTAAACTTGAAATTTATGTATTGACATCTATCCTTAATTTTGTAACAATTTGACATTTCAGTTTTATTATTATTAATGTACACTTATTATTTAATTTTATTTTGACTGACCAAATTTAATTATGTTACTAGCAATACGTTGACATGCATGAATTTATTTAATTATTTTGAATCCTGTACGTATTCTTTGATAATAACATGTTTTTAAATTTTGTACACCAGACTCTGGTCGAATATGACGGAAATAATATTTTGTAACATTACCATCTGTATTTTGTACTCATATTCTTACAAAATAAATTATTCTTATTCTTCTTATTCTTATTATATTATACAATAATCGATTGTAAAGAACGCAATACAAAAGTGGACATTAGACCATTAAGGATGTGCGTAAGTTATATATAATCCCAGCATTGAACATATAGCATACTCGAGCTGCGTTTATAGGTTTAACATAAGCGAAATTCATGAGAAAATTTTGCCACTTACTTTCAATTAGTTCGTTTAGACTAGTAGAAAAATGAAAATGAACGGAGCAACTCAATAACTTCGCCATTAGAAGGCCTGAAAACATTATGTGATTCATCATAATTATTTGAACTGATACTAATAATAAAAAATAATTTTGGTTTGTGAAACTAACCTAGTTTGTTTCGTATCATCATCATAACCAGCCACGCCGATGGCATGCCGTATCACCTAGATTTTATAGAAGATAAAATTACAGTTAATAAAAGAAACACACTCAAACAACACTTTATCACTATTTCGTAACTTCTTCATTAACTCGCAAACGGAACATTCTTAAACAGCTATACTCAATACAATCAACACTTCTATTTGCACGACAGCTCTAACTCTTGGGTCGAAAACACTTTACAAACATGTAAACAATTGACACAACGACGATCTAAATAAAAAATTACGAATTCACACAAAGTTTTGTCCCGAGTGGAGATCAAATCCACAACACAACACAGCTTTAAACGGCAAGGCGACCGCTCAAACCACTGCGCCAATCGTGCAGTCAACTTACACCATTAAAAAAATTTACCTTATGCATTTTACTCTATTCATAAAGGGTGTAAGCAAATATGAACGAATGCCAAAACGTCACCAAATTAATTAATTAATCCGAGAACTTAGCCTGTAATAATCTGTGGACGACATTGTAAAATTAACGGCTTGGCCACGGGGACCAGCGACGGGACCTGTGACACGACCGGCGACGCGACAATTCGCGCGACGCGAAAAACATGCCACGGGCACACGCCTGCGCCGTCGCGACAAGTGTAGACCAGGAGCGAGACGACATTAGCTGAAATCTTTTTTATGAAATTTAGCTCGACATTGTACGGACTTTGGTGGCAATATCGCATTTGTTTCAACCTGGCAATCGAAGCCGAGACCTCATGATCCGCTTAGAGTACCGCAGATCACAGAGGCAGACTTGTACCTAACCACGGTATTGAAAACTATAGGTACTGTATTTTATCTTTATACAAACGGTCGGAACGCGATTTATACCTACGATCGTCAGGCTCGGTACCAACTGTAACGGGTTCTAGAATAGAAACGCAGTAGAGGTTCTAGGTGCGTTTATTGCCGAGTATTGCCTCACTTCCCTTGCACGAGTATGACCCACCAACAACACGACACTGGCCTGAACACTAATAGTTGCAGTCTCCCACGCTGTTCCCTCCGGTAGTGTGCAAGGCAGGCTGCTCGAAGGCTGCGCGTAGCGGTGCAGACCCTCACTGACGTTGACTTCAGCTGGCAGGCGCCGGCGGTCTGAGTGCGATGAGCAGGGCAGGGACAGACTCTTCGGCAGAGGTGACGTCGAGGACGGTGCTTGGAAGTGTAGCGGTCTAGGAAGCGTAGCCCGGAGCTTTAAGGTAGACCTGGAATCTGAAGGAAGGCAGCATAAGGAGAGCCACAACCAATAGAGTCAGGCAGGCGGCGTCAACCGGCCTCAGCTAGCAGGTAGAGAGATGGGCAATACGCTAACGCAGTAAATGTATCAACTTACCCACAGCTGGGAGACCAGGATACACGTTCAATGTATATTGATAGAGTAGCGGTAGTAGGTTAGTGTAGAGTAGCGGTACCGGCCTCTCTGTCGGCCCCTTTGTATACCGGGCCCTTCATCAGAGTGGAAGTCACTACCTGACCATCAGGCTTCGCGAGCGCGGACGATGGCCTTTCTCTGATTGGCCGAGCGTATGGAAGGTATTATGACGCAGAGGCGGTAGGTACCGGACACACGTTACACCACCTAACCTACTGCATACCAAACTCAAGGTGCTTCGGTATACATTCTATAGGTACCTACTGAATGCGTACTGAGCCGAAGCTTGTAGGTATTGTAACGTATGACCGGTACCTACCGATTGTACGTCATAATACCGTCCATACGCTCGGCCAATCAGAGAAGGCCATTGTCCGCGCTCGTGAGTTTTGTCCATATTTGGTTATGCGCCGACATGAACTCTGATGGAGGGCCCAGTATATATAGGGGCCGACAGAGAGACTGGCACCGCTAATGATTGTTACCGTGCCTAACTACGTGCCACTACTACTACTTCATACGTGTATCCTGGTCCCAGCTACGGGTGAGTTACTACATTTACTGCACTAGCGTACTGCCCATCTCTCTACCTGCTAGCTGAGGCCGGCTGACGCCGCCTGCCTGACTCTATTGGTGTTGGTTTTCCTAATGCTGTTTCCCTTCAGGTTCCAGGTCCACCTTAAGGCTCCGGGCTAGTCTACCTAGACCGCTACACTTCCTGCATCGTCATCGACGTCGCCTCTGCCGAAGAGTCTCGCCTGCCCTGCTCATCGCACTCAGACCGCCGGCCCCTGCCAGCTGAACCAACGGCCTGCGAGGATCTGCCGGCTACGCGCAACCCTTCGAGCAACCTGCCCTGCACACTACCGGAGGGAACAGCGAGGGAGACTGCAGCCCTTAGTGTTCAGGCCAGTTTCGTGTTGTTGGTCGGTCATACTCGTGCAAGGGAAGTGAGACAATACTCGGCAATAAACGCATCTAGAACCTCTACTGCGTTTCTGTTCTAGAGCCCGTTACAGTGGCGCCTACGTGGGTTATTGTCTCGCTTTCCGTGCTCGAGTTCTCTTCTAGCAGGTCTCCATCATTGTAAGCGAGGAGGTGTGGCTACTGCGAACCGGTACGTATTGTTATACTAATGATCTACCTTTTAGTGTAACTACCTACTACGTACTAGTTCGCAAATTTGAATTCTAACGTTTTTTCTAATTAGTCCTAACGGTCGAACTTTTACGCCTAATCGTAAAGTAGGCCATTTGTAAGGGCAGAACGCTTGCGCACTAAGTGTAGTGTGTAGTGTTATACTTACGCGGTACTCCTTCATACACAATGAGCTCACACCCCATAAAATACTTTCTACTAAATAAAAATGAACTAGCATACGAGGTCGCGACTAGAGGTGAGGAGCCGGCTACCTCTGTCCTAGGTCTGCGGAAGCAGCTCTTTAAATTACTGGAAGCCATTCCAGATGATGATATTTTGGAGTCGGGCTTAGCCATCACGGTGGACTTCGAGGGCGCTAGCGAGGCCGTCTCTGAGCTGGCCAAGCAAGTAAATTCGTTAACTATTTCTTACGACGCGAACCTAGCTAGGAGCTCTACCGCACTGCACAACCACTTATTCCACAGACTCCGTAGAATGGAACGTCCTACGGCGTATTGCAAACGTATTACCGAATTGTGCAGCCGGTTCGACAAGCTCTCGGCGGAGCTGTCCGCCATTGAGCAATCAGGTGTTCGCTCAGCTGATGCTGTGGCACAGGTCCAACCTGCACCGCCTTCCTCGACGGAGGCAGGGTTAGCCCCAGTATTGCATTGCGAGCATTTGAGAGTTAGCGAACTGTCTAAGCTAAAATACGACGGTACGGGATGCGTCCGAGCGTTCCTACAATGCGTAACCGAATTCCAAACCGCGCGTAATCTAATTTCCACTAAAATTTTATCGTATGCCTCCGAAATGTTCACCGGTAACGCACTTCACTGGTACCGCGGCCTAAAAGAATATTTCACTACATGGGAAGAACTCACCACTTAAATAATAGACGATTTCACACCGTACGATTATGACTACCGGTTATTAAATGAAATCCGCTGACGTACTCAAGGTGCTACCGAAACTATAATTATTTATCTCTCGATAATGAATCAGCTGTTCGCTAGGCTGTCACCGTCAAAGCGATTGTCCGAACGCGAAAAGTTAGACATTCTATTGCATAACATACGTCCATGCTACTCGCTAGTGCTAGCTCCGTCAATATCTTCAATAGACAGTTTAGCAACACTGCAGACGTTATGTTTAAACTACGAACGGATGAAATGTTTGAACTCTCAATTCCGCGAACCGTATTATAGTAACGACACGTTGGCACCAGACCTAGCTTACAGTCACAAACCTAATAACCGAGCGCGTAATAATTCCTACAATAATTGTGCCGTTGCCACTATAAAGGGTACGTCCGGAAAACCCGAATACACTGAGAACAACGAACCTAGCAAACCTAAGTCTAAACCTAGCTCTGTCGCTCTAGTCACGTCCAAGTACTGCCCGCGCTGCCGTATCAATGATCGCAGTTTGAATGAGTGGAAACGCGATCGGTTTGCCATTTGCTTCAAGTGCGGCCGTAGGGATGTGACATTCCCTAACTGCCCGAACTGTAAATCTACGAAACCAAAAACTAGTTGGTCAGGGTCGGGGCGTGTCAAAGCCTAAATTAGGTTCTACAACCTATTCAACCAATTTTGACAAAGATGATTGGAGAAATAGGCTAAACACTCTAAAAGTGTATTTCTCTAGTTATTCCGTCGCCTCGATCCTGGATAATAAACCTAAAAATTACCTACGGCGTAACGATTAACAGTTTACCTATTTGTGGATTGCTCGATTCCGTTTCAGCCATTACAATTCTAGGTAACAACTCCCATATGGAGGTAATGACTACAACCGGGTTAGAAATACAGCAGTGTCACAACACTAATTCCATTCGGTCCGCGGGTGGAAATATATTGTTGCCGCGCGGTTATATCAACTTACCCACTACTTTTAATAATCCAACCCACTTATTGAAAGCTTATATTATTCCAGAAGTTACAAGTAATTTAATTTTAGGCATCGATTTCTGGAAACTATTTAAATTACTGCCTAACCATATCGCATCAGTATGCATGTCTAAAACATTGCCGTGTAGTGTGTTAAGTGAAAATAAGTAACACGAACGTATTGCAATCTTTTAGTGAGTTGAGTGAGTCACAACAAAGAACGGCTAAGTTAATTATAAAGCAATACGAGTCGATTTCTAGTGAAAAAACCGGGTTACGACGAACTCACTTAATAGAACATGCAATAGACACTGGCGATTCTGCGCCGATACGCCAAAGATATTATAGGTTACCGCCAGCGAAATTAAAAATAATTATTGACGAATTAGACGAAACGCTTGCATTGGGAGTGGTAGAAAAATGCGAAAGTCCTTGGTCGTCACCTATCTTACTAACGCCTAAGAAGGACGGTAAACTAAGGTTTTGTTTATATAGTCGGAAACTTAATTCTATTACTAAAAAAGACGCGTACAAACTATCTTACTTATCCGAAATTTAGACAATCTTAGGAACGCTAGATATCTAAGTAGTATAGACTTATCTAAGTCCTTTTGGCAGACGCCTCTTCGCGAATGTGATCGTGATAAGACTGCGTTCTATGTGCCTACTAGAGGAACATTTAGATTTGTGACTATGCCGTTTGGTTTAACGAATGCGCCTGCGACACAACAGCGTTTTGTGGATCACTTGTTTACAAACAGCCCTGAATTCGAAAACTCTGTATTCGTTTTCTTAGATAATATCGTTCTAATATCGCCATCTTTTAATGCTCCTGTGTCACTATTAAATAAAGTATACGAAAAATTAAAATCGGCCAACCTTACCATTAACTAAGAAAAATCTGAATTCTTCCGTGATGAATTGAAGTACTTGGGCTACGTAATAAACTCTAAAGGATTACAAGTAGACCCATGTAAGGTGGAAGCCATTCTTCAATATGCTACGCCTAAGAATAAAAAAGAAGTCAAAAGGTTCTAAGGCATTGCATCATGGTATCGGCGATTTATACCTAATTTTAGTACTATTGCCGGTCCTTTGAACAAACTTACTTCTACCGGTAAGAAAGCTGCACCATTTCAGTGGTCGGTGGAAGCTGATGACTCATTTTGTAAACTAAAACAATTGTTAAGCTCCGCACCAATATTATCGTGTCCCGATTACGAGAAAACTTTTCAAGTTCACACAGATGCGAGTGCGAGTGGCATCGGTGGGTTGCTTACACAAGAAATAGATGGCGTGGAACTACCTATCGCTTACATGAGTAGGTCACTAAATGCACAGGAACAAAACTACAGTATAATAGAACGGGAGACATTAGCAGTTCTAACAGCCCTTGAATATTGGCGCTGTTATTTAGATAACGGGTTAAAGTTTGTTGTGTATACTGACCATTCTGCACTGAAATGGTTCCTAAACTTGAGCAACCCGACTGGTAGATTAGCTCGGTGGTCGGTTCGTCTGTCAGCCTTTAACTTCGAAATAAAGCATCGGCGCGGCGCAGATAATATTATAGCAGATGCGTTATCACGATCCCTACCTGTAAATATAATTAACACGAATAATAATAATAATAACGTGAACAACCCTAATGTTGACACTGTTCAATGGTATTCAGCCACCTACAATGTTTGTTTATCTTCGCCTAATGATTATCCAGACTATTCTATTAAAAATAATAAATTGTATCGTATGATAAAATCTAGGTGTATGCTACGTAAGGAGTTCGAATGGAAAAAAGTGCTACCTTCTTCTGATCGAAATAATGCCATACTAGAGAACCATGCCGAAACCACTTCGGGGCATTTCGGTATATTTAAAACTTACAAGCGCTTAGCACTGCGTTACTATTGGCCCAAAATGCACGATGACGTGGTAAAGTTCATAAACTCTTGCGACACTTGTATCGCGCACAAACATCAGAACCATGCACCATTGGAAACCATGGGACGACCCAAAGTGTGTTCACGACCCTTCCAAACTTTAAAAAACTTTTGGTGGGGCCATTACCAGTCACAAGAAAACAAAACGCCTACATCTTTGTAGTAACTTGTTGTTTTAGTAAATACTGTCTACTTTTTCCTATCAGGCGCGCAACTGCTGAAATAATAACTAATATTTTGGAAGAAAAAATATTTCTAGTTCATGGTATACCTGCATATACCTATATATATCTACAATAATTATATTGGACAATGGTAAACAGCTTGTAAGTGCTACTTTAAAAGCTATGTTGCGCAAGTACAAAATCCCTAATCTTCATTATACTCCTAAATATTCCCCACATGTGAATAAGGTCGAACGCTATAATAAAACCATTGGTTCTACCTTAGCGGCGTTTGTAGGAAATGACCAAAGATTATGGGACACTCTCCTACCTAAGGTGCAGTTTGAATTAAATACTGCAGTTAATGAAGTCACGGGCTATACACCTAGTTTTTTAGTCTATGGACGTAAATTAGTTCCATGCGGCTCACACTATGTCGACACGGACGCTGATGATATAGTGTACATACCTAGGGACGATTACGCAGAAAACGTAGGTCACTTATCAGGCATATTTGACAAATTTCAGGCACTCTTCATTCAAGCTCATGCTAGGAATTCCCAAACATATAATTTACGCCGTAAACCAGCTGAGTTTAATGTGGGAGACACTGTGTGGAAAAGGACTTTTTATCAGAGCGTCAAGGATAAGCCCTTCTGTAAGAAACTAGCCCCTAAATTCGTGAAGAGCACAATAATTAATAAAAAGTCGCCTCTCGTTTACGAGTTGTCGGACGCGTCTGGAAATTCTATTGGGTTTTGGCACATAAAGGCCCTAAAACTTATACACTATGGTGCCTAACTATTTGTTACAAACCGTATAAGACTTTCCCTTCCTTCTTTCTATATGCCATCTTAGCTTGGACAGTAGCGGACTCATAGACCTAACGCAGCCAGTCGGATTTTCCTTGTTAGCCACGTAAAATCCTCTCCTAAGGCGGGCGGTATTGTAACGTATGACCGGTACCTACCGAGTGTACGTCATAATACCGTCCATACGCTCGGCCAATCAGAGAAGGCCATCGTCCGCGCTCGTGAGTTTTGTCCATATTTGGTTATGCGCCGACACGAACTCTGATGGAGTGCCCAGTATATATAGGGGCCGACAGAGAGACCGGCACCGTTAATGATTGTTACCGTGCCTAACTACGTGCCACTACTACTACTTCATACGTGTATCCTGGTCCCAGCTACGGGTGAGTTACTACATTTACTGCACTAGCGTACTGCCCATCTCTCTACCTGCTAGCTGAGGCCGGTTGACGCCGCCTGCCTGACTCTATTGGTTGTGGCTTTCCTTATGCTGTTTCCCTTCAGGTTCCAAGTCCACCTTAAGGCTCTGGGCTAGTCTACCTAGACCGCTACACTTCCTGCATCGTCATCGACGTCACCTCTGCCGAAGAGTCTCGCCTGCCCTGCTCATCGCACTCAGACCGCCGGCGCCTGCCAGCTGAACCAACGGCCTGCGAGGATCTGCCCGCTACGCGCAGCCCTTCGAGCAACCTGCCCTGCACACTACCGGAGGGAACAGCGAGGGAGACTGCAGCCCTTAGTGTTCAGGCCAGTGTCGTGTTGTTGGTCGGTCATACTCGTGCAAGGGAAGTGAGACAATACTCGGTAATAAACGCATCTAGAACCTCTACTGCGTTTCTGTTCTAGAACCCGTTACAGTATTGTAACTCGAGTTTTGAGTTAAAATACGGAAAAGCTTATGTAGGTAAGTGTGATCTAACTAACTAGGTATATGCACTTCTAAAAACTTACTTAGGTATTTTGAAATCACAGACAGACACTTCAACCTTAATTTATACTGTAAGTATACATTTATGTAGATATAGATAACATCCAGACGTTCCAAATAGCTAGCCTAACTAAAAATTCTAAGAATAATATCATGCTCGCGGAGAAATAAACTAAAAATTTTATACTGACTCAGCTCCGGCGCTAGTCGCCGCGACTACCGCTCGACGCCGTGGCGTGCGCCGTACTATTTCATACATTTGTTTCGCTGTACCGCTCGGTGCTATTCGCCGGTCGCGTCGCCGGTCGCCGCTGCGCGTGGCATGCTTAGAATATTTCTATACATTTGATTCAGTCGCAAGTCGCGTCGCCGGTCGCGTCGCCGGTCGCGTCGCGCGAATTTTCGCTGGAGCGAATTGTCCGTGGCCGAGCCGTAAACCACAAAATGTGGAACTATAGGTACCTGAAAATGTAATTTTAAATTGGATTCGTGTTAATTTTGCGCTCCAGTCGAAGTTTATGCATAACTCAGTTTTAACAGGTTTTGATTAAGTAATAAAATATCATTGATTTAACGCTGTTAGAAATTTGAACAGATATCGTTATAGTATTAATTAATAATTAATAATCTATCGTAACAAGCTTCGGCATAACTTTGGTTGTGCTTGATTAAAATGACAGCGTTATTGAGGAGTAAATGCTAAGTGGTTGGTTTAATAAGATTTATGTTCTAATTACGGATAATTTCATCCAGTAGATGGTGCTGCTGTCGATGTAGCTAGTAACAAATAAAATACAAATTGTAACATCAGGCTTAGATTTGGAAAATTAAAGTAAGTTCTTAGACAGAGTTAGGGTTTTTATTTCCATTGACATATTTTGTATGTACTAACATTAAAGACAGATGCTTCACAAGAGTTTACGTATAATAATTCTTTCACAGCTAAGCCTAAAATTGGTTAGCTAGGTTTCTATCCTCCTTGTCTTGTATTAAGATCCTAAAAGGTTTTAATTTTGCGCAGCTACATTCTAAGTAGAAGAATGCAGAACCTTCAAGTTTTTATTACCTAGCTTTGTGCCTTGAACCGAGAGGGGTCTTTAAAAGGGGGACGGGGCTGTATCACAGAACACCTAGAGAATATTTGCAGTACGTAGGTATGGTTTGTACGTTTGCTGTGAATTACTTAATGTTATAATTTGACTCAGTAACAAGGTTAGCGTAGTTGTTTAAGTGCTACTGTCAGAGTATCATATGTATAGAATTCGACATGATTCGACACGTGATCGATGATCTAGGCATTATTGAAGTCCGTTATTTGAACGTTAGTATTTTTCCATGTTATGTTTATTCCATTTTGACATGATATTAATAATAATAATTTTGTTTCATATTTGTTATTTACATAATTATGTCAATTGAATATTTTCTAAATAACTTGAGAAGCCTTACTTTGTTATTCTTAATTCAATATTTGCATGCTCTGGAATGAACAGAACATGTTGAGACTGTATGTATAATGTGTATTATAACACCAAAATGTACACAATCATGTTGAGACAAATAAATAATCTTTATCTTTATCTTTCCCCTGAGATTCTTAGTATATCCTGTGACTCCTATCATAGTATTTCTTAACTATCTTAGTATTTGCATGGGCCTAATATTACAAGTCAATAAAGTAATGATAGGATGCTAATTACCATCGGCCGATCTCAATATTTGATATATATGCTTCGATTTGGTTACTATAGACACATATCTGACATAAGTTCCATACAAAATATTTATCTCGAATAGCCAAATCAATGGAGAGATCAAATATTGGCCATATGAATACGAATTATTTCATGCAATTTCTTTATATAAAACGTGGTAGGTATAGTATAAACGTGAAATACACGTTTATACTATACCTACTTAAAGGTAGAATAAATTACCAGTTCCAGGCCTGCGGTATATTAAATAATTGAATATTCTCGACCCAAAAAAGTATCATTATACGTCGTGCTACATTCAACGCGATACAAAAACGAAAATATTCATTATGAATGGGGATGGTGGGCTATACGGCTTCCGTGTAGGTTCTAGTTATAATTTATAACGAACGTCTTCACTGCCAAAGATCTCCAAGCTACAACTTTGTAAAATATGTTAACACAGTTTTTGTATAATTGTAGGTGACAAAAGAAATGTAAGTTGTTTGTGCGAAGTTTCGTCTGAAATCAATTTGATTTGATATGAGAAGCAAATGCATGTGAAGATAACATTATCATTAATATAAATCAACGCATTGATGAATTTTAATTGAAGGATATGTGAAATTTAATCAAAAAAGATTTTTATGAAAATTTTGAATGGCTTGCATTTTGTTGCTCAACCATATAAAGTTGAACTTGGAGCCTAGTGAATTCACACGTACTCACTAATGTGCGATTTCCTAAAGATTTCGGCCTACACACTAAAAACCACCGCGGTGCCCTCGACTTGTCTTACTGCCGCGTTAAGTGACTGCAAAGTGGTATAGAATGCGTCACACATAGTTGAATCTCTCACCCTAAAAGTTCATGTTAACTCTATTGATTATACTAGATTTTATAGATAGTTCAACTCAGTTGTGCGCGCGGCCCTATGTGTGGGTAAACCTTGTACAGTCACGAGCATAAATATATTACTATGGGCAGATAAGCAAAAATATCTGTCCCAAGAATGAGTTCAATAATATCTGTCTGCACGTACGCAGCAAAAATATCTGATATTATCAGGCAGCATAATGAAGTGGCATCAAAATTATATGATGAAAATGTCGAAGCATAAATATCTGATGTGACAGGTGGCAAAATGTTATGATCTCTTGTGGAGAGCAAATATATGTAACGTTTTATATTTCTGTAATTTACATTGATTCCGCTCTAAAAGCATAAATATGTGACACCAACTAGGTAGCAATAATATCTGACATACTATTTACATACATAGACTTACGCCTGTTTCCCCGAAGGGGTAGGCAGAGGCATATTAAACGCCCACTTTTCGCCAGTGTTTTGATCCCACGTAATAGGTGGCGAGCCTATTGCCGCTTATTGGGACATTTTGTTTGCCAGAGCCTCGTCCGTTGATCGGCAGGTGCACCACTTGCAGGTGAGGTTGGCCTAAGTTCTTGGTGGGAACCCTATGCACATACAATTTATAAACAATAAAATATTTGATATTATGTATAGCGCCGGTAAAATGGGCCAAAATGTTTTATTGTTATTTATTTTGCTGGGCAAAGAATATGAACAAGAACACGTTATAAATATTTATTATTTCGATTTACCTAATCAACTAAATAAAATAATGACTTTAAGCGAGTATTTATGTCATGAGAATGACAAGAACCGCAAATTTATAAATTTCCTAAGAAATGTATAAAATTTCGTAGAATTCTAAACGAGAGATAAATTGTATTATTTTACGCCCACCTTTTCGCAAATGGCTTAACTTACAAATTCATGCGTAAAATAATAAGTAAACAATTACCAAACGCCATGTGCGCTCTGATTGGTTGAATAAGCCACGTGTTTTTTTCCTTCCTCTCCACCGCCATTTTTCGCCACTTTAACGAATAAACTGGAACTATAGCGATGTTTATGAGCCTAAGTTAACGGAACCCTGCTTCGCAAGGCTCCTATTTTTCTGTTCAGGGTCACAAGAAAACCTAACATAACCTACCTATTCAGTTGAATTGATGCTGACCTTCATTATCACCGACCGACCAATCAGAGAGCAGTATGTTATTTTCCGTATTTTAAAGTAACTTAAAATTAATGTGAAGCTTCTGTGATTGGTTGAACCGTTTAGAATCTTATGAATAGATATCCGGTAGTTTATAAATTTACCACGAGACGACGCAAATTGATAAATTTGCGAAAATATGGGCGTAAAATAATACAATTTATCTCGCGTTTAGAATTTTCTAGTAAATTTATAAACTTGCGGATCTTTATTTATTTATTTATCTTGTTATCTTCCGGTGAAATCTAACTAAACATAATGAATTAAAATCGAGTATATCCGCCATTTGCATCATTACGTCCTGTAGCCTCTCTTGTACTGTAGAACTATATTAGCACACACTTGTGAGCCTCGGAGTGACTCCCAAATGTTAAAGGTGTGACAACGTAGAAAATCATAGGTTCCAGCCAGAGTTGGATCCTATTGTTGAAATATTGAACTCCACAGATTCAGAATATGTGCATCGAATAGTATCCATGTATGTCTTCATAAATGGATACTGTTCGATAACTCATCGTCAATCCAATGAAATAAAAAAATAAGTAAGGTCTGGGAGTCTGATATATTACTATAAAACAATAGGGGATCGGAGAGTATTAAAAATAAATTGCAAATTATCATTTATCAAAAAGATTGTCTCAAATCACCACTATAAATATTCTTAAATTTTAATTTTGCTCTTACAGCTAATTTCATATAAATAACACCATAAAATAATACAGCAGTTGATAAAATACAAAACTAGCGTTACGACGGGTGACAAAAAGTTACTGATTTGACTAGGCAGGCCGATACCCTATTCCTAAACCACGGTAATATAATCTAACAGTATTGTAACTCAGCCGTCTCCCCGAGTTTTATACCTACAGACGCGCCGGGTGCAAAACAGCGATAGGGCTGCTCGCCTCAAGTATTTTAACTACATCTACCTACTCGAAGTTTTTTTTTAGTTTTGTGATTGTAAATATTACTTATTTTTTTTAAACAAACAAATAAAAATCATGTATGTATGTAAGCACCCTAGGAAATGACCTATTGGTTGCACTGTCTACTGTTTTATTTTGTAGTAGACTAAGCAGTAACCTACACAAAGCTGATTCATATCCGCTTCCATTTTGAAAATTACCCTTAAGGTACTACTAATCATAGAATTCAATGAAATATGTAATACATTGTCCCTAACGCAGATAAAAGTGTTTTGCTAGTATACCTACATTAATACTACAGTTGGTACATTTTGAATTTGAAAAATCTTATCTTTATGTGACTTAACGAAGAATTCAAACAGCACGATATTAGTCTACAACGCGTCGCTATAATTATAATTTAAATAAAGAACACTGCTACAAAAACCGTCACCGTCCGTTCGTCACCGCGGCACGATCGCAGCTGTTGGGTACTATAGTGGGTACTGTGTTCGAGGCGCGTAGGTATAACTCGAGTTTTGTGCGTTTGTATGGAGTTACAATACTGTTAGATATTATTACCGTGCCTAAACTATTACTCGGCAGCCGTAGATAAAATAGATCTACCCACTACAATAATAAATAATTTAATTCGGTCGTAGTATTGAATATGTCTAGACATAAATACAGGGTGCCACAAGACCCATCACCAAGCCGAAGTTTACTCGTTATGGACATCATACCAAGTCATACAAAGCAAAAATAAAACCTGGGAAACGATTTTCTTTTTAAGGAGACACATTTTTTAATACGCAATTTTTTTATTACGCGTGCAATTTTCGTAAACCCTACTTATCCATGGAAGTAAAGGACATCTATAGAAAAGGTTGGCGGGGTAAATGCATCGATTTTGTACCTAATTACAAAAATTTCATAGTAACTTGAGCCTCAATATCTCCTGAACCAGTAATTTCCCAGGTATGGTGCCGAAGAAAAAAATGTTCGTAGTGATTGGTAAAACATGGGATTTCAGTTTCCGTTAAGGGTCTTTTTACACCTGTATAGTATAAAACGACAGCCTATATTAAAACAATGTAAAATAACATTTGTTTTTTTTTAACTATTTCGTATAAATTTTAAATTAAATTGAAGATAAAATAATGTCAGATATTATTGCCACCTAGTTGGTGTCACATATTTATGCTTTTAGGGCGGAATCAATGCAAATTAGAGAAATATAAAACGTTACATTTATTTGCTCTCCACAAGAGATCATAACATTTTGCCACCTGGCACATCAGATATTTATGCTTCGACATTGTCATCACATAATTTTGATGCCACTTCATTATGCTGCCTGATAATATCAGATATTTTTGCTGCGTACGTGCAGACAGATATTATTGAACTCATTCGTGGGACAGATATTTTTACTAATCTGCCCATAGTAATATATTTATGCTCGTGACTGTACATATACAGTGACTTTGTGTGCGTGACAAGAGGTACAGTCGGGTACAAATACAAATACAGTTATTTACGGGTTATATACGGGTTTTAAAAAAAACAGTTATTTCGTAATTTAATGTTTATTTATTGAACATTATTCTGAATCGTTACTTGAAAAATCAAATAATGAATTTTCGGATTCGCTGCTCTCACCAAAGTTAGTTATGATTTCTGACTCCATGTCAAAATGTCTATAGTATTCTTCTTCTTTCTTTTGTACATGTCGACAAGTATTACCCCACATCCCTTCATCAATTTGACTAAAACGTTCATTTATGAGTTTCATTATTTCCGTCGCATTTTGTTCGACATTATGTGAAGCAATATATTTTTTTTAAATTCACCACACTTTTTCTATGGGGTTTAGTTCAGGGTTATATGGTGGCAATCGAAGAACTTTTATGCCATATGGCTAAAGTATGTCGTCAATCTTGTGACAGATATATTTTTCTTTATTTTTTTTTAAAATCAAGTCATACAGTTTAATTTTTTTCATATCTTGATTAAAAGCTATATTTATTTCTGCCAGCTATCTCTGCATTTCTTTTTTTTTGGAATCAGAATTTGAGGCTCTATCATTTGAACGTTATGGTATAAGGCATTATTAAGCACAACTACAGAGTTAGGTGGAAGATTCGGTACTAGATGTTCTTCGTTCTTCCGGAATAAGTTTAAGCAAATTTTACTAAGCAAACAAAAATTATTGTTGTAGCTTGTTAATATTGTGTACACTCACCGTTGGTGTGTTCTTTTAATTTTGTCATGTTGTTCCTCTGTCTTTATTTGTTGAAAAAGATTGTAAGTACCTAGTTCTTTTGTTTGTTTTTTGTTCTCTTAGTTTACAGGAAAAACATTTGTGTCTGTTGTAGTAGTTCGCTTAATGTATCCCAAGTCATAAAGTGTATTGTTATAGGTATATATATATGTATAGTTTATAATAATATTAATAATAGGTCCTGTGCGAATATCAGTGTTGTTGCAGTTCAACTGCAACAAGAGCTGACTCAGGTTCCTTATTTGGTCTCCACGAATCGACTGACTGTATGATATTGTCATATTCTTAACTGTATTGTTTTGAAGATACAAATAAAATATTTTCTTCTTCTTCTTCTTTTAGCCACTTTTCATAGTTTTCTTCGTTCATGTTAGAAAAAATAGGATAAAAATAGGATGATAAATACGAAATACCTTCAATATGCCCTGACGTTTCGGCATGAGTCACACTAGCCATGATCACGGAATGATTGGCACCTAATGAAATGACACGACAAACAGAAGTAATTTCATTTATAATTTTGTTACAAAAGTATTTTGAGATGCAATAAAGTTAGCAGAAATGTTTTAAAAACTTACCAAACTTAATTACCAGTTTCAAATTTAAACATAACGTGCGACGCGGGAGAAGGGAAGCCGAGTGATGAATTACAGCTTAATTGCCACGACAACACCAAATGTTCTCGGCAATCTTCTGTCATCAAATGCAAAAGTGAATTATCAAACCTCTCCTCTCTTTTATTAACTGAATATGCTGCGTGATTAATTTTTAGTAAGTGACCTGCCGTGGGTCAATACCCTCTGTATAGCAGTCTATTGGTAACTTCACAAGACTTAGTATAGGATTGAAAAGTTGCTTAACTTTTTCTTCTTATTATGAGCTTTAAGACACGTCAGCTAGTATTTCCGAACTCGTGATGGATCACGCAATTTGAAACAATCAGAAAAGTTTCTGCGAATTTGTAGGTAGGTATACCTATATCTATCAAATTTATTCTCTTCTTCTAGAAAAAAAATGTTCAGGTAAGGAGTTCTTATGATTTTGACATTTGACAACATTAACAAAGCATATTTGAAAACACTCGTAACAACAAGGCTACTTCTATAAACTGCAGAATACACAGATATTTTCTTGGAAATAATATTATTTGCAGATATTTCACAGGAAACAACTGAATCTACGGGGTTTCCATTGTTGAACCTAAGTATGTTGTAGTGTTTGTGTTGAATTCTAGAGATATTTGTAGGTGGAATAGATTATTTTGTTGTAAACCTCACTGGCGAAGGCCCAAGAGCTTTGGAAACAAGCTGTCTTTTACAAACTGCACAACATTCAACCCGTCAATTGAAAACGCTCAGAGATTGTATTATTCCCATCCCATCCTACATATGTACGTATCTAATCGATTTTAAACTTTCGCGATTTGTATACATCATACAAAATAAATTAGCGGATCTTAATCGCGTACAATTAATTTATTTAAGTAAGTTGTAGGCAAGACGCACTCTTTCGTGAAGGACTCTCGTCACTTTATAGTAATTATCAAGAGCACGTAAAAGAAACTAGACGAGGTGATGGTGAGTTTTGATATGGAGTCACTATTCACCAATGTTCCTGTTCAAGATTGCCTTGAGGTCATATAGAGGAAATTAAGGGAAAACGGTCTGTCTGACGAATACACTGTTCTGCTTAAGAATTGTTTGGATGGAAACTACTTCTTATATCGTGGATAACACTGCCTCCAGATCGATGGAGTGGCTATGGGTAGTCCTATAGCACCGGTAATGGCCAACATCTGGATGGAGCACTTTGAGGAATCCATAGACATGCAGGCATCAAATGTGAAGCTATGGAAGAGGTATGTCGATGATATCTTTTGCATCATAAAGGGGAACCAGCAAGACGTGGAACAATTCGCAGACAAATTGAACTCCATACATCCGGACATCCAATTGAAATACGAAATGGAGGTAGACGGATCGTTACCCTTTCTCGAAGTTAAAGTGACAGTGAGAGATAATGGTACCCTTGGACACACTGTATAATATAGGAAACCGACACACACAGACAGGTATCTTAACGCGAACTCGTACCACCATCCGCGGCATTTGGATATTACTCCAGGATAGTACGTGAAGCGGTAGAAATCAAGAAATATAACAATTTCAACCGGGAGGATGGATATAGGTTATCGGCTACTTGGAATCCAGTCATCAGCAAATGTAAACACCGCCGCAGTGATAAATCTCAACAGTGTGTAGACGTCATTAGTGTAGTGTGTCAGAATACCGACAGTGCGAACTTAAATAAAGACCAAGTGAGGGTAGTTGCCGAAACCCGCACTTCCACAAGATGGCGCTGAGCTCTCATCGGTGCAAGACGAGCGAAACGTCGGAAACAAATAGGGATTTATACCTTAAATAAATTAATTGTACGCGATTAAGACCCGCTAATTTATTTTGTATGATGTACGTATTTACTTTTTACCTATTATCGTATTTTCAGCTGAATGTATTTGTGTATAAATAATAAAAACCTGAATGTATATATTATTATATATATCGGAATGATCAGTACGGGATGTCAATTGACTACAAAACGGAAGTGTGAAGATGGCGCGCTTCGACAGAGTCTAGTGTGATGTTCGCTACAGTTGAAGAGGGGGATGACGATTGACATTCAACGGAGTGATACAACAACAATCACTTCTCTTAGAGACTCCTGGCGGACAACAAGTACCTAGAAACTGTCACTCGTTTTGTGTTCAGTAATCATAAATAGTTAAAGTCAGTTTTGTTAAATTTGATTTTGTGTGAACTTATAAAAAACTGTGATGTGAAATGTTGATAACGGCCAAGAATCAAGCAACCCACCGACATCAGAAGTGGCATCATGGACAAGCGCGAGCAAGGGCGACTGCTAACACTGCTATGTTGGTGAATCAGCTGATCTGTCAACTGCAACCGTGGTAAGCGTATATTGTCTGTTATTTTTATTGGTACTGTCAATTATATTTAGTGACGCTAGTTGTAAAACGTTACGCGTTTTACCTTGGAAATGTCATAATCGTTGTTGTGATATCGCCATCAAATCGTACCGAGTGTTGTAGGTTCGATTCCTACACGAGACACTGAGTTGTGGACCCGTTTGACTTTTACAGTGTAGTGTTTCCCATGGCATGATCTCATGAATAATCTTCTTTTAATAGCTTAAAGAAGAAAAAGATAAAGAAATTTGGGTAGTATTGAACGATATTGTGACCTTTGCCGTATTTCATGTTAGCGTATGGTTGTCTGACAACCACAGTAACCTAGCTATAGCGTAGATATCGTACGGAGGTTTTGATTTTAACCCGCCGGTTAAAAGAAAGCGATTATTTTTATTCCTTCATGCGAGGGAGGCTCACACTCACGAACCTTGTGATCATATGCTTGCTTGCAAGTAGATTATCTAATCTTGGGCTTACTTTTTGGACTGTAATAGTAACGAGAGTGAACGTACAGGCCGACTTGCATTATTCCAAGCAGGTGCGTTTGAGTGAAACGTGCTAGTTATTGTTCCAGTGCAGTTGTAATATTGGTTCTAGAACCAATACCCAGCTTTGGTTGGTTTTCTGCTAAAACTAGAACAATAACTGCGGTCTAGACTGTCCTTCGCAGGGCAGCGGCGCTAAAGTTGGTAAACTAATCGAATAGTACATACTAAGTTCGTAGTGTAAAGCCTGGAGTAGACTACATTCGAACCGCGTCGAATCGTGCCGAGATGCATTTTATCCGTGTGCGTTCATTACAGACGAATCGAATCGAAGCCAGCAGTCGGCGACTGGCTGCTGTAGGTTGTGCTTGTGTTGTCAATGATGGATAACTCGGAAGAAGATATGTTCTTGTTTCAAATTCATTCATTATTCCCGCTATTTCTTCCCATATATTTTGACTACGCTGCTCGTCATGATAATGAGTATCATCATGATCATAATTTTTTTTTTTGACTCACTCCTGTATCCCCGAAGGGGTAGGTAGAGGTGTAATATTACACCCACATTTCGCCATGAATTTTCAGGGCTCACGTAATAAGGGGCGAGCCTATTGCCGTACCGGGTACATTACCAGACTCCGTGCTGCTACTGAAAATTTCCTAACGGAAAAACCCAATAACACTTTGTCCGACCCGAGAATCGAACCCGAGACCACCCAATCCCACGCGCACATTTATGCCGCGAGACTAATGAGGCAGTCATGATCGTTAAGTTCAGTATATTTCTGAACTAGCAAAATTAACAGCTCTTCACTCATTTCGATTACTTTTTATATAGGTATTTACGCCATGTAGTACCCGTCTACACTCATCAGGTGACCCGCGTCCACTAAGGCGCGCCGAGTCGAGTCGAAACGCGTCGCCGCAGAAATTCGACTGACGAGCGATGCGCGCGGTAGATTCGATTCGGCGCGCCGCGGCTCGTCGCTAATGAACGCAGGTTCATCTTAATATATAAAATCCTTGCGTTACTGACTGACAGACACGCGTCAGCCGAAACTATTAGGCGCAGGAACCTGAAAGGAGAAGTTGCAACTTCCATATAAAATTACCCCACGTCCGACAGCTGAGAAAAATATCTCAAATAATAGATAAAATTGAGTATTAATAAATTGCATACCTCCGATTGTCATCCTTATTGGCTATTATACTTAGAAATTGCTCCAAATATTGTTTCAGGCGCAGTATTAAGTACTTATCTTAAAAATATTTTACTTTCAGTCATGCAATACCTACTACTCTAACGACCATAAAAAAGTGGAATAAAGATTAAACAAATGAACATATATTTTTTATAGACTAGCCTGTATCCCCGAACTCATTTTCTAAAAGCGCCCCTAACAGAGAGTAGCGATCGATAGAGTCTGCTAGAGGGCGCATTTAGAAAATGTATGGAAATTGTTCCCGACGACTAGGCTATCGTCCACCGTGACGATCGAGTGCAAACTCGGACCCTCAGACCCTCTGATATCATAATTAATTCCTCATATGTGTCGGAAAATCATATTAACTTCTTCGCTAGTTGCTTCCAACCTCGCAAAGGGAACTCTGCTGGTTTAGATTATGTTCTTCGACATATTCGCTAACAAGTTTGGTTTAAGCATATTTAGTCTTATTGTTTGACAAAACTCTTAATTATATGTGCTTTATTACTAACCTAGTATAATAATTATTATCAAACGTGAGTTATTACAGTGTTTAATAGCTTTTAAATCCTATTCTAAAACTAAAATCAGAAGTTAGTATGTTACAGGTTTTTTACTCCTGAATTAATATTTAGAGCAATTTTTTTATGTGCTAGCCAGTAAAGATGATTACCGGAAGTATATAATTTTTTTATACTGATTTTTAGCAATTTTTTGAGATACTTATCTTTGCAGTCGGAAGTGGGGCATTTTTGCTACTTCTTCTTTGGCATGTATGTTCCTTGGGGACCGTAGGGGTGCACTAAGAAGGGATTTCCCGAAATTCCCACGGGATCGGCCAAAACGGGTAAATTAAAAAAAAATGCAGGCGTAGCTGCTGGCGTCCTCTAGTAGAAATATATAGGAGGCGACTTTCCGCGTTTCGATTCGGCTCGGCTCGGCGAGCCTAGTGGACGCTAGCCTTAAGACTGTGCGGGGCTTTTGCTTCTGACTGTGCTGATTTTGTGTAGAACAGCTTGTAGCTTTTATTACTTTAAAAGAGGTGTGAACTGCAGTGCTGTCTAGAGGAGTGCGGTTGGTTGGTTAGTGTAACCTGACCATAGTCAAAAGATATTACTAGCGCCATTATTTTATCGACTCGTGGTGTTGATAATACGTAACGGTTTTCGTTTAAACGTGATCAGAGCCTAAGTAAAAAGTGACAGTGTTACTCGTTGTAATTCTGAGTTGTACAGACGATCTCGGTGTTGCAATTATACCTGTATTTTTGTGTGCATACATTTTTAACATGGCACATTAAAATGTTTCTTGCTCATGATTATTAAATGGCACCACTAGTAAAATTAAATTAAATTTTAAGATTTTACGCGTGTAAATTACCTACTGTGTGTTTTTAAAATTCAGATGATACGCTGGGAATTTTTTTCAAGTGCCCCGAGTTCTCTGACCGATTCCAGGTTATGCTTAAGACATTTAAGAGTGATAGTGTTTCTAGTAGAAGCTGTTAAACTCGATTATCAGACGTAGAAGAAAATGACTAAGTTATCATCGTAGTGCGTTACGATAATCAGTTTCAGAGATTTTAATTTTCATTGTAGGTATAACTAGGTTAGTGTATATCGTTAGTGATGATTGTATGCTAAACGTTATTCTCATTAAATGGGTACTTTATTAGTCGTTGTTGTGATAATTTTGTGGTACACACGTTACCGTCAGTGTAGATTTGCATAAACTGGATAAGCCGTTTGAGTGGCTACATAAGCACGGCGATAAGCCTTGTGTTGCCGTTGGTTGGACCGGTAAAGTGCCTTTCTGGTTAGCCTAGTTTACCCTTGAGCTTTTGTGTTAGTCATAGTCTCCGTTGGTGCGTAAACAAGACAGCCGTTAGTGCATTTGTCATAGTATCACAAACGTTGTCCATCGTCTTGAACGCGAAAGGTCCGTTGCTGTATTGCTAATGATTAGTTTGAATAAGCTTCGTATTTAGACTGTCCATGACATTAAGTTATAACACTGAAAAGATTGGTTGGATACTTGGTAGAAAACTTAACATCTAGAGCATCAGCCTAGTAAGATTTTATTATAGTCTGCTATCATATCAGCCAAACGACGTCCACTGCTGGACATAGGCCTCCCCCAAGGTTCTCCACACAGACCGGTCTTGAGCCGCCCGCATCCAACCGCCTCCCGCGATCTTGACGAGATCGTCGGTCCACCTTGCGGGGGGCCTACCTCTGCTGCGTCGTCCGGTACGTGGCCGCCACTCCAGAACCTTTCTGCCCCAACGGCCATCGGTTCTTCGAGCTATGTGCCCTGCCCACTGCCACTTCAGCTTGGCTATCCGGAGAGCTATGTCGGCGACTTTGGTTCTACTGCGGATCTCCTCATTTTTGATTCGATCTCGCAGGGAAACTCCAAGCATAGCTCTCTCCATCGCCCTCTGAGTGACCTTGAGCCTTCTGATAAGGCCCATAGTGAGCGACCACGTCTCTGATCCGTAAGTCATCACTTAGTCATCACATAGTCTGCTATGTGATAAGGAAAACCAAAGTAACATGTTGAATAAACCTAGTTTAAGATTACTTTGTTAAACGCTCGAAATGATTATCCGGGTGGTGTTGTGTAACCGGATGGAGGTTGCATAGCGTGATGTTGAAGACCCGATGAATATCAGAGTATGAGCAATGCAATATTTTAATGAGTTTCCTATTATTTTAACGAGTATGCGTTTTGTTGAACATGTCAGCTTCGAGAGATTTTGAACAGAGTTCCTTTATTCCCACTGACTTGGGTCAGAAATAGCCGAACGACTAGAATGAGTGCTGTGCGATAATTTTATTTTATTCCTAGAGCCAAGTACATTAAAGTGTGGTCGTTGATCGCAACCACGGATACTCTGCTACTCAAGTAGCTCTCATTTGAGTTTTGATCGCTAAAATCATCTACCTCTGATTTTTGTGTCGTATGACAAGAGCGTGTTGCGAGAATCTGAAAGTACTCATGGACTGTCGATTGGTTATCTCAGAACTGTAGTCGTTGCCTCTATGTAGCCAAAAGAAATCAATTAGTCAGGTATAGGTAGTAGAGCCTTGCTGATTTCAGCATGAATGAGCCGGCTCGACCGGGGAAGTACTACCCTCTCACAGAAAATCGACGTAAAGTAACAGTACCTAAACTGTTGCGTTTCGTTCGGTGAGTGAGAGTGCCGGAGGCCCTATCCTCTATCCCTTCTTCCTGATTCCACTCCTCATCCTATCCCTTTTCCCTACCCCAAGGGGCGGCAACGCACTTGGGAATCCTGTGGTGTTGCTTGTGTCTATTTGCGGCGGTAATTGCTTACCATCTGGCAATCCGTCTGCTCGTTTGCGGCCTATTACCATAAAAAAAAAATTGTTTGTCCGAAAGGCGTTTGGTTAGAAGATGTAGAGTCTAAAAACCTTAGCTTAAATGTTTTGAGAGACTCAGAAAAAGTCTGTTCTGTATACAATAGGAATGGAGCCTATTAAGGTCGTCTTGAAGAAGCCAACAGTCCTGTAATGTTTTACGTGGTTTATAAATTTTGATGTCGTCAGCGTACATTAAGAATTGGGAATTAGTGAAACAGCGTTTAATGTCGTTTATGAATATAATGAAAAGTAGAGGTCCCAAAATTGACCCCTGAGGGACACCGGACTCCACAACCCTACAGTCTGACTCGAAGCCATTAATTACCACTTTCTGAGTTCTATTGTAAATGTAAGAGACAAACCGTCTAAGCAAATTACCACGTATTCCATTAAACGCAAGTTTTTCGAGAAGGATTGCATGGTCCACCTTGTCGAACGCCTTCTGAAAATCAGTGTAAACTGTATCTACCTGGACTCTACGGTCCATATTTGCAAATAAATTGTTTGTGAAAACCATAAGATTCGACACAGTGGAGCGTTTTTTAACGAAACCATGTTGTTCTGGAACGATGAGTTGATGTATACATGGATAGACGGCGCCATGCACCAGCCTCTCAAAAACTTTAGACAGGGTGGAAAGAATTGAGATAGAGCGGTAATTCTCTACATTATCTTTGTCACCACTTTTATATACGGGTGTAACAAATGCTCGCTTCCACACGGCTGGGAAAACACCCTCACGTAAACATTTGTTAAAAATTATATGTAGAGCATTAAAAATGGTATCAGCTATTTTGACAAAAAAATAAGGTGTCAAATTGTCGGGACCAGCACCCTTGGACGAGTCTAGTGACTTAAGCGCGTTGTGAACGACAGATTCCGTTATGTAGATATCGGACAGATACGTAGCACCATCCGCATATGAGTTGGTTGGTTTCCAAATATTGGGATCTAAAGTGGAGGATTCGTAAACGGATGAAAAGAAACTAGAAAAGAGATTACATATTTCTGTAGGATTCCCTGAAGAAACGTCTTTAAAGCGCATGTTCGCAGGGTAATTACATTTACCTTTTCTGTTTGAAATGTAAGACCAGAAGTGTTTTATATTTTTTGGAATGCTTTCTTCGACGGTGGTTATATAGTGCCGAAAACAGTTTATGGATTCTTTACGAAATAATCTACGATATTTTGAAAAAGATATGTAATCAGCTTTGTTGCCGTACTTTTTCCATTTAATCCACGCACGTTCCTTATTTTTTTAAATACGGATAAGGCCAGGTGTAAACCACACAGGAAAGTTTGAGTTGGTTTTGCGTGTCAATGGAACACGTAACCTAATTACTCCATACATTACGTCGTAGAAGACGTTGACAGATTGTTCTGCGGGGAGTTCGGAAAGGATCCCATTCCAGTCAATCTTCCCTAAGTCGTCATTGATGTCATCGTAGGCAGCCTTGTGATAGTTGTACCTGACAATTGTGCGACACTTCATGGGAGTAAATTTCATATTCAAACAAGTACTAACTGAAAATTGTGGATGGTGACCGTCAGGGTCCAGTAATGCACTGCAGGCCACTGACTGGCAATTAGCATTGGACATAAACAAGTCAAGTATTTGACCCAGATTGTTCTTAAATATGTTAAATTGTAAACTGTTAGTAACAGACATGAAATTTACCAGATGCTGGCCGATGGCGGTTGATGAGTATGCAGTTACATGGTTACCACAATTCAACCAATCAACACCGGGCAAGTTAAAGTCACCGACTATAAAAAATGAAGATGTTAGAGGGTCGTTAACGATATCCTATAACAAGTCCAAGTAGTTAGTGTAAATAACGTCGCGGGTTCGTGGAGGCATGTATGCAGCGCTAATCAGGTGTTGCTTATTCGACTGAAATGCAGGTAAATAAACCGTAATTTGTTCAATTTCAGTACAACCGAATGGGGAAGTAGCCCTGGTAGGATGTAGCTCTCGACGCACCGCAATCAAGACCCCACCGCCCTCGGCTATTCCAGTAGCGGAACGATCACGATCGCAACGAAATACCGTGTAACGTTCGTCAATAAATTCGTTGTCCCGAATGTTCGGGGTAAGCCAGGTTTCAGTTAGGATGATGACGTCATAAGAATAGGACAAAATATTCATGTAAAGTGTATGTAACTTTGTGCGAATCCCTCTACAGTTTTGATAATATATAGTAAAATTAGAGTTTGCTGTCATGTGTAATAATACAACAATATATATATAGGCTAACCTCATTGGTGGTTAACAATGAGGTTTGCTACAATGTTACAGGCCGCCAAGAAGAACGACATGCCAATAGCGAACACCGGGCTCTGGTGAGGTGACCACTGTTCAAATCGCAGTCAGCGAGGAAACAGCTGAACAGGCGCTCACGGCCACGTGTACGGCGGACGCTAATTTTTGATATAAATTTTAATGTGTTTTCTATGTTCGATTATATTGTGAGTACCTATTTACAATAATAACTGAAGTGATGTACAAATGCTGTTTTACTTACCATCTCCTCGCCCGCAAATCTACGCCCGCTCATAATTTGAAGAAACAAACGATAGTAGAAGGATAAAATGGAAAGAATGCAGTAGAAATCCCTTAACCCACAGTCGAAAGACTTTATCAGAAGTGGCTACGAAGGGCAGATGAACAGGAGATGGCATTCGATCATGGAAAGACAGATCTCGTGTGAGTACCTATGATTTTGTTATCAATAACGAAGCGTTTCACAAAGCCGTTACTAGCAACGTAACCCGATTCTGCTCGTGAAATTACATTCCTGACGATGTTGAAGCTGATATTGAAAAATGGTGGCGAAACACCAACATCATATTGCATTATCGGAATCGCCTTAAGCGACGCATTGAAGAGGCGCGCCGCGTTAATATGAAATGTGACGGCTGCATTTTAAGGAATTGCTATTCGCAAGGTTCGGCAAATTGAAGAGATCATTACTGAATTGATTGTGAACCCAATACATACACCATCATGTAAGCAAGGAGGTATCTCTTTAGCAACCTCAACAGGATAACCAACCTACTTTATTATGCGACAGGCCACAAATACGAATTTGACAACACGATGACAGCTCAATACAATTGTGTCGTGCACCTAGAAAAATATCGCTGAAGAGAAAAATTTGAGAGCTAAAATATCGCGCTGTGATAATGATGAAGGAAACGTGTTTAGTTGCTGATTTATAATTTTACGGATCATGCCTCCACCGTGATCAGGCACAAGATGGCAGTAAAGCAAAGTTAAAGATGGTGTCGCTGTTATAAAAATGCTGGAGAGAAGATCGCCACTTATTTTCAGGTTTCAAAAGATATCCGAGAATACTCAGTTTAGAAAATACGTTCACGTTTTTGAAACTAGTAAATGGTATGGTACCCACATCGACTGGTAAGTCAGTTCTTCAGGAGATATCATTTTACAGCGAGACAAGTAAGACAATTCCTAGGTTTGGTCTACATTGGGCATCCGTAAGCACAGCCGCGAAGGGTGAGTTGTGTTCTACACTTATGGTTATAACAGCATGGTATAGTTACAGCTTGAAAGTTATGGTACCTACAGTATTAATTTTGGGACAACAGAACTTTCAGTGGTGTCTCACGACCGAAGTTGAGTCTGAGTACCACTCGTGAGATTTGTAAACCCTATCAGTGACACAACTAGTTGAAGTTTTCGTTAATCTTGATGGTCAACATCTTACTATCCAGACTAACAGAATTTCAGTGGTATTTCTTGAAAGCTTCTAAATGTTAAAACTATTTGTCACCTCATGTTCATGAGGATGAGAAACGCATACCATCCGTTTCTCTTAGCATATGATGTTGCTGTCATGTAGGGAGACGTGACTGCCTCCGTGGTCCAGTGGATAGTGTAAACGACTGCCGATTTGAGGTCCCGGATTCGATTCCCGGGTCGGGCAAAAGTGTTATTAGGTTTTTTCGAAGTCTCAGTATGATATTCCGGGTAACGGCAATAGGCTCGTCCGCTATTACGTGGGACTTAACAGTTCATGGCGATATGTGGGTGTAATACTACCTCTCTGCCTACTCCTTTGGTGATACAGGCGTGAGTCTATAGTGAGACGTCAAATGGCATAATATGCTGAGTTTTTGTCTAGAATCTCTTTAACTCCCTTGTCTTTATAGAGCCCGAAAGTCTTGAAACTTTAATTGTGGGTTAGTTAACCTCAAACTCCTTTAGTTTTGAACTCTAGAGACTTTTGTTAAGGTGGTAAATTATGTCAAATTAAACAATAGTTGATTTCAGGTAACCTTACGTGTCAGTGAGCTAGTCAAATCTGCACATTACAAGGACTGATGGGCGATGAAGCAAGCGTGTCTTAGAGTGAAGAATGCGACTCAGTAAACGTAAGGACGGCCGGCCCCCCCTGCTAGGTGGACCGACGACCTGAAAAAGTTAGCTGGGTTGGACTTGATGCGGTAGGCTGATTGATTGATTACAGGTAAAGCAGAAACAGGCTCCCGATATTCAGAACCTAGCACGAATAAGGCTATGTTGGATTCAACGGTCAGGTGAAGTGGGCACATGCGTAGCTTAAAACAATCCGCTATATGTCATCGTACCTACTACCTATGTATCATCTACGTCCGTTACACAAATAGTGCACGATTGGCGTAGTGGTTAAAGCAACCATCTCACCACTTCACACTGTGCCGAGTGTTGTAGGTTCATTCCTACACGAGACAACACTTTGTGTGGTCCTCAAACACCGCTTCACACTGAGCTGAGTGTTATGGGTTCAGTCCCCATACGAAACACTGTGTGTAACCCACAAATGGTGGTTTAGATGTACTTGAATGTCTGTTGGTTGTATGTTTGTAAAGTCCCCCGCGACACATTATTTATAGCTAGTGCATGGAAGATGACTTAAAAATTGTACAGTAAGAATTCGAAATTGTACAGTAACAATTCGTCATAACTAGTTTTGGATAAGTCTCTATGAATAAAAGTAAAGGAGATGAACATGCTGCACTGGATAAGTGGTGTCACGCGGAAGGACCGCATTAGGAACTCCCGCATCCGGGATAGCCTTCATGTCCGTGACATTGCTGACAAACTGCAAGAGTGTAGTCTACACTGGTATGGCCACGTCTTATGTCAACCGGCATCTTACGTGGGTAACAAATGTCTTGCCATGCTACTTCCGCCGGGTCCCGGTAAACGGGGAAGGCCAAAGGAATGCTGGCTTGACGTCGTAAGGGATGATATGCGTGCCAACCAACTAACCACCAGGGATGCTGAAGACCGTGCGAAGTGGAGGAGACATAGCCGGAAAGTGAACTCCGGGCTCCAAGGCGTGGGTTTTGGAGCGCAACCGGGACAGCGCTAAGATGATGATGATGATGATGATGATGATGATGATAAATAAAAGTAAAGCATCAATCGCTTTAACCTTGTTCACAAGTAGGCTAATTAAAACTTGTATGCTTCAGGATTTTAAAGACCTGGTAAGATCTTCGATGAAGATGAAGTGCCTGCGATTAATGGTAATGAAATTAAACAGAGTCCTAAGAAACCAACGGTGAGACAGCGTCCATTCCTGGTGAGAAGACATGACTGCTGCCAGCGTCGATAGTAAGACGACTCGCTAAGTAATTGTGACTTGAGTAAAGGTATGTGTGTACTTACGTGTGTTGTATAGTAAGTTGTTTGTGTCGATCGGAAGGGTCCAGTATGCCCTGTCCATGATTAGGGTCAATCGGAAGGGTCCAGTATGCCCTGTCCATGATTTAGTCTGTTGAAAGGGGTCTAGTACGCCCGGTCCGCACTCATCCTTCCATCTCCAGGCTCAGCTGACTAGGCCCTTTCAACAAGAAAGGGCCTAGTCAGCTGAGCCTGATAAGCCTGTGTAGCATTTTGGTATTCGGTCAGTAGGACCTGGTACCCCAAGAGGGTGCCATGGTTATACTATGCCTGTACCATGGTTGAGTAATTGAATGAAGGGGCTCCGCGCACCCAATCCAAGTTACTACGCAATAGCGATGTATATCATTCTGGTCAGGAAAAGCCGAGCGAATGTTAATGTGCATCTTTACTCATTGAACAGGTCTGGAGGAATAATGCTGCGTCCTGTAGATGCTGGACACCATGCGCACGAGGTCGTGCGATTCGTCAGAATGGCCGTATAGGCTAACCTCATTGGTGGTTAACAATGAGGTTTGCTACAATGTTACAGGCCGCCAAGAAGAACGACATGCCAATAGCGAACACCGGGCTCTGGCGAGGTGAGCACTGTTCAAATCGCAGTCAACGAGGAAACAGCTGAACAGGCGCTCATGGCCACGTGTACGGCGGACGCTAATTTTTTATATAAATTTTAATGTGTTTTCTATGTTCGATTATATTGTGAGTACCTATTTACAATAATAACTGAAGTGATGTACAAATGCTGTTTTACTTACCATCTCCTCGCCCGCAAATCTACGCCCGCTCATAATTTGAAGAAACAAACGATAGTAGAAGGATAAAATGGAAAGAATGCAGTAGAAATCCCTTAACCCTCAGTCGAAAGACTTTATATATATAATATACCATAACTAAGATACGTGAGGTAACACTCACCTATAAATGCATCTTTATAATCGATACTAATAGACTTATATGATCCCAATAATATAGAAGTGAACCTCCTTTGTTTAAACATACTACGAATGAACCTTAATATGAAACATACACCTTTTTTAAAACACAAATAAATGAATATTTTTAACCTATACCAATCCACACCAACGCCAATATATAAAGGAATGTTAACATTGACATATACTCTAACGATAGACGGAGCATTCCCTACAAATATTTTGTTCAAATTTTCTAACGTATGACGTCTAATCGTACTAGCGCAACACGCAGGCGCAAGCAGCGCCAATAATTTACAGTGTCTAGTTATTATTATAGCCAATCAACAACAACCAGTCCTGGCATCTTACCAATGAGTATCCAATAGTTCTCTAACGCTACTGGCTGCTTATTGCCATTTGCAAAGACTATTTATGTACATCACAGAAGAGATGTTTTCTGCCTACAATATTTCATCAACATAATAAGAACAGTTTATTTATGAAAATAAAGGGAATTAATTGCTGGGGGTTTATTTAAGCAAAAAAAAAAACCGGTCAAGTGCGAGTCGGACTCGCGCACCGAGGGTTCCGTACAAATCTGTAAGTATATATAATTATTAAAAAAGGGGAATACATTTTTTGAGATTTTGTTTACATATTCGAGATATTATTATGATCAGTTGGAAAACATATTGAGCAGTTATTTAATTTAATTATTGTGACAGTAAAACATGGACAGTAATAAAAAATCAATTAGTCGGTTATTTTATCATACCATGACAATTCTAAAAATAATTGAGCAGTCCCATAACTGAATGAGAAATAAATACTTAACACTAGAAAAATAAAGTCTAAAATGACAATAGTACTAGCTATTTCAGTCACGACTGCACTTCAAATTGTATTCCAACACCAAATGTAATAAATGATGACCAAATATGTGGGTTATGTTAGGTTCTCTTGCGATCTCTAATAATTCTAAAATAGGAGCCCTGCGGAGCAGGGCAGGGCTCCGTCAACTTAGTTTATTAAAATAGGTGTTGTAACGAAATCCAATTTATGTGTTGGTATTTCATACAACTAACAAAAAAGCTTTGGTTATAATAAGATTTCTAACCGATAAATTCCAATTTATTACAAGTTACCGCTCGTTCAATAATTTTTACCGCCCCTTTAATTATTTTCCTGCTCAATTATATATTCACTGATCCATTTCATTATTTTTAACTTACCAAAACTGCTATTTACAATTGCCTCTTTAAGTCATTGCCTTAAAAAAATGCGATGTAACTAAAAATGTAGTGTTTTGAAAATTTTTCCTATATGCTATAAAACGTTGCTTGATGCCAGATTTCAAGATTTTAGATCGACTGGAAATACCCTTTAGTTTTGACTTGAGCATTTGACATGAATTTCAATTTAATAACTTTACGACGCGTTCATGAGGAAAGAGGTAGTAACTCTAAAATTTAAAAAAATGATTTTGTTATATGATGTTACTAAAAAATTACATTTATGGAAATTTTGCCTTAATCTGTGTGTAATAAGAAGTGGTCTTGTACCAAATTTGAAGATTCTAAGTTCATGGGAAGTACCCTGTAGGTATTGATTCCCTTGTGACCTTCGAAAATTTGCGAGAATTTGCGGCATAAACAGCTGTATCTTTTGATTGCGTTGGCTTAGAAGATTGATTCTGTTACAGCTTAAAGATATTAGAGATTTGAGTATTTGATATGAATTTCAATTAAATACCTCTATGCATTCATAAGGAAAGGGCTAGTAACTTTATTTTTTATTATTATAATATGATGTAACAAAAAATCTACGGTTTTCGCAATTTTTCCTTTATCTGTGCTACAAGGCGTTAGTTCGTACCAAATTTCAAGAATCTAAGTTAACGGGAAGTACCCTGTAGGTTTTGATTCCCTTGCCAGTAGTGGCGAGTTTGAAAATATGTTTAAATTGCTGATTCTGTTGATTGCGTTGACATAGAAATTTCATTTCATTACAGCTTAAAGGTATAATAGATGCAAGTATTTGATATAAATTTCAATTTAATAACTTTATGCGTTCATGAGGAAAGGGGTAGTAACTTTAAAATTAATACAGATATTTTTTTTATATGATGTAACAAAAAAATTATGGTTTTCGCAATTTTCCCTTTATTTGTGCTATAAGACATTGCTTCGTACCAAATTTCAAGATTCTGAGTACACGGGAAGTACCCTGTAGGTTTTGATTCCCTTGCGAGTAGTTGCGAGAAAATATGCGGCTTAAATTGCTGTTTCTTTTTATTGCGTTGACATAGAAGTTTGATTTTATTACAGCTTCAAGGTATTATAGACCTGAGTATTTGATATGAATTTCAATTTAATAGCTTTACGCATTCATGAGAAAATGGTAATTTCTTTAAAATTATTAAAAATATTTTTATGATATGATGTAACTAAAAATGTACGGGTTTCGCAATTTTTCCTTTATGCAAGCTATAAGACATTGATTCGTACCAAATTTCAAGATTCTGAGTTCACGGGAAGAACCCTGTAGGTTTTGAGTTTCGAATGTTTGCGGAAATTTACAGCATAAACGGCTGTATCTTTTGATTGCGTTGGCTTAGAAGTTTTATTTTTTCACAGCTTCAAGGGACAGTAGATTTGACTATTTGATATAAATTTCAGTTTGATACCTTCACGCGTTTCTGAGAAAAAGGCTCTTGACAGACGGACGGACAACAAAGTGATCCTATAAGGGTTCCGTTTTTTCATTTCGAGGTCCGGAACCCTAAAATAGAATCTATAAACATATTCAGATGTTTTTATTACAAAATAGAAAAATGTATTCGTGGGCGTAAGTTCAAGACTTGCCTTAGTTGCCTCACGAATAATTTTAATGTTTAAACTTTATATTTATCTTACTATGAGAATTTCTTAAACATATCCTAATATATAAGGCAGGATTGTTTAATATTCTGTAAAGATGCCCTTGCTGACCACAGAGTTCTAAACCTACACATGTGGTAGATAGCACTATGTGCTACCATAAGGAAACCAACTATTAAAAAAAAATCAATGACGAAGTGGCCTGAGTAGCTTAGTCGGTACGGTATCGACACGGTTCGTCGTGGTCGCGGGTTGAAGTCCTGCCTAAAAAAAATATATTTTAAATTGCAGTTAAATTTACTCTAGCAAGAAATGCTCAAAAATATATTTTAATAACTATTCAATTGCCACCAAACACAATTAATTTTGTGGTTTTTTGTGTATTGGTCGGATAACGGAAATCAGGATCTGTTTAGGCCTCATGGTTCAATATTATTTTTGCGTATTTTTCTATAACTGCAAATGTGTACCTACTATGATGAAGTGTTGAAATATTCGTTAATACGGTTATTACGATCAATATACCAAAAAATAAAAAGAACACAGAATTAGTGTTATACAACGTCAAATTGGTTTTATAACATTAATCAAACTAAAAAACTCTTAAAACCAATACCTTCACGAAGTCTGGTCTTATTCATACCTATATTTTACCTACAATAACTTGCAATGTATTTCTGCATAGTAGTTAGTCTATGATCGTAAATGACGTCACATAAAAATTAAAGAAATACATTTTAATGTGGTATTATGATACATTTAACTCTTTTATTTACATAAATAATTAAAAGTATTGACTAACGCTACTACAGATACAAGTTCTGATTCAAATTAATCGATATATCGTCGCCACACAGTCAATAAACGAAGCGGACCCACACCGCAGGAAAGTCAAAGTGACACTAGATTGGTTTGCCGGTATGTTCATGCAAAGCATTTGAACAAAGTAAATGTTCTGAATGCTACATCTAGTACTTTAGTACATATATATCGATGAATGTTAATAAATTAATGTATGTAGTACTAGTCTGACTCGTGTCTTAGTTCAGGTATATTTATGACCGATGATAGCATGAGTGAATGACATTATTATGTGTCCGTTGATTGAATGATTTTAGGTTGTGCTGTTAACAAGCTTAACTATTTCCTAACAATGTTTGCTGAAACACTGTAGATGTATAAAAATAGTACAAATATGGCCACTTCATTCATACTGAGGTTATAAATATACACTGGTCAACAAACTCGTCGTTTACAAAGGCTTGGTAGTTATTAAGCCATTTGTGTTGAGCACCTTTTGGAGGTCGTAACAAACACATACAAAATGAATCCATTAGCACTTTTAACTAAATGTGTGAATATGTGCTGGAAATAAAAACAACTACTTTAAGCATCAACTGCGATATACGAGCATTTTTATAGTGCCGTAACGATAGTGTTACTGCGTGAACAAATTATACACGCCTGGGAGACCATCCGGCGCCCTTTCCGGACGGAGACCCATGACATGGCGTGTGCGTTTAAGGCCTAGCTCACCTACTTCATGCAGAATATTCGATGATGCAGTTTAGATTTGGTAAGACAACATTGACTTAGAAGGGCAGCTCAATAAAAAAATTGAGGAAGTATGATCATGTTCAAAGCTACTGCCGAAACGAAAGTTTTACTCACTGCAAGGAAATATTTCTCAAATAAAGAGCAAAAGAAAATACATTGGCTCGCCTCCATTTTACTACTGTAAATATCGCCGATACAGAGCCAGTTTTGCGACAAAAAATGATTAGGATACATGAACCGTATGAAAATGTTCACACAGAACAGGCTTGACATAAAACTAAGCGTTATACAGGCACAACCCACAGACCCTTACATTTCGACTCTTATGAGAATTTCTTTATTGGTACCATATTAAACTGACTGACGAGAAAATATTTGTAATAAGCGCACGCACGGGTTTAAGTTATCGGTCATTGTGGAAGTTGGATCAGAAAATACCAACAACGTTTTAGTTTACTTATAACTGCTTTGATGAAAGCAGTTATAAGGCTCTTCGATACAAAGAAATTATACAATTCAATAAAAGACAGTAATTTTCAGCTGTTTATCAAAAACATTTTATTCCATGGTAATTTTATGTTCAGCCTATTGGCAAATTATATAGATCTGCTTTTGACGCGTTGAGATGTCGGTCTTCTGTAGTTCATATAGAAATAACTATAAGAACAGCTCTTTTATTTGCTCATGTGATCAGTTTCTAGTACAATTTCTGTAACCAGTAATTTGCATAAGAGCTGACCTCCGTGTAGTCCTTCTAAATTGCCTAGTAAAATGCAGAATTTATTGTCATTATTGCTAAGAAGAAGAACTTTCTAATGGTGATGAATATACAGATTAGCTACAGAAGATCTGTACCGATTAAATCTAATAACATTTTGCATCGGTCAGACGCCGAGGGGCATTATTATTAATATATCTGCCACGCTTTATTGAATATATTTGCGATTATTTTGATTTCGGTCGGCCACCTCGTTGAACCTTTTATAAAGGTATTCAATAAAAAAGGAGATAATTGAACATTCCAGCGTGAAAGTAAGACTTGTGCTAAACATGACAATACACTTACATTTGCCTACTTTTTAGAAGATTCCAGATGCATATATTGACTGCACGGTTGGCGTAGTCTATTAAGCGGCCGCCTCGCCGCTTGACACTGTGCCGAGTGTTGTGGGTTCGATCCCCACACGAGACAACACTTTGTGTGATCCACAAATTGTTGTTTCGAGTCTGGGTCCATTGTGTCCGTTAGTTGTATGTTTGTAAAGTCCCCCGCGACACAGGATTTAGTCCTAGTGCGGAAGTTGTCTTTGAAAAAAAAAAAGATGTATGTATCTGCTAGTAAGCAAATTCACCGATACTATGTATAGTGCGTGTAATTAACAGTAGTGACATAAGAAGTTGCAGTATTATTTTCGTACCATTTAATTAAATAATCTCTAATCGCAATTTTAGCCTTGCAAACCCGCAATATAAAGTATCAAAGTTATTTCGATATTCCTAGAAATTAAATCATTAATGATAAGGGCCAATTACTTCTAAAAACCGTAAACCGGCGCCCAAGCAGAAAAAACATTCGAAGAGTATTCGTATGGTCAACATTTTGTATGACAATTGTACAGCGCCCCTATTGTAGTACAAGGAACTAATTTGGGGGTCACGAACTACTTTCGCATCACCACATTAACGCAACCTTAAACAAAGAAGCTCAAATTTGAAGTCCAAAGAACGTTCGGCTGTAAGTTTGGCGAACGGTAAAATAAATCGATCCTTTCGAGAATTTAAGAATCTTCTTTCACTTACAATTTGTAGGCATAAAAAGTTTAAATGTATGCATTAGAGTAGTATATACATGTTTAAGTTATTTTAAAAGAATAATTAATTTACTCAGTTTAATGTTTTAATTTTTATTTTTTAAAACTAACTACTACTTACTTATTTGATTGTATTTTTTTTTGACATGTGACTTTATTTATAACTAGAACATAATATAGTTTCAATAGTTTTTATATAACCATAATAAAATAATATATGATGAACATTGCATGCCAAATGGCAGAATATAGCTGCACTAATGTTTGTTCTGTGACTGACAAAAGCTTTGTAAACATCTATGTATCACCTTTATTCGCAATAAATTATTTTAATTTGAATTTGAAAACTATTAAGATTATTGAAACGGAAAAAAGCCTTTTAAGAAATTAAAGGATTTTTATTCATTTATTATTGCTTGGCCCTTTGAACCACTAAGTATGCGTGCTTTTATTTGTGTGTAGGTAGAGAGACCATTAATATATTGGATGTCAGAGAAATTCAGATTTCCCAATTTGATTTGTATAGATACGATATATCTTATATTTTAAAAAGCCTATTTAAAAAAAATCTAACGACGATAAGCATATTCCAAACTAGGTCTAGCAGAAATTGCAATGTGCGATAAGTCCGTGCTTGTACCATTAGTCTTAAGGCTATTATATTGTTTACTAGCTTTCGCTCGCGTCAATTTAGCTGAGATAAAATGTTTTATACAAAAAATAAACTGGCTAAGTGCCAGTCGGTCTCCCTCATGAAGAATTCTGTAGTAGCAGGCATAGGAAGGATTTTAAGGGTTTAGATACCTCAAACGGTTTAGATACCTTGGTGTCGGGTCGGAAAATCCTCATGGAGTCTCTCCGCCCTGGGGGAAGGGCGAAGGGGACCGTGAGGCTCTTACTGACTTAAAACCAACCCGTGTTCCTTAGTTACCCGTGTGTCGGAGGGTCGGGTATCACCGAAGCATTCCTCTCTACCCCCCGACGAGTATTTGCCCACCAGATGGTCAGGCGGGCCCCGAACAAAACCTCCTTGGCAGCGGATGAAGGTGTTGGACCCCACTGCCAAAACACCCAGCGGCCGCAGAGGATAGGGAGAACGGCAACGCAACACCGCATATCCTCTTCCTCTGCGGCCCTACCACGACGCACCGATGGTGCGCCCCCATTTGGTCGCGGGAGATAAGGCGCGCGGCAACACAACACCGACACGCCTCTCCTCCCGCGCCCGACTGCGAGGGACAGAAGGACTGTCCATCGTACCCGCACCTTTGGATGCATCCTGCGAAGGCCTCCGTCAAGCCCACGCGGAGCGTCCAGTTCCGGTATCTCGCTTAGCTTTACCGTGGGTGACCCAACCACAGTTACTGAGCGCCCTACCACGACAAGGTGGAGATTCCACGGGGGTTCTCCCCCGTGGAAGCTTAATGGGTTTAGATACCTAATCATAAATTTTAGGGCAGCAAATATATCTTCGTTCTTCGCAGTGTTTGTTTAAACGACAAAGGTTTATTTTCGGTTTATGAAATGTGTTATACTTCAAAAACTAAGTAAGTTTAACTAACTAAGTTTTAACCCTTGGTTATTACTCATGGGTCTATGAGACCCTGCGCGCTAGAAAAACTACGATTTCATAAGTTTACTATTAGACGACCGCGCCCCCCCGCCCGTGTATTCTCAGTACGGCGCCCGGTCCTGCGCATAGTGGTTGTCTTGTCGCTTAGTTCTTGTTTCGCGCCAAAACGGCAATTACAGGGTCATGTTGACCCTTGAGTAGCATCAACAGTCGGTAAATGCATTATTTTAATGTTTTCTTTTGCGTAAAATATTCATTATATTAAGGTTTTTTTTTATTATAGTATAGATTTTAAGTGTCACTTTTGGTTTCAATGTGGGTCTGGTTTGCTTACGGATGAAGAGATTGGAAGTACTTTGCTTGATGTTGATGATTTTGATGAGGTGGATATTGCCCTGAATATTGGCCCCTCCATACTTTACTTCTTTGCACATGCATGTTCTGCTGATAATCAAGAGAACGCTTTGTCTTGTACCTTAAATGAATCAAATACTTGTGGGTTCCATCAAATCAAACAAAAGAGAGATTCCAAAAGATTTTTTACCGCATAAGGCAAGGAAAGTAGAAAATTTGTTGTTTGATTTTACAGCTAAAACCATCATGGTGTCTTATGAAACAAAGAAATCTAAATTTGTTATTCTTATTTTTGACATGCATCATTATAAATACATCATCATACATATAAATCATAATCATACTTTATAAGGAGACAAAAGTTGGTTTAGAAAAGAAAATGTGATAACTTTTCGGTTGCTAGGGCTTGTAAACGGTGGCCCGTGGTGATATTTTATGCAATTTTAAATATTAAAAGCATAAATAATAAGGTTATATATGATGCAATTAGTAGCACGTCAGTAAATCAGCCAAATTTCCTGCGTGGGTTTGGCATTGAGTTATGCTTACCTTACGCCGGACAAAGAATTTGTAACGAAAAGATACCCCGGCAATTGCGTCTGATAACTTCAAGGATATTTAAACTGCCTGTGTCTGAAAGACCTGTTCTTGTTGTCTCCAATACAGAATCTAAAAAACACGTTGCGGTATTTGTCCCTAGAAAAAAGATCGCAAAACAAACAGTGTTTGTTTTCAGTTAAAATTCCTATTTGCAACGCTTGCTCATTTATTGTACGTTCAAATTGCTCAGAAAGTAATTAAAGTTATGTAATTTTATTACACAATGTATCCTTTTTCTTTATTGGTGTGCTTTATTTCCAGATTTTTAATAGTTTAAAAAATATATGCTGTTTATAAGAGGATCAGAATGACCCTTGAGTAGTGACCGTGGAAATATAATTTTGAGTAGTTACCAAGTTTTAAATAATATACATACATACATACATAGACTCACGCCTGTTTCCCCGAAGGGGTAGGCAGAGGCATATTAAACGCCCACTTTTCGCCAGTGTTTTTGATCCCACGTAATAGGTGGCGAGCCTATTGCCGCTTATCGGGATATTTTGTTTGCCAGAGCCTCGTCCGTTGATCGGCAGGTGCACCACTTGCAGGTGAGGTTGGCTTGGGACCCTAAGTTCTTGGTGGGAACCCTTTGCATATCTTACAGCAATATTGTCTGAACATTTTTAAATTTCTTATTTTAAAAGATAGAGGGCTGTGGGAGTTGGCCAAGCATTTTACCACTATGAAAGTGTCTATTTTTAGAACGATTGACTTGAAATAAATATCTATGGGCACATATTATTATGTTTGAAGAAAGTAATTTTAATATCAATTCACTGTATCTCTTTCCCATACATGGAATTGATAGGTGTTTAAAGAACCAGGCATGTGTATGTCGTGCCACACACAATGTAGGGTTCCGAAGTAGCCCTTACACACTGACCTGAGGATACTGGGACTCGAGCACAAAATTCACTTCATCGCTTGCATATGTAAGTTGTAAGTTGTCCATTTGAGCCGTTATAAGTTTTGAAGCTTCATAATGTAGGCACCTATTTAGCATAGTTAATAATTATATACTTACCTAAAGACTACGGTTTATAAATAGTGGGGGGAAGGAGACGATTTGCACTTGGTGGTTTTGGATAAATATTTCGTTTTTTATTTTTGTTCACGCCTTGAATAAATAACTGAATCAAGTGCGAATCGGATTCACCAAGGGTGCCATAATAGTTCACCTAACCGAATATCACTATACTTTTTATCACTAAAAATAGCTTTGTTTTCCATAGTGTTTGTATAAACGACAAAGTTAAATTTGCGGTTTTTGTCTATGTGCTATATTTCAAAAACTGCTGAGAACATTTCATTCAAACCAATTTTCGTTCAAAAATTTCATTAAGATCAACAACATATATTTTTCTAGAATTTTACACTTTTATTTTAAAAGTTACACTCATTTTACTACTTTACCGTCTATCTTTTAAACGATTGAGTTTGAGAAACAATGCTTTTAGGTTAATCAAATTTTTAAAGATCTATCTGTAGACACTGCATTATTATGAAAAATGCAATAAAAAATAAATTGTCAGTTCCATGTTTAGAGAACCTGGATGGTTACCTGGAAGAAGGTTGTGAATTTGCTATATACCTATGTACATATAAAGCAAGCCCATCGTGTATTAAAAAAAAACAAATATTGTATAGATTTGACCGCGTTATCACAATGTACCTATAGCTCTGCCTAATTTCAATTTTCTAGAGCTTATAGTTTTCGCGTAAACCGCGACAGGACAGACGGACGGACGGACAAGGCGAAACGATACAGATTCCTTGTAGTTTACTACGGAACTCTAAAAAGGGCACCATAATAAATACCACAATTTTTGAAGTTATTAAAATAAAGCTAGTAAGAAAGTTAGGAAATTTCGATGTGAATCGTATTCGAGCACCGCTAAGGCAATCCCGGTACAGCGATATGTTGGGGATAACACGTCGTGCGTAGCAGTCGTTTAATCGGGTTTTGCCAATTTGTTGCTTAGAGCATGCAGACGTGTGTCCTGTGTACTAATTGACATATCATCGCAGAGCCCAAACTACTGCAGATGAAATTTTGGAAACCGGGTTCTTTTTATATCGTAGGCTAGGCACCCATTACGACAGAATTAAATAATATGTCACCATAAGGCCATAATAAGGCCATAAAATAAGGTTTGAAAGAAAGCTGTTGGCCCTAACCTGGCGACGGCTAGTTATATTATAAATGCTATATAAAAAATGAATAAAATACAGCATTTATAAACGCTATATTATAAATGCTGTATGTTATTTATATATAATATTTGTCCGTGGGGTGACGGATTAAGAATACGGAATGTCACCACCCCATATCATCCCATGGGTGTCGTAAGAGCCGACAGAGGGAGCATATTATGCAGAGAACAACAATGTAAAAGAAGGAAAACTTGATACAAACCCTATACCAACCCGTTTGGCCAGCGTGGTATAGTAGGCCAATTCCTCCTTTCAAAGGAGAGGCCTAGTCCAGCAGTGGACTGTTAAAGGCTGATGATGATGATGTATGTTATTACTCTTTTATCCCAAAATTTCAGATGGCATTGAGGCAAAAAGACGATGTCTATGAATAATTTATAAGTCTATTATACAAATAAATTATATTTGACTGTCTGTCTGCAATCTCAAAATAACTGTAATGCATATTGTTGCTAACCCGTTGCCAGTACCCCAATGATTTATTTAGATTGTTTGCCGTCTGGCTATTTATTCAGAGTAATCTTAAAATTGCTGAATCGATTTAGGTGTGAATTTTACTAATGGTTCATGAAAACTCTCGAACAAACGATGAAAATTTCATTAAGACGTTGCTGCGTGCAAAAGCTAGTCACAATTGAATTAGTCAAAACCCAGTCGGACTTATTTGTGAAGGATTCTGTAGCAGTATACATTTGTGTATCTCATCGACTTTGTAAAAAAAAATTATCCAAGTTCAAAATCCCTTTCCTAGTACTTTAAGGTTAAAGAAATGAGGGATGCCTTAGTCAGCAGTGAGATAAAGCTGATAACTGATAAAGAGTGCTCACCTGCGTAAAAATAAATATAAATAGCTAAATAACGGTTTTTAGTATTTTGGCTTCTATTGGTCATATAAAGAACCATCATACATTTTAGTTAGTGAAGATGAAAGGCGCTTAGATGAGAGACAGCCACATAAAAAATGAATGAAAATTAAATGCTCATCCCCTTGACCATGACCCTGTTTGAACTCCTCGTTTTAGGAATTGTATGAGGAATCCTTCAAATAAAGGCGAGGCAAAGAGCAACTTGGCAACGTCGGTCCTGAAGGTCATGTATGACAATCCTTCAAAAACAAACCATTAATGACTTTTTTGTCGTTTAGAAAATTTCATTAATGTCATACCACTGTAAAATTATCAATCCATTTGGACGATTGGATTAAATCTTCAAGCTTAATAGTGTTTTCCTATTTGATAATAAATATTAACAATTTGATTGAGTCTTTAATAGCACGTATTAATTTAAAAGGGTATCCATTTGACTCACAAGGACACATCTCTATTTACATTAGGATAACATCACTCCCCCCGTGGGATCTCCACCTTGACGTGGTGGAGGGGCTCAGTAACCGTGGATTTGTCACCCGCGTTGAAGCTAAGATGGATCCAGGAGGGGACGCTTCGCGTGGGCTTGGAGGGGCCTGCGCAGGATGCGTCCAACGGTGCGAGTGGCGGGGACAGTTCTGTTTGTCCCTTGCAGTCGGGTGCGGTCGCGGGAGGAGAGGCGTGTCGGTGTTGCGTTGCCACGCGCCCTATCTCCCGCGACCAAATGGGGGCGCACCATTCGATGCGTCGCGGTGGGACCGCAGAGGAAGAGGAGATGCGGTGTTGCGTTGCCGTCCTCCCTATCCTCTGCGGCCGCTGGGTGTTTTGGCGGTGGAGCCCAACACCTTCATCCGCCGCCAAGGGGGTTTCGTTCGGGGCCCGCCTGACCATCTGGCGGTCCAATACCCGTCGGGGGGTAGCGAGGAATGCTTCGGTGAAACCCTACCCTCCAACATATGGGTACATGAGGAGCACGGGTTGGTTTTTAGTCAGTAAGAGTCTGACAGTCCCCTTCGTCCTTCCCCCCTAGGGCGAAGGGACTCCATGAGGATTTTCAAACCCGACACCAAAAAAAAGCATCACTAATTTAAAAAGACGAGCATACGGTAGTCACTACAAAGCTGTACCGTTCTTTCTTCGTCATGTTATTGTGTACACGTCACCTTTATTGCGATTACGAGAGATTTCCTTACTTGAGCTTCTTGAAGAATATAATAGCAAATATTGTAACTAGCATCGTGCTGCGCTACAGCAGAAATTGGAGTGCTCCACTGCCTCGGGCATAGGTACATAAATGAGAAGTTTGTCGTCTCCATTTTATTCGAAGGTTTATTTCATAACGACGTTCTGGGACGACGTAGGATGTGACGAAACGAACATTTCAGATCTCTTCTACATACATATCTTGTTTTTTTTTTGTAGACTCACGCCTGTATCCCCGAAGGAGTAGGCAGAGGTATAATGTTCATTTCGCCATGATTTTTTAGGTTCAACGTTATAAGAGCCTATTGCCGTACCGGGCACATTACCAGACTCCGTGTTGCTTCTGAGGATTTCCTAACGGAAATACCCAATCACACTTTGCCCGACCCGGGTATCGAACTCGAGACCTCCCAATCCCACGCGCACATTTATGCCGCGAGAGCAACGAGGCAGAAATACATATCTGTTAAATGTAACGAAAGGTAGAAATGTGTGAGGGTTCAAATTGATTTAGTCTTACAATCGATTTTGTCGTCCAAACCATTATAAGATTATCTTACTCGGAATATGCTAAAAGAGCTGAAAGCTTATCGAACTTTTTGAATTTATTAGCCTCTATGGAGACTAGGTGTGAAGATAAAATACTTTTTTATGTAAAACATTAAATGTTGGGCGTATGCATGACGAGAACTATGAAAGTGGAGGCAGCGTGGAAAGTAGGTTACTGAGATCGTGCTTCTCTGCGTTTAGTTCGTGCAATGTTTACTTGTACAAATATTGTGGCTGTTAAACTGGAATAAAATACAGTTATTTGTAACAAGGAAAGAAGCTGAGGTTTCAACATAATCTAAGATCAAACTTTTATGCTTGGATTAACCTATGTTATCATAACATCGTTTAGTAGCATTGCACAATATCTGTACCGTATTATTGTACAGTTCGTGCCGACCTATTTTGGTAACAGTGTGAAGAAAAAGCTACCTTAGCTTTGGTTAGGTTATTAAATAAAGCTGCGTAAGTTTGACTTTTTGTAGTTATGTGCGTAATAAATTGTTAATTATCCCTTGCTCCATACCTCAGCGGTCCCGCCTATCATAACGGTCTTTATGAGAAGTCAATACCCCTCAATAAAGCTGATATTTGTTTAAGCGTTGGAGTATCGCTACCCCTTAGGGTTGCGGAGGACGGACGGCAGTCGCTTTGTGTAAAAGCTAATATTCTGTCAAATTTCAACAGGTTGTAGATCCTTACTGATTTCAGCATGAATGGGCCGGCTCGACCGGGGAGGAACTACCCTCGCACAGAAAATCAACGTAAAGTAACAGAACTTAAACTGTTGCGTTTCGTTTGGTGAGTGAGAGTGCCGAAGGCTCTATCCCCTATTCCTTCTCCTGCATCCTACTCCTCATCCTATCCCTTTTCCTGACCCCAAGGGGCGACAATGCACTTGTGACGACAATGACTCCTGTGGTGTTGCTTGAAGTAAAAAAAGTGACAGTGTTATCCTAGTTGCATACAAGATTAAAGTCTTGAATGCAACTGTAAAACGCTAGGAGGATGATTCATTTAGAGACTAGAATATATAATAATAAAAAAATACAGTAGAAATGTTTACTACACTACTCTTTATTGCTTGCAAAAGTATTAGGTTTAAAAAAGACGGAAACAGTGTTAGTAAAAATATTATTCTCGGATTCCTTCAAAGGTTTGTTCCTTCAAATTGACATCACACCAGGATAAAAATGAATATACTTTTCCAAACAATAATTGCTATTGAAATATATCTATCACCATTTTTTTTAATGATAAACGATCACTACAAATAAACTTGCCACAGATTATAATAACAAAACAGCTTGTTAAAAATCGCACTAAAATCTTCCACCCCGCTTGAGATAGCAACTAACTCCAATAATCTATCACGAGCGTACATCTAGGTGTGAAAAGAACTTTTACGGGCGTCGTCAATCTTAGGCGACATTTAATTCCGCCCTGGGACACTCACTTACGGTAACAATATTATATTTGTTGCCAAACATTTAAGTTCAGGTGAACATTTTCCCCTTTTTACCTGGAAAACCGAGAATAAATGTATATTTTATTTTACTAAGCGCTGGGTTGAATTTGGAATTTCCTAGCGGGTCATAATTTTCTTCAGCGTTGGGTTTTTACGCAATAGATCACAATCCTACTAATCCTACTAATATTATAAATGTGAAAGTTTGTGAAGATGTATGTATAGATGGATGGATGGATGGATGGATGGATGGATGGATGTTTGTTACTCTTTAACGCAAAAACTACTAAACGGATTTGGATGAAACTTTACAGTAATATAGTTTATACATCAAAATAACACATAGGCTACAATTTATAAAAAAAATGTATAGTGTTGCCATACTATAAGGAAAAGTATCAACTAAGTCGGCGAAAATCCTGTATTATCTTTATTTGTTTGCTTGGGTCAAATTTAGCAATTGGAATTTTACCCCCTTGCTGATGATTGATCTGATATTTGGTATACACTCATATCGTCATCGAGATTAAAAGATAATATTTAAATGATTGTAAATCCAAGATGGCCACCGATACAAAATGGCGAATCACATATTACTTCACAACAACCTCAATATGGGTATCAAATGAAAGGGTTTGATTGGTTGAATGGAGCTCACTATGAAAAATCTAAGATGGCCGCTGCCACAAAATGGCGTCTTATTTATTTTCCACAAATACCTCGATATGGGTATCAAATGAAAGGGCTTGATTCGTAGAATAGAGCTCACTATGAAAAATCCAAGATGGCTGTCACAGCAAAATGGCGGATAACATATTTTGAATATTTCCCACCAATAACTCAATATGGGTAACAAATGAAAGGGTTTGATTGGTAGAATGCAGCTCACTATGAAAAATCCAAGATGGCCGCTGCCACAAAATGGCAAATCACTTATTTTCCACAAATACCTCAATATGGGTATCAAATGAAAGGGCTTGATTCGTAGAATAGAGCTCACTATGAAAAATCCAAGATGGCTGTCGCCGCAAAATGGCGTATTACATATTTTCCACAAATAACTCAATATGGGTATCGAATGAAAGGGCTTGATTGGTAGAATAGGGCTCACTATGAAAAATCCAAGATGGCTGCCGTCACAAACTGGCGGATTACATATTTTCACAAATACCTCAATATGGGTATCTAATGAAAGGGTTTCATTGGTAGAATGGAGTTCATTATGAAAAATCCAAAATGGCCGCTGCCACAAAAAGGTAAATTACTTATTTTCCACAAATACCTCAATATGGGTATCAAATGAAAGAGCTTGATTCTTAGAATAGAGCTCACTTTGAAAAATCCAAGATGGCTGTCGCCGCAAAATGGCGGATTACATATTTCCACAAATATTTCAATATGGGTATCTAATGAAAGGGTTTGATTTGTACAATGGAGTTCACTATGAAAAATCCAAGATAGCCGCCGCCACAAAAAGGTGAATTACTTATTTTCCACAAATACCTCAATATGGGTATCAAATGAAAGAGCTTGATTCGTAAAATAGAGCTCACTATGAAAAACCCAAGATGGCTGTCGCCGCAAAATGGCGGATTACATTTTTCCACAAATACCTCAATATGGGTATCTAATGAAAGGGTTTGATAGGTAGAATGGAGCTCACTATGAAAAATCCAAGATGGCCGCTGCCACAAAATGGCGGACTATTTATTTTCCAATAGTACCTCAATTTGGGTATCAAATGAAAGGGCTTGATTCGTAGAATAGAGCTCACTATGAAAAATCCAAGATGGCTGTCGGCGCAAAATGGCGGATTACATTTTTCCACAAATACCTCAATATGGGTATATCTAGTGAAAGGGTTTGATTGGTAAAATGGAGCTCACTATGAAAAATCCAAGATGGCCGCCACCACAAAAAGGTGAATTACTTATTTTCCATAAATACCTCAATATGGGTATTTAATGAAAGGGCTTGATTCGTAGAATAGAGCTCACTATGAAAAAGTGAAGATGGCTGTCGCCGCAAAATGGCGTATTACATTTTTCCACAAATAACTCAATATGGGTATCGAATGAAAGGGCTTGAGTGGTAGAATAGGGCTCACTATGAAAAATCTAAGATGGCTGTCGCCATAAAATGGCGGATGACATATTTTCCACAAATACCCCAATATGGGTATCAAATGAAACGGCTTGATTGGCAGAATAGAGCTTATGATATAATTGACCTAAGCGCAGCGTTATTAAAAGCGCGAGAGTATGAGTTGGTGCGCTGAAGCGCAGTGGGGAGGAGGGGCGGTCTGATTTTGTACTTTCTGGTAATGCTTTCAGTTTTATTTTTGCTGCAATTCTATTCAGTAGGTATATAAGCTTTTCAATAACTTTAATAATATACCTACACTACATACTAATCTTTACCTGAAGTTTGACGACTATAAAAGCAAAAGTAATTTTAAGTACTTATTATCTGTTTATAATATATGTATGCTACACGGCTAATGTGTAGATCCGTTTGTAATGAAATTTGATGTGGATAGTCTGAAACCTGGGCAAGTACAAAGGCTACTCTATATTAAAATTTCATGCAGGCGAAGCCGCGGGTGAAAGCTAGTATTATAAATGTGAAAGTTTGTGAAGATGTATGGATAGATGGATGGATGGATGGATGGATGGATGTTTGTTACTCTTTCACGCAAAAACTACTGAACGGATTTGGATGAAACTTTACAATAATATATTTCATACATCAGAATAACACATAGGCTACAATTAATAAAGATTTTGTATAATGTTGCCATAATATAAGGAAAAGTATAAACTAAGTCGGCAAAAATCCTGAACTCTGAAAGCTATTAATTGGAATTTTACCCCCTTCCTGGTGACAGATTGATCTGATATTTGGCATACACTCATATTTTCATCAAGATAAAAGATAATATTTAAATGATTGTAATTTCAAGATGGCCGCCGATACAAAATGGCGGATCATATTATATTACTTCACAACAACCTCAATAAGGGTATCAAATGAAAAGCCTTGATTGGTAGAATAGAGTTCACTATGAAAAATCCAAGATGGCCGCCGCCACAAAATGGCGGATTACTTATTTTCCACAAATAACTCAATATGGTTATCGAATAAAAGGGCTTGATTGGTAGAATAGGGTTCATTATGAAAAATCCAAGATGGCTGCCGCCACAAAATGGCGGATTACATATTTTCCACAAATACCTCAATATGGGTATCAAATGAAAGGGCCTGATTGGTAGAATAGAGCTTACTATGAAAAATCCAAGATGGCCGCCGCCACAAAATGGCGGATTACCTATTTTCCACAAATACCTCAATATGGATATCAAATGAAAGGGCTTGATTCGAAGAAAAGAGCTCACTATGAAAAATCCAAGATGGCTGTCGCCGTAAAATGGCGGATTACATATTTGCCACAAATACCTCAATATAGGTATCAAATGAAAGGGCTTGATTGGTAGAATAGAGCTCACTATGAAAAATCCAAGATGGCCGCCGCCACAAAATGGCGGATTACCTATTTTCCACAAATACCTCAATATGGATTCGTAGAATAGAGCTCACTATGAAAAATCCAAGATGGCTGTCGCCGCAAAATGGCGTATTACGTATTTTTCACAAATACCTCAATATGGGTATCGAATGAAAGGGCTTGATTGGTAGAATAGGGTTCACTATGAAACATCCAAGATGGCTGCCGCCACAAAATGGCGGACTACATATTTTCCACAAATACTTCAATATGGGCATCAAATGAAAGGGCTTGATTGATAGAATAGAACTTACTATGAAAAATCCAAGATGGCCGCCGCCACAAAATAGCGGATTACCTATTTTTCACAAATACCTCAATATGGATATCAAATAAAAGGGCTTCATTAGTAGCGCTCGTAGCGAAACTTGGCTTGCCGTTCGTAACAGATCGTAAAAGTTAAGCAACGCTTGCACAGGTTACCACTTGGATGGGTGACCGTGTGTGGCATTTACATCTGAGCGCTACCGTGCTTCGGAGGGCACGTAAAGCTGTCGGTCCCGGTTCTTGTCCAAGGATAAGGATCGTTAGGCCATGTCGGAGGCCTTCGGGCGGTCTGAAAAACTCCGACACCAGAGTTGGCCACACGCTCACACGAAAAACAAACAAGTAGACTAGAGCTCACTATGAAAAATCCAAGGTGGCCGCCGCCACAAAATGGCGGCTTACCTATTTTCCACAAATACGGGTATCGAATGACAGGGCTTGATTGGTAGAAAAGGGCTCACTATGAAAATAGAATGAGAAGTATCAACTAACAACAAAACTAAAAACTTGAAAATAAAATTAACTAAAAAAATATTTAGGGCGTAGCGTATCCAGAGTAAACATTACGATAGAAATTTCACTTGCCCAACGATTTTATATTTGTCTGATCAATACCCCAGATTGATGAGAAGATTGGTGCGATCTGGTAGCTAGAACTTACCGAATTACTTTTTAACTTTTAGTACATAATCTAATAAATCTCTCTCTAAAATCTCTACTTGCATCATTTTTTATTGTAATAAAACAGTATAACATAAAAAATATATATATATGTTTTTTACAATGCTCATTCTAGAGTAGTTATCAAATTGTTTTCAAGATTGATAGATTTATTTCCTTCAGTATTTAATGTAGATTAACTTTGTCTTTTACAGTAAGTAGTTTTGACGAATAGTTAAAAGTTATCACGATATATCTGACCTAAGCGCAGCGTCATTAAAAGCGCTTTCTATGAGTTAGTGCGCTTATGCACAGCGAGGCGGAGGGACGGTCTGATTGTCTGATATGTACTTTGTGGTACCTAATGCTTTCAGATTTTATTTTTACTGCTGTTATATTTAGTAGGTACATAAGCTCTTCATAACTTCAAAAATATAGGTACTTACATACTAATCTTTACCTGAAGTTCAACGATTATGGAAACAAAAATAATTTTTCAGTATTATCTGCTTATATGTATGCTATATGGCTAATCTACAGAGCCGCTTGTGATGAAATTTGACATGGATACTGGATAATCTGAAACCCGGGGAAGTACATAGGCCACTCTTTATTAAAATATAATGCTGGCGAAGCCGCGGGCGAAAGCTAGTGCCTATATATATAATAAAATATTTATTCAGAATGACGTTACCCTACGAACAATTAAAGAGTGGGTATCCGCAACACAGTTATAACTATCTTGAAGTATCTTCTTCTTCTTCTTTTCTTTTTTAGTGTGATTATGTGACCAACTCTTGTGTCGGAGTTTTCAGACCGCCTTAAGGCCTCCGACATGGCCTATATCTTGTACAAAGAATTTATTATTATTCTTCAACTGTGGCACGCGGAAGAGTGAATTTTTTAGTACCAATTTAATTCGCATATTGCGTTGGCAATAACGAGAGTGCCGCCAATCTGTGCCAGTTGTCATCGTTATTAGAAACACTCAGAGAGTGATTTAACTGTGAAAACATTTATCGGTCTCACTTGTCACTAACAATTTTTGTATTATATTTAAAATCTGTGAGCAGTTGCTATTTCAAAGAAAGTGCCTTATCTGCATTTTAAGTTGAAAATGAAAAAACGAGGCAGCAATAACTTAGTAGAGATACCAACAAACTGACACACAAAAGTATTGGGCTTAAACTTACGGTTTTTGGAAATTATGTGCGTATGAAATTGCTAATAATAAATAATAGCTTGCACACTTGGAAAGCATATTAAAAATTGTTTCTGGCTGTTGAGAATTATGTTATGGGGAATCAGTGCCCTTGAAAATACCTATACTGATGTAAGCCATATAATATCGTTTTGCCTTTAGTTTGCGCTGTTTAGATAGCGCACACGGTCAAAGTCAAAGTCTACCTGATCCCAAACTATAAGAGCTTTTACTATGGCAACCAAATAAAAAATGAGCATACTAATGCGTATATTCTCAAATATATTCATATTAAAGATACATTATACCTACTTACAAGACAATGCTTTCACTTAATATCTTCTCAACCGTTATAGACGTGATCCTTTACACATTGCGCATATCTCAAGTCAGCTGCCGTGGAAAGACAAATGATAAATCTCCAACACCAACAACATTATTCAATTAATTACATACGAGTATTTTAAGCGCCGACGACGTTCTTGCACATGCAGCGAAATTCACACTCGCGCCTTATTCCATATAATATTCCTTGTAGAACTTTAAAAGGACATTGGGAAATATAACATTCAAAGATAAACCTCGCGGGTGCCAAAACGTGCGGCGGCAATTGGCCTACGTAAAACTTTGTAAGAGAATGTAGGCGCGAAATCGTGTCACAACCGAGCTTACATTTTCAGCTGTAATGCACAAAAATATACGTATGTAATTTTCTAGCTTAAGACATTGAAATTTATCCCTTGTTTCTATATTGTTTAGAAACAATAACGTCGATTAAAGTCAATAAAATAAATGGTTTTTTTTTAATAAATTAGAATAAATAGAAAGAAAAACCGACATCTTAAATTTAAATACTGCTGTTAAGTGCAATAAATTATTTGAAATTGTTAAGCCATAATTCAAAGATTTGTGTTGAAATAAAATTTCAGTATACAAATACAATCAAAGTATGATAATACATCTTATTTAATACACACGTTCAGAGATTTTAGTTTGACTAAGTAACAAGTGTCCAAACGTACAACTGTCGAAGTTTAAGATATTAGTAGCCTTTCATGCCGAGGATTGTAATTCCAACTTGGAGCAAAGGCTTATTATCAAGTTCTCCGTGGTACGGAACACACGGTAATTAACAGTTTAATACGCACATAACTTCGATAAGACCGAGACCTACTCGTAGAACCAGTCTATAAGTCTCGACACTGAACTATATCAGAACTACTGCTCTTAGTATGGCAACGAAAAAAATGATTTATAGAAACCAAAACGTTGATTATAAATAGTAAAATTCACCCGCGCGTGTCGGTTATTGCAATAAAAAGTAGGTCTACGTCTCTCTCCAGTTTCCTAACTTTCAAACCCCACACACAAATTAAAATGATACCATAACTTCACTCCGTTGTGACGCGAAAGAAGGTCAAACAAACAAACACACGCTCACATTTATAATATTAGTATGGATATTGGCTACAACCAGCAGCAAATATCAGACATACCAGAGTCGACAGTCGCAACAGTAAAGAGATACATTTACTTGAAGGCTGATTGCGAACAGTACTACTACAGTCAAAATCTTATTACTCTATCTTCTGTTCATATTATTATCCAGTCGCATCATATTAGGCAAGATCTCAACAACGTTATATATGTACGCGGCAAACTAGAATTACGATCATGTGTGTTACGAGAATATGTCAACTACATCTTTCCTAATTGGTGCGACGAATTTCAAGCCAATATTTCTTATATTATCATTTGATTAACATGGAAAAAGTTCGTCCAACCAATTTCTTAAACAAGCCCAATATAGATGTCTGCCAATTCGGTTGATTGAGGAACGGACCAATATTGGTGGTACCTAAACAAACACAGGTAAAGATCTAAAATAACAGGATTGTTTTATGTCCGTGTAGGGATATAAATAATAATCGCTACGATCGGTTTTGTTTCTAATTAATTGTCTGTTTGCTCTGAACTCAAGATTGAGTACGAATGTGTTAATAATGATTTGTCAATATTGGTAAATCGTATAAAATATTGGCACAGTAACGTGGTAAACATTAGTATCTAATAAACATTCGGACCAAATTATACACCTGATAATACTGAGAGTTTATGATTGATGTTTGCGCATTGATCGTACCTATATTTAGCGAAATTAGAGAAGTTAAAGGTCAGTACTTTCTTTTGAAACTTTATATTTGAGAAGGTAATTTTTAGTAGCCCTTGTAAGTTTAAGAATAGGGTCAAGTATTTTGTGGGATCAGTGGCTGAGTAACGCGAGGCATTTCTATTTTTAAATACTTGCTACGGTGTAAGGATTTAAGCGTAGATGCAATTTAATTAATATTCTTATATTGCAGTCTTGTTGAATCTGTTAATATATCTTCAAATCAAAGTAATTAATTTACAGTATAACTATAGTAAGACACTACAAAATTTTATAAGCATAATTATTTCTCAGAAACAATAAAAGCCACATTCTCGTTGGTATATTTAAGGCTTGAATTCGTAATCCTTTCTATTTTCGCATAGTCAGGCGTGCGTGCGTAAATATAAGCTTTGTCCCGCTCGTGGATTATTTGTTAGCTGTCATATCTTGACAGGTATCTACGATTCTCCGAATGCCTCGTGACAGAAGAGCGGTGCGAGTGTGTGAAAGAAGAATATTTGGAAAACTATGCTAGGGGACTTGTAAGGGTGTTGTGATGCAGTGACAATGCCGAAGCTTTTGGATAAAGACATACTCTTCTTGCTATGAAACACATTAATTCTGAAAATAAAACCGAATGGCAGGGAGTAGCCTCGTGTGACACGGCTTTAGTCATAAAGGCTGTCAGGATGTGTGCCAAAAGAGTATTTTTCTTAGACACCGTTCGTGTTTTTCTTTCAGATCTTACGTTTGTAATTGGTTATTTTCATAAATGTGAAGTTAATTATAGTAGTGGTTCCATCGTATCAATTGATAATTTTGTCAATATTAAAGTGGAAAATACATCAGATAATTAATTAATATCTTAGTTTCCTTATACAGATACGAATTTAAGATAAAGACCACACTTGTTATTAGTAAATATAGTAGAAGGTTGCCTCTGTGGTATAGTGGATAGCGATGCGTCTGCTGATCGTGCGGGCCCGGGTTTGATTCCCGGGACGGGCAAAAGTGTTACTGAGTTTTTCCGAATTCTCAATAGCAGTACGGGCAATAAACCCGGTAATGGCAATAGGCTCGCCCTCTATTACGTGGGACCTAACATTCAATATGGCAAAATTTGGGTGTGATATTACACCTCTGGGTTAAAGGGGAGTCTATAAAAAATATAGTAGAAGTGTGAAAGTAAGCATCGATAGCCTAGTGGAGAGACTGATAGACTGCTTTGCAGAGAATATTAAATTCAAATCGACGGCGTGCACCAAAAAACTTGCAAAAATACAGGTGTATGATTTGATAAGTTTCTAGTACATAGTTAAACTATAAAGTATAATTTGTAATTTTACAAATATGTTACTCCACTGATTAGGGAAAGATCATTTATATAGGCATGGGCCTCTTCTCATTTTGAGAAACTTAAGACCATACAATTATCTCTCTCATGCTGGTTTCCCTACGATTTTTCGCACACAGTTTAGCAAACGATAATTAGCAATTTTAAATGCACTTTGAGGACTCAGTAATGAGCGCCGTAAGTTTAAAACCGATGGCATCTGTGTAGCAGTCCATTAATGTATTCATTAAGGTATTGCTGCCTCAAAAACAATACTGATATCACTAAAGTTCGTCAAAAGCTACTGAGGTACATAAAACTAAGGCTGTGGTCACGTCTAGTAGAAAAGTATTTTAAAACTTGTTGGCTACCCCTATTTCTATAAATAGCCGTTAGATCCCGGTTTTTATTTCTAACAATTTATCATAAGCTTCCTACCCTGACATCGTTATGTATGCCGCTTTACCTACTACACCGAGTCTCATATCCCAGGTTAAGTTATGGGATTTAGTTATTGTCTGCCAGAAAATTGACGGTGAATTTCGTAAGAAATGCTTGTCTGTGCCAATGTAAGTCATAGAAAATCTTACAACGTCGGATGGGTAACATTTTGCTGGAGTGTAGAAATTTTCAGACGCCCTCGATATAGAGTAGAATTATATTTTTAATATAACAAGTTATGGTACAGCTAGTGAAGTGATATTTTAGTGCCTTTGAATATAGAAAATATTTGAATAATAATTATTGATCATGGCTATAATATTGTTTACAATTATGTACGCTTACATCTTTGATTTAGTAACAGTTAGAAGTAAGATTAATTATTAGATACTATCATGAAATACGCGAAGATTTGCTAGCTAGAATACATGTTGTTTTCCTCTTTCCCGCAAATGTACTGAAACGATGGTCATAAAATGTTGCAGTAATATACTCGTAGCTTATACATAAGTATAGAAAAACGACAGACAAACGCTTACCCAGTAGTTATCTTTTGTAACAATAACCGAATACGGTGAATCCACGGGAAGAAGCTAATTTAACAAATATTCAATGGTGTGTCAACTTGGTCTCTTAAGACATGATACGCAGACCTCTGTAATGACCGTCTATTGTTAGACAACAATAGTTTGCAAACTAAGCAAAGACTACGCATTTAAAGATTACAGAACAAGACCTATTAATTTAAATTATTCAATAATAAAATCAACCATATCTATGTAGCTTCGCCAGTACATCAATCACTTAGTCGAACCTAAGCAATCTTGCATCTCAATCCAGCTTCTTAATCCATCCCAACATAACGTAACTAATGACTAAGTAAAGCCGTCGGGGTGTCGAATCTTCAAAGACGAGTCTCGTCCTCAGATTAATTATTACACAGGCTAAAATTATTCAATGGGATGCCTAAAGGAGCCATATTAGGACCGGGCTCATCATGCTACATGAATTCCATTGCGGCGAGATTGGCGGCATGTATTAATACTAGAGGACGCCAGCAGCTACGCCTGCCGTTTTTTTTAATTTAGCCGTTTTGGCCGATCCTGTGAGAATTGCGGAAAATCCCTTCATAGTGCACCCCTACTGTCCCCAAGGAACATACGTGCCAAATTTCAGCTTCCTGCGCCCAATAGTTTCGGCTGTAGCGTGTCTGTCAGTTAGTCAGTAACGCATGGATTTTATATATTAAGATAATTACGAAGCTACCTACATACCAATTGTAATATAATAAATTGTAATTTAATAAATCAGTATTCAAAGGGACTGGAATAAAAACAAAGCTATTTCAAAATTTGGCACTGCAATCGCGTTTTACATTCACAAGATATGTTATTTTGGTACATTATGGAGCTAAGGATTTTTATTTTAGTCTGTTATTCATTGTTAATCTGTTATTTAAACGTACCTTTGAACTTATAAGAATTTGCAGAGTATTACGCAACAATGAAACTGTGAATGAACCGTACCGACAAACAGGCCACAATTTAATGAATATTTTTTTTAAACTTATATAAGTAACTTTGTACCTTTCTGTGTTCTTTCGACGTTTCATGATGGTTTTTACCAGCTGAGGTGACGATCCAATTCAGAGGAACGCGATTTCGGTATGTAACTGTGATTATACATATTGACATGAATGACTAGACTGATTAGGAAATATTACACGGTATTTAAGCAAAACTGTATTCCTCGTCGAATTACCACGACGAAATCACACACATGCACATACTCATCATTTACCTTTGCGATCGATTGTATCGTTAGGTTTGATTCACGAGTCGAATATTTTATTATGTTTGAGAAGTTAGCTAAGTTTAGTGTTTGAAAATTTATATCCCGCTATTATTGCGTTGCATTTAAAAAGCAGTATATGTATGTGTTATATCCTCACCACTGGCTTCATTTTCAGAAATGCGTAAAGGTAGCGCTATAATAAATTGTCGCACTGCTTGCCACAAGACTTTTAATATGACAAAGGCTAAGCCACCACTCTAACAACCCATTTACACTTGGACCAGCTGTTTTCCCGGTCCGCCTGAAGAGATGGACGTGCCAGGTGCCATTTGTATGTTACTGTTCTCATATAGACGGGCCAAGATAACAAATGGATAATACCAGTGACAGTACAAATTTTTGTTTCGAGTCTGGGTGTTCATTGTGTCCGTTTGTTGTATGTTAAGTCCCCGCAACACAGGATTTAGTCCTAATGCGGGAGAGTTGTCGTTTAAAAAAAAATATATGACACTGCTCACATTTAGACAGACTGAGTTGTAGTAGGAACAGGCTCTAACACGATTGAAGGCTTCATACGTTTATGAGAATGTTTCCGAATTTGGAGAACTCGGAAAGGTGCAGGTTGTAGAGTGTTTTATTAAAAAGAGCGACATTATAATTAATACTATCATTTATTCATATTAGGATTTGTTAACTCCCTGAATGCGCTCCCTCGTGAAATCAGGATGTCAAATAATATCGGTTCACCTTTAAGCTAAAGGTCAGTAGGAAATTATTTTGTAGATTGACATTCCATTTCCATTTGTTTTTCGTCTTCTGAAAAGAAAGCTATAAATATTCGGTACTGTTTGACTTATGTAAATATTTGAGGGCTGCAATAATATTATAAAGCTGTGAAAAATCGTTTTATTTGACCCTAGGGTTTTTGATTCTGTTTGCTTTGACGGTGTCCACTTTCGCATTATATCGTTTCGGTCGTTTAAGAAAAAGGTCGTTGCGGTATTGTTAAAAGTAAACCCAAAAACTATTATTAGTTGGATATACCCTTATTGTAATTGATTTTACAATTTAATTTAAATGTAAGAAACTTTTATAATATTTAGATAACCAATTCTCAAAATCTCGATTAAAATAAATTCTTTTAGCGGTCGCCCATTGTGCATTTTATTTGTAAACTTCTTCTTTTTCTTTTCTAACTATGTAAGGTGACTTGTAGTATACGATAAAGATTTCTCTTATCTTATCTTTGGAGTTTTGAAATATTCCCTAGATACTTATGAATTTGGGCAATGGCGGCAACCAGGAATTTGTGTTATTTTGCTTGTAACTGTTTGTTAGTATTAAAATATGCTATTGAATAAATGTTTTGTATAATAAGTACAGTCAGGTAATTTCTTTGCAATTGCAGTGCTTAAATCATTGGGCTGCTTATAGGTATCTCAAAGATACTACAGATATTACAAATGCTATTTATTAACGCGCGGTGTACGCTCGATGACTTATACGAAGAAAGGCCCAATGTTATTCGCATGGCCGAATTACGGCCCAAAAACATTTAAAGTGTTGTCATCGCATCGACACGATTAAGAAAAAGTAGTCAAATAATGCGCATTGATTTCGACCTAAGCCGTATTGATTCTAACAAAATATGTTCCAATAATTAGTCCTACATTTAGCTCGCTTTGCTAGAATTACACGATCGCATTTAAAAGAAATTAAAGCAGATGGCGCATTAGTTTGGGTGGCAACAAATTTTTCGTTTCATTAACTTCTTAAATGGGGCTTGTAAAAGAAATGTGCTCGCGTATTTTATTGTAAAGACGTAAATAGCAAAATAATTAGTTGAAACGTCGAATCTTCAGACAGAGCCAGATTTTCTTTGATTAAAACAAGGTTCTGATTCTGAATACATTTTCGTACTTGTTTGTATTCGTGCGAAGTGCGATGTATATTACAGTGTGTAACTTACATTGTTCAGACGTGGATTCATATAAGCATAATTTATGGTAAGACAAGAATGAGAGCACGTACTTTAAATGTCAGTGGAAATGAAAATATGTGCGAGTGTTATATACATGTTTACAAACAACCAAGAGAAACAAATATAAGAACCTTATACTTGCTTTATTTTTTGTAAATTCAATGAAGTTAGTCCAAAATATCTAGTTCTTTTGATTATGCTTTAAATTATTATATGAGGATATATTATATAGATGTAGGTTAATTAAAAATAAAATTTAATGAAGTGCATATATCAAAATATGAATCATGCATATATAATAGGTTTTTATACTGGATGATTTCGACAGTAAACAAACAAATGTTACAAAAAACTACATAAAAAATATATCACTAGGAAAAACAACGTTGCGTAAATTATTTCTGGAATGTCATGTCTATTTCTGTTACTATTTTACAGCAGAACATCGGAGAACAAAGATATAGAATTACAGACTGTCAACGGATAACTAAAATCGAAAACTTTGCCTATTGAATCGATTTGAGCATCGGTGTTGTAAAAAAACCAGTCAAGTGCGAGTCGAACTAGCGCACCGAGGGTTCCGTACAAACCTGTAGGTATACCTATATAATTATTTAAAAAAGGATTGTATTTAACTGTTAGTCAAAAATACTAATTTTCCACCAAAAATACTAATTGCACCACTAAGCTAAGTTGACGGAGCCCTGCTTCGCAGGGCTCCTATTTTTGGGAGCAGGGTCACAAGAGAACCTAACATAACCTATTAAGTTTTCTGAGTGGATAAGTTTCCCGAGCGGACGAAACTTTTCATATCAAATGATATTTTGTAAAAAGATCATCATATTTGGTGTACAAAAAGTATTTTAGTGTGCAAGTCAGTATTTTAGTGTAATAATAAAGTTTTTTCGCGTAACTCACTTTAGTGTGTTACATAACATTTTTGATACGCTGTTAAAAATATTCCTTTAAAAATATGTGATGTAAGTAACTAAAAATGTAAGGTTTTCGAAATTTTTCCTATGTGCTATAAAACGTTGCTTTATGCCAAATTTCAAGATTCTACATCGATTGGAAGTGCCCTTTAGTTTTGACTTGAGCATTTGATATAAATTTCAATTTTATACCTCAACGGGTTCATGAGACTTACCCCATGTACCCGTTGAGGTATAAAGTACCTTTAAAATTATAAAAAATATTTTAATTTTATGATGTAACTAAAAAACGGTTTTCACAATTTTTCCTTTATCTGTACTATAAAACGTTGCTTTTTGCCGAATTTCAAGATTCTGAGTTCACGGGAAGAGTCCTGTAGTATAATGATTATCTTGCGAGTTTGAGAATAAGCTTAAATTGCTGTTTCTGTTGATTACATTGACATAGAAATTTGATTTTATTAAAACTTAACGGTGTTATACACCTGAGTATTTGATATGAATTTCAATTTAATAACTCTACGCGTTCATAAGGAAAAAGGTAGCAACTTAAAAAAATCAAAATCTTTTTATTATATGATGTAACAAAAAAAAAATCATTTTTTGAAATTTTTCTTTAATCTGTGCTATAAGAAGTTGCTTCGTACCAAATTTCAAGATTCTACGTTTACGGGAGTACACTGTAAGTTTTGATTCCCTTGTGAGTTTTTGCCAGAATTTGCGGCATAAGCAGCTGTATGTTTTGATTGCGTTGGCTTAAAAGTTTGATTTTGTTACGGCTTTTAGATATAATAGACTTCAGTATTTGAAATTAATTTTAATTCAATACCTCTACGCAGTCTTAAGGAAAGGGCTAGTAACTATAAAATTAATATATATTTTTTTATTATACCCTGTAACTAAAAAATTACAGTTTTCGTAATTATTCCTTTATCTATGCCATAAGGCGTTGGTTCATACCAAATTTCAAGATTCTGAGTTCACGGGAAGTACCCTGTAGGTATTGATTCCCTTGCGAGTAGATGCGAGAGAATATGCGGCTTAAATTCCTGTTTCTGTTTATTGTGTTAACGTTAAAGTTTGATTTTGTTTCAGCTTACAGGTATTATAGACCTGAGTACTTGATATAAATTTCAATTTAATACCTCTACGCGTTCATAAGAAAATAATAATAACTTTATAATTATTAAAAATATTTTATGAAAAATGGTTTGCACAGTGGCCACAAAGAACCCTGAATGCGGATCGTTACAATCTAGAACAGGACCAAGTCGCTCGCCTAGATCTAAATTAACGAAGAGATTTAGTGCTAAAGAAAAATCTCTCGATTCAGCTTCTTTAAAAGAAACGCAGTGTAGCCCTCTGTGACGATGTTACGCCTATAATTCATATGACGTATTTGTAAAATATAGTAATCTATTACTTAAGTACTTAGGGGTCTATATCTACGCAACTACTACGAAATTAATAGTATTTTTTATGATCATTATGTTGAATTTGTTGAAGTTTTTTAAATAATATTTTAAGAGGGTATTGGAGGATTATGAAAATGTTTATTCTCTGTATCTGATCTACAAAAGACAATAAGTATTGAAATGCAATTTATCACTTTTATTAGGCTGATAATTTAACTTGATTGTTTTGTTTCTCGTATGAGTGTGTGGCCAAATCTAGTGTCGAAGTTTTCAGACCGCCCGGAGGCCTCCGACATGGCCTAACGATTCTTATCCTGAGACAAGAACCGGCACCGACAGGTTTACGTGCCCTCAGAAGCACGGTAGCGCTCAGATGTAAATGCCACATGTGGTCACCCATCCAAGTGGCGACCTGTACAAGCGTTGCTTAACTTTGCCGATCTGTTACGAACGGCAAGCCAAGTCTCGTTATGAACGCTACGCGAGCGAATTTAACTTAGAAAATTTGATTATAATTTATCAGCGAAGCTACGAATACCAAATGACATAGCAATTTAAGTATGCAAATGAAGACTACTGGTTAAGTGTCCCGTATGCTTTCAGATAATTGTTCAAAATAATTATTGTTCAACTTTGCTCATGCGAATCCTTATGTCAAGGTAAAATCCTGTCTGGATATTCAATGCCCGTTCTAGATTGTTATAGACTTAAAAATCACTGAATGGTAATTTTGATGTTAAAGCAATAGTACACTAGTCTTACCTATAGATATAGTTGAGTATGCCCGCAGCTACTGCTGCACATTTTTCAATTTAACCATTTCCACCCGATACGGTGCAAATTTCGGGCAATGCCTTCTGAGTGCACCTTTATGGTCCCCAAAGAACACGCATAGCAAATTTCAGCTTCGTGTTCCCTATGATTTGGGATGTGCGATGTCAGTAAGTCTGTAGTAGTGCAAGAATTTTATACATATAGAAGATGACGTATTAGCGGATAACTTACGGTAAGAACTAATAAAATACGGTTCAGAACTCTTATATAAACCTTTATGAGGTAAGAAAACAAATTCAGATTCGGTGAAACCACCTGTGGATAACAACCCAAACATTGCGCGCGTTGCACAAGTTTCAAAACATTGAAATATCAATGCAGTCAAACATTTGTGAATACTTTATAGAATATGTCTCGTGATAGTAATCACGAAACATTTTCTGTATTCTGTAGCCAGTCTCATATACTAGCCAACTGTGTTGGACATATTATAGTGCACAAGTGTGTGCACAAACACAAGTGCACTCTCTGTTCCCTCACTCCCATAGTCCAATAGGACGACACTTTCGATACGACCGGAGAGATATTGGGCGCAAGACCAACGGCTTGACGAGCTTTCCGAGGCACACATAAACCACCAACGGATGTACCACCGTAAACTTCCTGACGCCGAACTTCTAATGGATAATTATCAAGAGAAAAAGCCAATATCACTTTCTTTTCGGTCGGATCATGAGATCCGCAGCCGCTTACGGTACCGCAGGACCACAGAGGCACTCAATGTTAAGTACATATATAATTATTATTGTCCTTATGAAAGACGGTTACGCTCTCACTAAGTCGAAATATATTATACACGAAGTAATAATTATATTAATTACTTAGTTACACATTGTCACATGGCTCAAAGCTATAATAAGAACCACTTAACTGAGAATATAACTCATTATGTCCTTATCTAATTTGAACATTACGTACATGTCCTTCTAATTGTACACATAATTAATAAGGGAGATTATGCTTTATATTATTATTATAAAATATAATGTGTCCGTGTGGAGACGGATTATGAATGCAAAGTGTAACTACACTGTGTCATGCCGTGGGTATCGCAAGAGTGTGACTAACTATGGAATTCAATATTCGATCTATAGAAAGATCTGTAGATTTTAGATTCGTTTTTGACATAAGCTCCATGCAAAATATGTCAAACACGAATCTCGAATCTCAAAATCCATGAATGGATCAAATATTGAAAATAGCCGTAAGGAACATATTATACGAATTTATAGTAATTTTCGAAACAGATGGAAAACTCGACGTAAAACACATGAGTAGATAAACGGAACAGAGACAAAACTTCATACAACAGCGCGAATCGGTTGCACTACTACAAGCACGCGGCTCATGTGTGCGTGAAAACTGGCCGCTTGTCGCGTACGCGGCGAGACTGGAAAATACCGGTTTACGTAGGCACAGGCAGTTGACAATCTCAGGGTTATTACGACGCACGTTGTTTGTTATGTACGTTGCAAGTTTTAATATTCTAATGTAAAAATGAGGAATTTTATTATTTATAATTCTCCAGAAATAATTCAGATGTGGCAAAACTTTCTAATTTAATATTATCAAGTAGGTAACTGATTTTGGCGAAGGTTTCTATTAATTATCTGAATAGGAGAAATATTCCAAAATTCAAATATAAATTTTGATTTTAAATAATTTATTAGTTATAGTAAATATAATAATGCAAATATTGACATGATATTTATTTGTAGGGACTGTGGATATGATCTTAAATTTCTGGCAGCAGACTGTCCCAGAAAATACCACTCTACAAAGTACCATTCAAACACTGCAAAAGTTGGAACATTTTCTCGTAACTTTAGCCAGTAGCATCCATATGCATATGTGTACAGGTATAAATCTAGTTCGAGCTGGAGAGCACAGTTGATATTTAGTTGGTTCTAGTGAAAGATAGATATCGGTTTTTCATGCGGATGAAAATAAAATTTTGGCACAGCTCTACGTAACTATAGGTATAGGTCGGTTCACGAAAGATGACCACTGTGCAGAAATCATTTTTTAGGTCCCCGTGGATGTGCGGGGTGAGGCGCGGGTGAAATGCCTATGGTGTGGCAAGAATGGAGCCACGCCATTCGTGCACGAATGTACAAATGCGCGACGGCCGCTATTTGTGGTCAATTTTCGTGAACCAACCTATACCTACCTATATGTAGTATGAATATCTACTTTATTCGTTAGTGTTAGTTGTACATTTTTATGGGTCAGTGAATCATCATATTTGTTGCCAGTAATATCATATTGCTTTAAAATGAAAATAACTGCTTCTCATTGTAATAGAAAGTAATAAAAAGTAGACATATACAATAAAGGCTAGGTCTCGACCAGAAAAAACAACTAAAGTTCTTTCGCAGACGGATAAACAAGTAAATAATTATGTATGAGACAATATTTTTAATATGTAGCAGAGGTCAGACCAACAGTCACTATGTGGAAAAGCTAATATTCAGCCAAATCCGGTTAGACAAGTAAGCGGATCCCAGTTTGAAACTGGGATAACGCTAAGAGGATGATGATAAATATTGTTATCGTAAGACGCACTATTATAAGATCCTGTGATGAATGAAAATTTAAAGATCCACTTTTTATTACACAGTTTCCTCAGACTGATAACAGAAATAAATCATGCAACTTCGAAGGGAGTTACTCCTGTTTGACATCGTCTTATAATCGATTGATCGAACTTCCCTAGCGTCGCCCTAAAGTGATGAAGGAAATAAATCTTGGCTGGGTGGAAGGGTAATTATCATATATTCCCTGTGATCTACTATGCAAATATGGGTGATATGTTGACTGGCACTCCCATTAATAATTATCAAGGACCGTTCAAGTTGTACATAATTGAATCGGTGATGACGGATTTACGGCTTCCGAGAATTGCTGTTGGTTGCTGTTTACAGTATGCATACGTACATAGTTTTTGAATTACTTATTCTGGTTTGGTCGAGTAAAACTGTTTAGACTGCACGGAATATGACGTAGTGTTTTAAGCGATGGCCGAGTGTGGTGTGTTTGATCAATACGGAACAATACTTTTTGGGATCCACAGATTGTTGTTTTGAGTTTAATTGTTCTTTGTGTCCATTACTTGAAAGTGGACGTTTTTTTTACGAACATCCAAGAAACGGATACAAAATTAAATCTTAAAGCGGACATTTTTAAAACAAATTACATTTTGACATTGCAAAATTATAGCATTCCGTAAAAATCCTGAGACTAACCGTTTTAATGAATTAAGATATAAATTTAGGTATCTTGGTTCATGTTTTACACTGAGTGACACGTTGTCATAAAATATCTGTAGGAACAGCAGCTGGAACAATATACTAGATTTTACAGTTCTAACTTTCTAGAGAGAAAATTTCTCATTGTCACTAGAAAAACACAATGCAACTTAATATGGCGCCACACAGACCAAGTCATGAATTGTTGGTATAAAAAATAAAAACCAACTACAATTAATATCTTGAAAGATATGCACTGTGACCAAATAATTCGAACAAAACTTTTGTTAAATTATAATGTATTTTGAGGAACCTCTAATCATCATCGGTCCTCCTAGCATTATCCCAGTTAGAACCTGGGGTTCGCTCTCTAGTAGACTTACCAAACACTCTATTGATGTGAATATCATTGGTAAACTAATTGGTAATATTTATACAAGGTTTACTCCAGGCTATATAGTGATGCCATATAAAATATTTTCAGTAATAACATTACAAATGCAAAAACCTATTTAAAAAGATTTAATTTCATATCTGGGGGCACGGCAGTGCCCCCACCAAGTCGAGCAAAAAAGCTGCACGGCCGTACTATCCTTTACTCGAAGCAATTCAGGCCATTTTCGACCCCCTATAACTTCGTTGTGGATAAAACTAGAAGCCGGATTGTTTAGTAACCATACAGGCATTGTATAAACATGGTGTATTTCAAATTTCATTCAATTTGAACCAGGAGTTTAAGAATTATAACGAGTCAAATTTCTTAATTTTGTCACTCACTAACCGATCATCAAAAGTCCAAGGCACTTCTAGCAAACATAGAAGCTTCAAATTTAGGAAACAATTAGTGTTTAGTGTATGAACCAAGGAAAAACTAAAATATGTTTCAATTTCGGTCCAGTTTTCGAGATACATCAACTGCATAAATAACTTTGTAATCCTGTATGAATATAAAGAATTACAAAATTACATTTGCACTTAGAGCTTTAATTTAGAAAATTCGTTGTTGGTGTACAAGAAGTAGAAGGTACCGGAAAGGACAAGAGTAACACTTTCTACAAAAAGAAATGAGATCCCATAAAAACAATACTTGTCAAAAATACCAAGTCTCGCGACCGTAAAAAAGTTGTGAGATCCATGTAATACCAAGTCGGTTAATTAAAAATCTTTAATATTTTAAATAAATATATTGACTTGGCAATCGCATTAAACAATCTAATTTATATAATATGTCTTACTAATGAGATATATTGTGTTTCCATGCGATGGCCGTGTCAATCTATTTATTTAAAACATTAAAAATTTTTAATTAACCGACTTGGTATTACATGGATCTCACAACTTTTTACGGTCGTGAGACTTGGTATTTTTGACAAGTATTGTTTTTATGGGATAGATATATACCGTTTGCAACCGCTAGAAGTTACTATGAAATGTCGTCTCCCATAGGTTTATAATAACCATATTACATTTTAAAGTTATAAAAAGTTAATAATAACCATATTACATTTTAAAGTTATGTAAAGGTTTGCGAACCTAAGTTAGCTTATTTAACTAAGCTGTGCATACTTTTGGAAATTTTGGATCTACCACATAAGCCTGCATTGAATAAAGAAAATGTAAGTATTACTAATTAATAGCAACATTACGTCTAGTCTACAACTTTACTAAGCTTTAAACAAACTTATGTGTTGAAAATGCACGTTAACATAACACAAAGCTTTATTCGCCACGCTATTACGAAAATAATTCTTCACAATTGAGGATTTACACAGAATACGTTGCGATTTTCTCGAAGGCAGAGGCTATTTTTCTCAAAAGTCATGGAAGTAAAGTCTTCGCCAACTTGCCTGTAAATGTTTATCCATTTCGTAGCAATAGTTTTTAAGCCTGAGGTTTAGCTACGTCGAAGTATTTTAAAAAACTAGCAAAGAAGTTTAGATTGCTTTTCTAGTTACGTAACTTTCTCTAGAGACTTGTAAACGTTTCGATTGTTTGTGTGCGTAGGCTTAATCCCACTTTTTAAAGATTCAAGAATAATAAAACCGAGATCGCTTTTAAATTTTTTACATTTCACCATCATTTATCCGTGTGGTGATGGATTAAGAATACGGATTGTCACCACCCCATATCATCCCATGGGTGTCGTAAGAGGCGACAGGAGTAGCATATTATGCAGAGAACAGCACTGTAAGAGAAGGAAAACTTGATACAAACCCTATACCAACCCGTTTGGCCAGCGTGGTATAGTATAGTTATAGTTGGTCGTGGGTTTTCCGCACTTAGCCACTTATTTGGGCCATTGTGCGTAAGTGGCGACTTGATTGACGCCGACTACTCATACCACCTTAGCTCTTTCCAGAAAGCCATTAGTTGGCTGGAGTCGTTCAAAGCCTCACACATGGTTCTGGGATTGTTCAGCAGATTTGCCCGTTGATCACTCACACTTGTGCAGTGCAGAATGACGCGAGCGGGTGTTTCTTCGGTTTCCATGCAGCCCCTGCACAGTGGGCTGTCCGTAACGCCTATGTTGAATAGGTGCTTGTTGAGTGGACAGTGGCCGGTTATTATGCCTGTCAGATGCTAAGTGTCTTTCTATTAGAATGCATCAGCTTGTGCGAGAGTTGCTTGTTCAAGCAAAGGATAGCATCTCTTGTTTGTCTGCATTCTTTTATGTCTGCCCACTGTTTTTCGCGTTCTTGTGCGGTTCTCTCGCGTAGCCACGTTTTGAGTTGGCTTGCCGGTATCGGTACAGTCGGCTCGGGTCCCATTATCATTGTGTCCGATCTTTGCCGTGCCAGCTGGTCTGCGGTGTCATTGCCTGCGGAGTTGCTGTGGCCTTTAAACCATTGCAGCGTAACCCGATTCTTCTCTGCAATTTTTTGCAGCTCTAGGTGGCATTCCATGATGAGGCCGCTCTTAAAGCAGTTGCTGCCGAGAGCTTGTAGTACAGAGACACTGTCTGTGATAATGCGTATAGACAGGTCACTTACGTTCCTAGACGCAATTGCTGTTGCGACTGTTGTGATCCTAACACACTCGGCTTGGAATATGGTTTTAAGAGTGCCAAGGGATGTTGAGATATTGATATTTAAGTCTTGGGCGAATACGCCCGCACCTGTCCCATGCTTCGCTTTTGAGCCGTCTGTGTTTACTCTGACTTCGTTTATACCAGAGCTGTCTTTGTGTTCTATATTTTTTGTATATATATTTATATATATTTATGTATATATATTTTTTGTCAAAGACAAAAGTTTTAGGGATGGGATTGCAAGCGGCCTTTAGCATCAGGATCTCTTTGGTTAAGGTCCCTTTAATGCGCGCGTGGGTAATTCGATGATCCTTTCTCCACAGCCCGAGCTTATCTAGATGGATTCCTGCAGCGCCAGCTTCCTGCTGGATCATTAGGTTCAGCGGTCTTAGGTCCAGTAGTATCTCCAAAGCGGCTGCACCGGCTTCATGCAGCCTGTTGTGGCCAAGCAGGCTAGGCGTTGAAGGCTCTGTAGCTTTTTTATGATTGTGCTTAGTTGCGTGAGTTAAGGTTACGGAACCTAATAAACTTTGCCAGCACATCTCTCCCCTCCAAATGCTCTAGTTAAGTATATTGTCATCTTAGCATTAATGAATTATAAATACCATTGTCAATCTAGTTTTAACGATTATTATTTTAGATCTTTAATACACTGTTACGCTGTAATAATTAAATAAAGTATTTTTTTATATTAAATCCGAGTTCCATCACTTAATTGGCGCAGCCGGTAGGATCTCTGCAGTTACTCTGTACCGTATCAAAATCTACCAAGTACAGTTTAACTTCTGCCTCTACGGTTTAGCAGAGATCGCCGAACAAATAAATTTATTAAGTTTCAACTCGAGAGGCTGACGCAGTGTGTTATCGTGATAATCCAGCAAGGAGATGGGAGAAGCTACGGGACTGTGAGTAAAACTTTTCACTATCCTTGCACTTTTCCTTTATATTTTATCCTCTTTGTTTTAAATATATGTGTATGTGTGTTATTAGGGATTGGAAAACGCCGTAATAACATAAAATTTTATTACGATCTATATCTCGTGGTAAAATTCTTTAGGATATATTTTTTTGTGTGTTATTATGGATTACAAAACGCCGTGATAACATATAATTTTATTACGATCTATATCTCGTGATAAAATATTTAGGCAATTTTTTTTTCTATTTGTTTGTATTGTGTGTGGAATATATAGTTAGAAATGGATCGTATCGAGAAAGTTCCAGCTGAACTCATAAAAATTATCCCAGTATTTGGTGGAGACGCGAGACAGCTCCCACTTTTTATTAAAAAATGTGAGTACATTTTAAACACCTTCCAGGGTGGCGAATCACAAAACGAATATTTGTTCCATGTAATTACTAGTAGGCTCTCAGGCGAAGCAGCTAATTTAGTAGGAGAAAGGGACCAAATTGATACTTGGCATGAATTAAAAACGTTATTGTCAGAACATTTTGGTGACCTTAGAACCGAAGAATGTTTAGTATTAGAATTAGAATCGCTGAAAATTCAATATAAGGAAAGTTATTTAGATTTGTGCCATAGGATTCAGAATATTCGCAGTATATTAATCGCTAAAGTAAACGAAACGATAAACGATGCTACTTTACGACAAGCGAAACATCATATTTATAATAATACTTCACTGAATGTTTTCCTTTATAATTTACCATCTCATTTAGTTAAATTAGTACGTTTACGGCTGATTTTAGTCTCACGCTCACCGTCAGCGCTCATAGCTCAGCGCGTAGTTTGTCAGCGCTGAGGCTCAGCGTGGCTCGTTTTAATATCGTACTGACCGCCTTACTGTACAGTCGACGATCAAAATGCGAAGTGTATTAATTATTGCTGCTGTGTACTATCTATCCCAAAAAAATAAAATTCGGCGACGACGAAGACTCCATGTTCATCCATTGATTGAGCAGAGAGCCGTTGCAGGAGAATTCGTCTACACTATATAATATTAATATTATAAAGAGGAAAAATTTCTATTTTTGTTTGTTTGTTTGTAATGGATAAAATCAAAAACTACTGGACCGATTTTAAAAATTCTTTCACCATTAGAAAGCTGCATTATCTGCGAGTATACATACATATATAGGCTATATTTTATTTTATAAAAAATAGGGGTCCGTAAGATATTTGGGTTTTTCGGGTACGCGAAGTAGTTCCCTCAGGACGCGGATGAAACCGCGGTAAACGGCTAGTCTTGTTATATGGCACTTTGAGGGCTGACAAAAGTAAATTCTTTAATTACTTTCGAATTTCAAATAGAACTTTTGACGAATTACTGGCAAAGATACAGGATAAACTGGTCCATTGCAGCCTACGAATCGTGTCTATACCACCGATTGAACGACTCATCGATAACTTGACCTGTATGCACTTCGCGATTCGCCATGACTGTACGCGCTGATGACATCCGCTCCGCTCGACACTAAAACGCTCAATGAAAGCAGAGGCGCTCGAGCGATCGTCAGCGCTGACAGCTACGCGGGGCCAACGCGCGACGCGTACGTCTGCGTAGCTATCAGCGCTGACCACCATGCGCGCTGATAGCTACGCGTCATTCAAAAACGCTTCCTAGAAGTTCATATATATCGGCCATCAGCGCTGACGGTGCGCGTGCCGTCAGCGTAAGACTAAAACCAGCCTACGAAACATTAATAACTTAGAAAGTGCATTGAGAATTGTGTTGGAAGAAGTAAACTTTGAAACGGTTTATGACATGAAAAACCCTTTTAAAAAATCATTTCATAACACCTCTCAACGGCAAAACTATCAGTCGAGGCAGTTGTCCGGTACATATACACCTAACAAGCCCCAGGTTAGCAACAATCAGTCGAATTCACAGAACGATTCAGGTTTCAATTCGCATAATAACTCGTCGCAATTTAGAAACAATAATTTTAGATTTAACAATGCCCAAAATAATGTAAATCGGTGGCCGCATGTAACTAGGCCAGCGCAGTGGCAGAGTCAGCACATTCCGTCGTCATCGTCGCCGACGCATAATGCACAGTTTGCAAAGACAGGGTCAAACACCGATGTTACGATGCGAACTGCCAGTTCTAGACGTGTTAATTATACAAATAATGATTCATTTATGATGTATAATAATAATGAAATCGAATCGGAACCACAGCCAAGTACGTCTAACGATAGCAATTCAGTGCAAAATTTTTTCATTCAAGCCTCAAGCAGAGAGAAAAAATAGTTTTAAATTGTAATAATTATCGCTCATTACCGCACATTATTATACCAGAACTGGGTAATGCAGTTTTTATGATAGATTCAGGCAGTACTAGGTCGTTTATCAACCCAGGTTTAGCTATAAAACATTTTAAAAATAATATTTACAAAGAACCCTTCGAGGTAGTGAGTACCCATGGGAATAGTATTCATTCTGAGGTGGCCGTTGTTCCTTTGCCAAATATTTTTAACAGTAACGAAACGCATAAGTTTTATATTTACACTGTTGCTAATGATTACGATGGTCTTATTAGACCATCGTAATCATAGACACATTAGAAATATTTTCTTTTTAAAAGAGTGTTTTATTGTTCACAAAAATTGTTTTTTGATTAATATCAAGGATAAATGTAAGCAAGTAGGCGTTTCTTTGATAAATAACACATTCCCTGAAAACCTTTCACATTAATTTTTATCGGCATATTTATTTACAATATTCTTTTAGGACTTAGGTAAGTGGTTTCTGTTTATGGGTCTTTAACAATATAGCAATTATGTATAAACATATTTTAAGGCCAGTATCCAGTTCTCGAGCGATAGCCTAGTGGAGATACCAACAAACTGCCATGCAGAGGGTATCAGGTTCGAATCCATGGCGTGCACCAATGACTTTTCGGAGTTATGTGCGTATTGAATTATTAATTATCGCTTGTCCCGTGTCTCGGAGAGCACGTTAAGCCGTCGGTCCCGGTTGTCATGAAGATCTTTGACAGTCGTTATAGGGCGTCAGTACCTTCTTGGCCAGCGTGGTGGACTATGGCCTTACCCTTCTCATAGTGAGAAGTGGCCTGTGCCCAGCAGTGGGAGAGTATAAGAGGCTGATTATATCCAGTTGTCTTTCCCGGTTTTTGTCTCAGGACAAGGATCGTTAGGCCATGTCGGAGGCCTTAAGGTGACCTGAAAACTACGCTCTTAGAGAATCTTCTTTTCTTTTCGTATGACACACCGTCATACGAAAAGAAAAGAAGATTCTCTAAGAACGTCTATAAAGACTTTAATCAAAATGCTTTATTTCTCATTTACAACGTCACGTACATTTCAAACAGGTATTATACCAATATAATAGTAAAACACAAAAAATATATCCAACATTCCCATTTCTACACACAATCAAAGGTTGCCTACAAGGAATTACTCAAACTCTTTTAGATGAAATAACTACAATTATTCAAAAATGTAATCTAAGATCTAAATATCAAAGTTGAAATTCAAATTAACTTTTATAGAATTACGAAGGGATTATGGCACTATTTACACCGTTAGGCGAAAGAACACAATTGAAAGGTCTATAAATTTTATTTTATCTGAATCTATTTTTATATCAGGCAGTAATTTATTAAAACAATTGGATGCTAAGGTCGATTACAAATCATTGACTTTGCATACTAAATGCGGTAGCATACCGTTTGTTTACTCGCTAGAAAAAAAGGAAACATACACTATACCGCCCAGGAGCGAATTAAAAGTAAGTTTGCCGGTATCCTTAAAAAACGGTGATGCCCTATTAGATTTTAAGGAATTTACGGAAGGAGTTAGGATGCCATGTGCCTTAGTTAATTGCGTAAATGGTTTCGCGTATACAGTTATTCAAAATTGTAAGGATATCGAAATGACTTTGACCGTTACGAGCCCATTTAAGGTTGAACCTTATATACCGGCCGAGATTTCGGTTAATCATATGGTTTCTGATAGGAATAAGTTGAATGAATTATTATCAAATAATTTAAATAAGTTGCGATTGGAACATATGCACGAAGAGGAAAGAAAGGCGATTTGGGACATCTGTAATGAATATAAGGATATTTTTTATTGCGAGGACATACCATTATCTTTCTCAAATGAAGTTAAACATAAGATTAGGACGATTAACGAGGATCCAATTAATGTTAAGGCGTATAGACTGCCGCCATCCCAAACAGAAGAAATTAGGCGTCAGGTAGACAAGTTATTAAAGGACGATGTAATACGAGAATCTCATTCTCCTTGGAGTGCACCGGTCCATTTAGTAGCAAAAAAGTTAGATGCATCCGGGAAACAGAAATGGCGAATGGTGGTCGATTATAGGCGTCTTAACGAAATAACAGTTGACGATAAATATCCTTTGCCAAATATTAATGACCTTTTCGATAAGTTAGGCAAGAGTATGTACTTCTCAACACTAGATTTAGCATCAGGGTACCATCAACTGGAAGTACAGAAAGAGGATAGGCAGAAAACTGCATTTGCAACACCTTTTGGCTTGTATGAATTTAATAGAATGCCCTTTGGTTTGAAGACAGCTCCTGCTACTTTTCAAAGAGCAATGAACAATGTTCTTAGAGGCCTACAGGGTATACATTGCCTGGTGTACCTCGATGACGTCATCATATTCTCAACCAGCCTCCAGGAACATGTAAACAAACTTAGAGCAATTTTTGACCGTTTGAGAAAAACTAATTTAAAAGTCCAACTGGATAAGTCCGAATTTTTGCGTAAAGAAGTAATGTACTTAGGACATACCATAACTAAGGATGGCCTTAAGCCCAATAACGATAAGATAGATGCCATTTTGAAGTATCCATTACCCAAAACAGTTACCGAAATGAAAAGTTTCTTGGGATTGATAGGATACTATAGGAAGTTCGTCAAAGATTTCGCTAAGATAACAGCACCTCTAACAGCATGTTTAAAAAAAGGTAGAAATATTGTTTTAGACGAAACTTATAAAAAGAGTTTTGAGACTTGCAAAGAGTTGCTAACAAACGCACCTTTGTTACAGTTTCCTGATTTTAGTAAACCCTTCATACTGACTACTGATGCTTCCAATTTTGCTGTCGGTGCGGTGTTATCGCAAGGTATTGTAGGCTCTGATAAGCCAATAGCATATGCCAGTAGAAAATTAAGTGATACAGAATCTAGGTATAGTACCATAGAGAAGGAACTTTTAGCCATAGTTTGGGCAGTAAAATACTTCAGACCCTACTTATATGGCAGAAAGTTCATTATTTATACTGATCATTGACCGTTAGCATGGTTAAATTCACTCAAAGAACCTAATAGCAAATTAACTCGTTGGAGATTAAGGTTACAAGACTACCAGTTTGATATTCAGTATAAAAAAGGTAAACAGAATACAAACGCTGATGCCTTATCTCGTGTTAAAATTAATGCTTTGAACGAAGATTGTGAATCAGTAATTGTAAATGTAGATGAAAAAGAACAAAAGTTACAAGAACATTTGAGAGATTTAGAAAATGAAATTGCTCGTCTTAGTAGGAAAGAACCGGAAGTTGAACCTATGGAGTTTTCGGATTCAGAAAGTGATGGCGCTACCGCAAATTCTATTTCTAATAGAGAACATGAAGGTATACCGATCCTCAATGAAGCGATAGATACTAAGACTAGACAAATTCATGTTTTTACTTGGTTTAAAGATGATATTGGTGTAAAAGATATCTCAAGTTCAAAGCAAAAGATATTAGAAGTACATTTACCTTTAAATAATAGCGAATTAGTAAAACGTTTCCTTAAGGAATACATAGATTATAAAAATAAATATTTCATTTACTTTGAGGATCATGCTTTTAGACCAACTTTTGCAAACGTCATAACTTCTTTATATAAAAAAGGAACACAAAATTTCATAGAATGTACTGAAAGAGTGGTGAATGTAACGGATGAAAATGATCAGAAAGATTTAGTAATAAAGTATCATCAAGGAAAAACTTGTCATAGGGGAATTAGAGAGACTCTAACGAAACTAAAAAGAAATTATTGGTGGAGTAATATGAAGGAAACTATTAGTGCTATCATTAATGCATGTGAGGAATTTCGTAAGATGAAGTATGATAGAAAACCCATAAAACCATATATTCAACTAACGCAAACGCCAGATACTCCTTTACAAGAAGTTTTTATAGACCTATTATATATAGAAAAGAATCAGTATTTAACGGCTGTCGATTCATTTAGTAAACTTGGTCAAGCAATACATATTCCCAATAAAAGTACCCCTGAGATAGTGAGAGCTTTGATAAAATATTTTAGTATGTACGGAATTCCAAAGAAGATAAGTAGTGATTCTGGAACAGAATTTAATAACGAATTAATAAAGGAAATATTAAGTTTGTATAAAATTGAGCAGCACATAGGGACCCCCAATAAACCCAACTCGATGGCGATAGTTGAACGGTTCCATTCGACAATAATTGAAATCTATAGGCTGGCAAGATATGAACAAAGTAGTCTAGATGCTGCTTCTATTATGACTTATGCAATTCTAGGTTATAACAACACTATTCATAGTGCCACGAACTTTACACCGTTTGAAGTTGTTTTCGGGCATACAGAATCGGGTAATGCATTCGATATAGATAGAGATAAGAACTTAATGCAGAAAATTTTACAAGATCATCGTAAACGATTGAAAACTCTTTATGAACATTTAAGCTGTCAAATGATAGGTAATAAGTCGCAAGTTAGGGACAAGAAAGGTGGTGAAGAACCCCCGACAATTCAACAAGGTGAAACTGTCTTTATGAAAAATACGAGAACTAGGAAAGCTAAAGAACTACCACGTTATGAGAAAGCTCAAGTTATAGGTAACGTAAATAGAAATATTGTTCCAGTAAAGCTTAAGAATGGAAACACTAGAGTAGCAATAAAAAACGTAAAACGCCCTCCACAGATGGTGGTTGATCCTGCTCGTCCTAGTGGATCAAGGGACAATTTTGAATATCCAGAAAATAGATCAAAACCCCGGGATAGCTCCGATGAAGATTGGAACAGCTCTGATGAAGAGTAGTCACTGGAGTATTATTAAGACCATAGATTTAAATTCATTAGTTTTACAAATAGATAATAATATAGAAGAATATACTAAATTAAAATTAATTACTACTAGCAATAGTGAAACATATAGAGAACTTATGGGATTATCAATTCAGATAGAATCTTTTATCGAATTAACTAGGGATAGGTTACATCAGATTATGCCAACTATTAGGGTTAAGGCGAGGTTGCAGTACAGTGCGTAGCTCGACCTCACCCCCCGCAAAAACAAAAACACGGCGGTGGCGTCAGCGAGTGAGTGGGGGGAGGGGTTTCGTGTGTGCGTGTGCCACAGCGCAGCGTAAAAAAACCGTAGATGAGTTATGCGAACTTCAAAAGTGGCATATTAAAAACAGGCTAAATGTCTCATTTGGCTTTAGTCGCGTACGCGCTGCGGTTGGAAGCGCTCGCTCTTTTACTCGCGTGTGTGTACGTTACATTTGAAAATGCCGTCGTGAGTAATGAGATTTTGAACTATAGTAGGAAAATGACTAAAAGTTATGGAATCACTTCTCATTCAAGAGTATTACAATATTACAACGTTTTATTTACAATTTATAATAAATTCAGTATCACAAATAATAGAGTGAATAAAAAAATTGGCATTTAGCGAGTGTAAAAAAGAAGCAGTATTGTGCGTGTTCAAAGACTAAAAAACAAAGTATCCAGATGGGACATTCGTAATAATAAAAGACTGATGTGTGTTTTTGTCAAGTAATAAAAGTGATTTGAGGCTGAATCAACACAATATATTATTATTATAGAAATACAAAATCATACGTAAGTTACAAATATTGACGGATGATCACAGTCCATTCACTTGTTCTTGTTTTTCTCCTTTTAGTATTAAACAACTAAGTAGATTGTACTGCACAGTTTTCGCTGCCGACCCACCGTACCCCTGGCAGTACCCCTGGGGGTATGGTGGGTCTTTCAAAGCTTAACCGTACTCCCAGATAATATTGTTGTGTAATTAGTTTATTAATTTCAGTTCGTTAATTTCAAGTTCTACTATTTTGTGGGATCATTCCCAGTATAGTAGTAGTATTGAACAATTCTATGATAGAACTGTCCTAATTCTATTAGCGCAACTTGATGAGGAGAACAGAACTAATGGGATAAGTAATAGGAAATGTCCCAGTCTAGTTCTATGTATGTTTTTACAAGGGTATTCAATAGAAGTACTGGGAATGACCCGTAGTGTCACGACATCGCGCTCGTATATCCGAATGAATATGTTTTGTAGACGGTCATTTGTTTAATGTGTAAAACAAATTAACGTCTACAAAACAAATGAATACCTATAAAACAAATGAATACCTATAAAACAAATGAACGTCTACAAAACAAATGACTTACAGAAAGTGATCAGCTATTGATAGTGATTGCAGAAAACAGGTGCATGCGATTTTCAACCTAATTGACATTAGTCAGAATTTATAATTTTATTACCCTAATATTGCCAGAAAGCGAGAAAAAACAAAAAAAAACGTTTATCATGAACTGTCAATAAGGTCGAAAATCGCATGCACCTGTTTTTTGCAATCACTATCGATAGCTGATCACTTTCTGGTAGTCATTTGTTTTGTAGACGTTCATTTGTTTTGTAGACGTTCATTTATTTTGTAGACGTTCAATTGTTTTGTAGACGTTCATTCGTTTAACACATTTATATACATACATATTTATTTGGGTATGTGAGCGCGATGTTGTTACACTACCCTTGTAAAACATACATGGATCTAGTGGTAAATTTCCTATAACTGTTTCCCATTAGTTCTATTCTTCTCATCAAGTTGTGCTAATAGAACTAGTGGGAAAAAAAGTATCACTAGTTCTATCATAGAACTGTTCAATAGAAATAGTGGGAATGATCCGACAGCGCAAGGATGATGATGATGACGGGTCTTCAACAGTACCACAGATTATACCTATAATATACAAAGTATTATAACCATTACCAGTAATACCTAAACGTTTTATTCTCTAATTTATCTCCTTGTTGCACTATATCATCGTACTAGCGCTTGTCTTCGCTTGTCTAAAAATACAGAAACGTAAGTAGTAAGTCATTATCATACAAGAGATAACACTGTTCAGTTTAATGTCCACGTAGCACGTTGGTATAACACTACGAGCATTTCAGTCAGGAGTACGGTTAAGCTTTAAAAGACCCACCATACCCCCAGGGGTATTGCCAGGGCTACGGTGGGCCCGCAGCGCACAGTTTTTATATTAACGTACTGTTTTAGGTTTCCATTGAATGAAATGAGAAGAATAAAATGTACTTTTTTAATAAATGTTATAAATAAATCACATCGACTTTTTATTTCCCTACCTTAAATGAATTATTCAAATTTACTTTGAGGCGAATTGAATTTACTCAAGACAGACAAAGTGATCATGTCGCATCTGATTTAAATTATTGTTTGTGAAACGGTCAGCATGATGTCACAATGCGCGTCGGTCCAGAGAGTATATGTTTATCTCTATTTCGCGCTTGCGATTAGATGTGCTATCTCACTTACACTTCTTATCTAATTCTTAGTGTGTCGTTTTGACATATTTATATTAGTGTGCGTACGCTTTTCACGATGCGTGCCACTCGTAAGCTCCGTCATGTTACCTTGTCAGTAACCTGTCTACAGTTTCTTACTAGTATTATGTCTATGGTTTGAACGATTGAGTTTAGAATACGAATTACTTTGTATTTTGCGAAAACGTACATGCGGGGGTGGAGGGGGATTTTGCGGAGCAACGACGTACGTCCGCCCTCAATCACGCCTAGACAGGCACTGATGAACGGCCGGCGAGCGATATAATGCCAACATTTTGACTATTTTTTTTCTTGGAGAAAAATGATAACGAAATTACGAAATCTGTTTTTACCATTTATTTTAAAATAAAGAGCTGTTTCTATTGATAATACTTTCATATAAATTCATAATGGAATCTCTAAGCAGTACACGTTTAAAATTGTGATTTAGTGCCATGTTTGACATTTTTTTTTATCGAGGCAATCATTCCAAATCGTGTTTCTATCTTTACGATTTACTAGAAGATATGTTCAACTTTTATACTCTAATTTTTATTCATTAAAAATATCATAGTTCATGGGACTTTCAGACGTTCAAAAATCTTAAAAAGTACTGCAACCTCGCCTTAAAAGAGGTATTCTCAACCCTCTTGGGTCAGTTATTAAGGTAATTAAGGGAAATTTAGATTCGGAAGACGCTAGAAAATATGATTTAGAGATAAGTAAATTAAATAATAGAGAACACTCAGTGGAATGGAAAGTTTCGTTAATGCAGAAGGCTTTTGATAAATTGGTAAACGTTTCAGATGATATTAATTTTAATACTAAACATTTAAACTATAAAATCAGACAATTACAGTCACTTCTTCAGAATCAAGCCAAGTATTCGAATTTAGTCACGATCATGAATAGTTTGAACCAGATATTTAATAATTTTCGTACTATTTATACAATTATATACGAGATTGAAACTGCTATAGCTTTTAGTAAAATGCATATATTACATCAATCTATAGTAAATACAACAGAGTTATTTGATATATTAAAAGAAGTTCAAAAACATAGTCAATTAATTTACCCAGTAAGTCATGAGTATTTAGTAAAATTAGAAGGAACTATAGAAATTAAAGGGTATGTAGATAGTAATAAAGTGGTATTTATATTAGAAATCCCATTAATACATAAAAACACATATATTTACTATAAAGTTGTTCCCATTCCAATATACAACCCTTCCAAACATAAAACCTTTGCCATTATTCCTAAATACCCATACCTAATAGTGAACAGAATGAAATACAGGTCCGTAGTAGATACCTACAGATAAATAGATGATCTACAATATCTATGCACAGAGGAGAACGTATTACAATACCACACTGAGACGTGTATTGAACAACTGATGCTTTTGAAAGGGAATTTCAGTGAATGTCAACAATACCAGGTGCAGATTGAGGAAACCAAAGTTCAGCCTGTGTCAGACAACCACTGGCTGATCTATTCAGAAAAGGAAATCATAGCAACAGACAGAGACAAGGAAGTACAACCTACGAGGCACGTACATTCTCCTGCCAAGCCAGCGTTGTTCGTTGCAGATTGCAGACACATATATTACTACACCTACCAATGGCAGCTCAGTATTCTTCAGCCTGCCACCAGTACAGATGCCTGAGCTTCGTGGTGACGCTGTCCCGCCAGCCAAGCAGATGGACCTTCGGGGCGTCGACCTCGGCGACATCAAGGACTTGTTAACCAGAGCGAAATATAGTGCCAGTGTTAGTGAGATCCAAAGTTACATTATAAGTGACCAGATAAGTGTATGGACACTAGGAATATATGTAGTAATAATAGTTTTAATAATAGGATTTATATTGTATAAATGTGGTTTCCATACCAAGGTAGTTTGTAATCGAAATTGTCCAGAGCCAACACAGCTGCCTCTAGACAATTTCTCACCTAGGGAGGGAGGAGTTAAGGTTACGGAACCTAATAATATTTGCTTTGCCAGCACATCTCTCCCCTCCAAATGCTCTAGTTAAGTATATTGTCATCTTAGCATTAATGAATTATAAATACCATTGTCAATCTAGTTTTAACAATTACTATTTTAGATCTTTAATACACTGTTACGCTGTAATAATTAAATAAAGTATTTTTTTATATTAAATCCGAGTTCCATCACTTAATTCGTGCGTGGCCACCACACTACTGCACCATATGTAAGCATGGGGCGTATAATGGCAGTAGCGTGGTATAGTATGCCCTTCAAAGGAGAGGCTTGGTCCTGCAGTGGACTGTTAAAGGCTGTACGATGATGATGATGACATTTCACGGCTGAGATTCTGGCAACCCTTTTTAAAATCGTGATTTTTGCTTTACTTAGTCTATGGAATTAAAATCAGTTTCTTTAAACAACTTTAAAACTTTGTTTTACATACAGCATTTGCGTTTTAAAATGTGAACTTATTATAAATGTTACGTATTTCAACTACATATAAATGTAGATATTTCATATTCGGTCTTCTTTCTCATATCTTGAACTGCATTATACTCAAAGTCTAATGTTTCAGAACACTTTTGCTACTTGATTCCTGTCAAAGTGAGCAATTCAACTTTCAAGGTAGTCAATACTTCTTATCTCTTATTATAACTTATATGTGCAGAATATATTAAGGGAACCCAGTGAGTCCTTTCTATTTTTTTACTTGATTAAATAGAAATAAACGTAACTTTATAGTGTGTACTTCAGAACTAAAAATTGTTGTAGCCAGTAACAGATCAGTCCGATGATTTTGGATTATCAAATTATAAATAAATATTCTACCACATTCACACAACACCATCTAGTCCCAAACTAAGCAGAGCAGCTTGTACTATTGGTACTAGACAATGGATAAACATACTTATATACTTTTTGTTAATACATACATTATACATAAAAACACCCAGACCAAGACAAACATCCATATTCATGCACATAAATGTTTGACAAGAGCGGGAATCGAACCCGCGATCTTTGGCGTAGCAGTCGCTTCCACTCCCGCGGCGCCAACCGAACCGGTCTGAACATCTTCTTTATTTTGACTCTTATATTATTTCATTTTGAAGTGGTCACTATATAGGAACTAAAAATCCTAGTAACCACTTCAAAATTGTCCAGTTTTTAAAATGCAGATAAAAGCTTTTTGAAACAATGAGCCTAACCAACCCTTTCCCTACTATTATATAAAGAACAATGGCCACTTCTCATACATTGAAGGACCTGATAATGAATTATTGTGTATATAGATAAAATGTACAAAAACAAGTAGCTCTATGATCAAGAAATTATACTGTAAAGACAGTTTTTCTTATAATGGTCTAGGAATTACATAATACACAGAAATTAGTTCGTATTAATTTGACAGATTCATCCATGTCCAATGTCACCAGCGGCCTCTTTACGTCAAAAACGTTCCGTTGCATCCTTATCCAATGTTTTCAACGGCAGAAATACATTTGTATTTATCTTTTTATATCTTTTAACATAAAAATATACATTCATTTATGATCAGCTTTTAACAACTTGATTCAATTTATATATAAAATTAAGTTTTCTCGAGGTTTTGACAAAACCAGTTGTTAAAGATGTGGTATAAGTGAAATGGAACGTAGCTAAACAAGGAAGTATTATCGGGCACAGATAATATAGCAGTGCAGCGAAAAAATATATTTTGATAAGGATGCGTTCACGAGTTCTAGAACATCTTTACAACCCAAAAGTTTTCTTTTTACCTAGACTTCTATAAAATATAATTGTTAGTGAAATCATTACACTAAAAAATAACCTTAATTTTGAAATAAGTTTTATCTCTATACATGCTTAGGTCAAAAATGGCCATTGTTCTTTAAGAGAAGCTTAATTTGAGAAATATTTTTGCTTTTTTATTGCGAAATAAATATTTTTTTTGTTTATTTATAAGTTATCTTTAGGGACACCCCTAAACCTTTTTTTGCCTTTACGTTACGGGCGATGGCGTCTTTTGACTTAGCTTTTCTACAAAAATAAATCGGTCTACCTCGGTGATTGAAACATATTGATTAATGGTAAAGTAAAGGTAATATTTAGGATAACAATCTAGTAGAAAGATAAGCCAGGGGCAAGTTTTTACATCAAAGAGGGAAATACGCTTTGTGGTAATAAAAGATATACTATATGTGACGTATCGGTAGGTTTATGATGAGTAGGATAGCAGTTTTCAAAGTCCGCAGTGTACACAACCTATACACATTAAATTTTAATAATGTAACAATGTATTAGGCCCTAGTGTCATGAACTACTTAATTGAATCACAGAAAGTAACAAAATGCTAAATTGAAAATTGATCGAATGTTGGTAAAATCCTTCGCCCCACAGAAGTTATTCCTTGTGCAGGGGAGACTCTAAAAAGGTGCTGTTAAGGCGGTTACGTTAATAAATAAGTTGCCCTTGTACCTATTGATGACGTGACATTGAGCAAAGCTTTTTTATAACACACATAATTATGCTTTCGCTTTTTAATTGCTAGCATAAAGGCTCCACAAATAACACAAGTCTTAAATTTTAGAAAATATGAACTGTGACTATCATATAGTGAAATCTAACTATTTTACAAGTAATACGTCTTTTCATGATTTTCAAATATTGATGAACATACCAAGATGTATAGTGTTATCTATTTTCATCTTAGAAAAACATCACAACCAATGCTTTATTATCAATTATCTTCTAACCAAAATTAATTGCCGTTTTCGGCATCTATACATCACTGTTCGTTATTGCAGGTGATTAATCAGCGCTTTTATATTGATCCCAATAGACGGCTAATTTTATAATGATTCATTGTTATTGAATCGATTTCCATTTGTAAATCGATCGGTCGAATACCGATCGATTTACATTTGACGGTTGGCGCAGCAGGAGTGTAAGCGACTGCTACGCCGAAGGTCGCGGTTCGATTACCGCTCAAGTCAAACATTTGTGTGCATGAACATGGATGTTTGTCTTGGTCTGGGTGTTTCTATGTATAATATGTATTTACATACATACATACATATCGTCACGCCTTTTATCCCCGAAGGGGTAGACAGAGGTGTATTTCTACACCCACTTTTCGCCAGATATACTTTAGTCCCACGTAATAAGAGGCGAGCCTATTGCCGTACCGGGCACATTTCCAGACTCCGTGCTGCTACTGAGAATTTCGTGAGAGAAAACCCAATAACACTGCCCGACCCAGGAATCGAACCCGGGACCTCCCGATCCCACGAGCACATATATGCCGCGAGACCAACGAGGCAGTCGTATAGGGTTTGATGTCGAGTTTTCCGTCTCTACGCAAAGATGGTATTTGCATCGTGTTATCCCTTAGTCGCCTCTTACGACACCTGCGGGAAGATAGGGGGTGGTGACACTTGTATTCTATGCCGTCGTGATAATATGTATATATTTCCAATTTCCAAAAAATAAAGTATATTAGTATAATTATCCTTTATCTATTACCCATAGCAAGAAATACAAGCTCTGCTTAGTTTGGGACAAGATGGCGATGTGCGTATGTGGTAGAATATTATTATTCATCATCCCACGGTTAAAGAGAAGACAAGGTTTAATAAAAGTTGTCGGGACGTATAAAGGTGCTATTATGTTTGGTGCATGTTTTAAAGTATTTTTAGTATAAAATTACTTTGAATAAAAACATGGCGCTTCTGGTTGTTACTACCTCCACCACTGTTGTACCACTGTAAGCGGAGGGTTGTAGGCTGCAACTATAGCTTTTAGCGGGCTTAACTTTTCGTGAAACGTCTACAACGAATTATCAAAATATTCAATCAGAATTACTGACCGTTGCAAGTCTCATAGACTCAAATGGAATGAAGACACGAGAAGCCAGAGTCGTTCTTAAGAAGACAAGTGGTAAAGTCACCAAAGGTCACCCATGATTATAGTTTGACTGTAAAAAGGATATATAAGAGATAAAGCTGTCAAAATTATCTGGCCAAATAAAGCCCAAGATTATCGTTCCCTTACATCATTCCAAACATTTTATGTCAGGCAAGTGACACGCAAAGTCCGCTTCGCACGCGGGACCGCTACGTTCTGAAATACCTTTAATATTGAACTTTTAACGATACAATATTATTTTTTTATGTTTCGATAGCTACGTGACACATCTGGCATAGAAAGCTTATTCTGTCAAATGTGTAAAGGTGCCGTAAAAATATCTAGTAAGGGCACTTTTACGGAGTTACAACTTGTTTTGACGATATCAAATGAGTTTTGGGGCCAAATGTGCGCTATAAACGAATATAAAATATCTAAAACACTTTACAAGGGACTCTTGTATGCTTATATTGGGTTGATATTACACGTCTTTGTGATGTTCATAATATGAGATAGACGAAAGACAAGTGATAAATTATGTATTATGGTGCGATTAAGCGCTTATAGCGTGACTTGACTTGGCGTTTGTTATAGTTTGACAAACTTAAGCAACGTTTACGTAGGTGGCAACTGGGTTATGTGATTTGTAAAATTTACGTTAGTCCACTACTATGCTTTGAAAATCTTAACCCGTCACTTCCTGTACTTATTTTAAAAGCGTGGTTTTCCATGTCTGCCTTCGAATAGCGATAAACTTCGACACTAGAGTTGGCAACTCAGTTGGCGAGTTATTCCTCGTTTCGTACTACGACTTATTCGTACCATGGTACGAATCGAGGCAAGATTATTTTAATTTATTTTTCGTTCACTGTTTCGGCCCATTGACTTTACTTTTACGAAATTTATGTTTTTAGTACAGTCAGCAACAAAATTCTTATAAGGAAGATAATAAGTGATTAAATAAAATACTCAGGATTGTAAAAAATATGTTTTATTGAAAATCAAAACAATTTTGAAACAAAATATCGAGACATTCAGTCTCAGGCTTATTCAGGCTCTTCTACCAGGGTTGCATAACACACAAAGATATGTTTCTCTATTCATAGAAAGTTACGATTAGTAAAATTTTAAGAAAATTATCTACTTGAATCTCCTAAAATCTTATGTAGTCCTGGTACATCGTCAGACGTAACACTGCGATTAAGTAGGTAGGTATTAGAATAAAACGGTGTTAAAGTGTAGGTCAAAATGGAATGCCTCAATAGTTTTAATTTTTTACTTTGGTAATAAATTACAGTACAACTCAATCCAATCATAAAATAAATATTCCTACCTTATAATTTTCAAAACATATAAAAATAAATCTGTCTCAAAACAGTATCAAGAAAAAAGATAAAATCTTAAAATCTAATGTAGTTATGTACAAATAACACATCAATCACAAATAAGAAATCAACATAAAAGCAGGAAGTGTGGTTTACAAAAAATACAATGAAATAAAATGGGTGTAAAAATAAAGTCAACTTTGACACGGTATAACTTTTTGATTACTTTCATAAGCTTCAAATCATATTTAACTATATCTATCTTAAAATAAAACAAAATAAAAAAATAGGGACTTTAAAGTTTAAAGAGTAAACGTGACTAATAAAGTAAAAAGTAAAATAGAATATTTTCGTTTTGTTTGATAACATTGTGGGCATCCCCAATTTTACATTATGTATATATACACTCAACATAACAAACTAATATATATATATATATATATATATATATATATATATATATATATATATATATATATATATATATATATATATTTACATAATATAATATTAACATTTATCTACTCAACACACTTCCGTTCTTTCTCTTCCTTTCAGAACTTTATGTGTATTGTGAACGTTATTGTGTACTTGTGACTTTCCGTATCTTGTGTGTGTGTCAATAAACTTTCTTCTGTGTACCGTATAAACTGGTGACTTTCTTTTGTGTTAAACCCCTGGACTAAAAAGGTACGTCTAAAGACTTTGTATACCACACAACCCAATACAAGTGCCACACATACCACTATAACATGAATAGTTTTAGTGTTGATAAAAAAATCACAGTAAAGAATCACTGAATAAGCAAATCAGTCCCTTATACAAAGTCTTATAAATTCTTTTACAGGGCTGATAATTCCACACAAAGATCAATTGCGATTTCACCACTTATATTAACGATATTAACAATTTTCTTATAAAAATCACAGTTAAGAATCACAGGATTAGCAAATCAGTCTCTTAGATCTATCATATTTTGATAACACAATTTAGAAACTCCTAATGATTGATTCAGTATGCCCCGTTTATCCTCACCCAAGCTCTAGAATCCTCATAAAGGGATTTCAGAGCTCGAATGAGGCTGCTGTCCACCCCATTCATTGACAGCACCGACCACATTTCATACACTGACTGGTTTACCATCGAGAAAGGTGTTAGACAGGGATGTGTAGCGTCGCCGTGGCTGTTTAACCTCTTCATGGACAGTTGTTTGCAAGATTTAAAACATAGTGACTGCGGATTAAGGATGAATGGGTTACTCGTCAAATGCCTCCTTTATGCTGACGATCAGGTAATACCTGCATCTTCAGCGGAGGAGTTGTAGGAGATGGTAGCAATCATGCATGGTGCGTTAGAGAGGAAAGGAATGAAAGTGAATGTAAGAAAAACGAAAGTTATGGTTTTTGAAAAGGAGGAATGCGTTACGGCTTGTAATGTTTTGATCGATGGACAGCGAGTGGAACAAGTGAATGAGTTTGTTTACTTAGGTACGTTGTTTACAAGAGATGGTAAGATTGAAGAAGATATTGAAAGGAGAGTTAATGCAGGTAATAGTGTGAATGGAGCTCTGAAAGCGTTTATGAACAGTCAAAACGTGTCCAAAAAGACACGTTTGGCTGTACACAGAGGTGTGTTAGTGCCAACCCTTATGTATGGTAGTGAAAGTTGAGTATGGCAGAAGAGATTGGAAAGTAAAATAAATGCTGTAGAAATGAGAGCACTGAGAAGTATGTGTGGTGTGTCTTTGACCGACAGGGTAAAGAATTGTGTGATACGAGAGTGGTGTCGGGTAAAAGAAGATGTAGTGACAAGCATTGAGAAAGGCATGTTAAGATGGTTTGGGCACATGGAGAGGATGGATGACGATAGACTGACAAAGAAGATATATAAGGCAAGTGTGAATGGAACAGGACAAAGGGGAAGACCTAGGCGGACGTTCTCTGACCAGATTGGAAACATCCTGAAAAAAGGACAAGTCAGAAGTACCCTTAACAGAAGAGCATGCATGAGAAACTTGATGGGAGTGAGTGAAGCAAGTGAGGTATGTCAGGATCGTTGCAAATGGCGTTCCGTAGTCTCTGCCTACCCCTCCGGGAAACAGGCGTGAGTCTATGTATGTAACTACACTATCATTAGATGCGACCGAGCGGACGTGCGGAATCACGGCGGCGTGTGTCTCGTGGCCACACCGCGTCTCGAGCCGATTGCCGATCGCGTCACGAGTGCCGATCGACGTAAACATTGACGATCATGCGTTTGAACTTGTAGGTGCGACGGTTTACTTGCGCAATAGATTTTTATTTTGTTTATGTGTTGTTTACATTCCGCCTAGTAGTAGCGAAGAAGAGTACATGTTGTTATTTAAAATAATTGAACAATTTTGTGATAGGTTTAGTGAGGTAGTTGTGGCAGGAGATCTAAATTTATATTCATGTCCTGCGTGTATAACTACATACTTTGATTTCTTTACGACATATTGTGGATTCACTCAGAGTAACACGGTGAGAAATTGCAACGACCGCTGTCTGGATTTAGTGTTAAGTACGTATGCGGATAGTGAATGTGTGTGTGTGCGCGCGGCTCGGGAGCCGTTAGTGTCTGTAGACGCTTATCATCCACCGCTTGAGGTGTCAATGATGGGCTTGCGAGCTCACACAGACCTAGAAGCGACCTTGAGCTCCTCTGTATCCGACGCAAATACTCGACATAACGGTTGGAACTTTAATAAAGGCGATCTTTCTACGTTGTATGCAAAAATATCAGCGGTATATTGGACATGTTTGTATAGTTTAGATTTAGAGGCTAGTCTGAATTACTTCTATGATACTTTATATTCACTTATAGATGATAGTGTTCCCAGAAAAAAGCGAAATTGTTTACCGTCGCGGTACACTTACCCTGAATGGTATACGAGTGATATTATTCGCGACATTAAATATAAAGCCATACTTCATAAGAGCTATAAACATAGTGGTTCAAAGGTCGATTATGAATCGTGTGCACAGTGTAGAAATAAAGTAAAAAATGAAATAATTAAAGCGCAACAACAGTATCGGTACCGCATACAAAATCTTATGTTGAAAGACCCGAAATCCTTTTGGAAATATGTAAATTCTAAAAAAGCAAATAGTAACACACATAAGATTGTCAAAAATGGGGAGGTGCTAACAAATGAGCAGTCAGCCACCGAGTTTGCGAAGTATTTTCACTCAGTGTACAGTACAGTGAAACCTAAATTAAATGTAGGCGCGGCGATAGCGGAGGCGGGTTGCAAAAACGCTGCGGCGCGGGTTCACCTCGACAATCTACAGTTATGCGATGTGCAGCGCGCGCTGAGACAACTCCTGCCTAAAAAATCTTCGGGGCCAGATGGTATACCATCATATATATTCAGCGACTGTAGAGCGGTATTAGCAGAACCTTTGTTGCATATCTATAACTTGTGTTTAAAACATGCGGTTTTCCCTGAAATATGGAAAGTAACCCGAGTCATACCGGTGCCAAAGGGAGGTTCGGGTGCCAAGGTGGAAGAGTATAGACCAATTGCCGTATTGTCTACACCGGCAAAAGTGCTTGAGTCAGCCATTCATTGGGCGATTTATTCTCAAGTAAACTTGCAGCTTTCTGACGCTCAGCACGGATTCCGGCCGGCACGGAGCACTACTAGTTATCTCTTGAATTACATTGGTACTGTGTAGTGGATGGTGGGGGACAAACTGATGCTGCATACTTTGATTACAAAAAAGCGCTTGATGTATTCGATAACGATGTGCTTTTAAAAAAGTTTGCAGCCGTAGGTTTTACCCCACACTTGCTTAATTTTTTTGCAGATTACATGCGTGACAGGCAGCAGTATGTAGAATTTGCAGGAAGCCAGTCGGTACCATATTTTACATGGTCTGGTGTAAATCAAGGCAGTAATCTCGGTCCCTTGGCATTCCTATTATTGATAAATGACCTACCGAGTGTTGTTAGAAATGCTAAATGCTTATTGTTTGCCGATGACCTTAAGTTATCGTTACCTATCCGAAGCACGAATGACTGTGAAGATCTACAGAGAGACATAAACAGTGTGGTGGCCTGGAGCAAAGATAACAACCTTCAGTTTAACACGTCCAAGTGTTCCACTATAACATTTTCGCGGGCACACACTTACATACAGCATAGTTATGTGATAGACAACACACCGATGCCTAGAGTAACTGAGATCAGGGATCTAGGTGTGCGCCTTACCACTTGTTTCGTGAACACATAGTGAGCGTATGCAAAAAAGCATATAGGAACTTAGGTTTGGTGCTCCGAATGGCTAACGGTTTCACGAATATCGCTGCTATAAGAGTGTTATACAATTCCTTGGTAAGAAGTCAACTAGAATGTAACGCTGTCATCTGGGCTCCGCATGAAACTAAATATAGTCTTATGTTGGAGCGCGTACAAAATAAGTTCATTAGGTTTATATATATGAGTACGGAGTTTATCCATTTTACCCGTTAATGTACCCAACGTTATTTATTTTGGGTATGGTTGGCTACAACGAGCTAAGGGTTAGGAGGACGCTCACACTTGTAACGTACGTCTTCAACGTACTTAGAGGTAAGTTGCACAACGCAGACATATTGGCGAGCGTTGGTTTGTTTGTCCCGGACCGATATGTGTGGCGTCGCAGACAGGCACGACTGTTCGCGGTGCCGCGCGCTCGCACTAACTTGCTACAGCAGGCTCCGCTCACGCGAGCCCTCTGTGTACTTAACCACATAGCGAATGATGTCGACATATTTTTTTGTGCTCTGAGTGAATTCACAAGGATAGCTCTGTTTAAGATCTGTTATAATAATGTGTAAAAAGAATATAATAGAATGTTTTCATTTATGACTGCTACACCATTGCATTGGGTGTAAACCTGTAAAGATGTGTGTATTATGAGAAACAAATAAATAAATAAATAAATAAATTTTCCACTTGATATATCTGGAATATCAGCCGAAGAAAAAGTTCCTTTAAATATCCATTTCAGTAAGCCCAAATTAAAAATCAGTTCTGTAATTGCCTTACGAATATTACAAATATAATGTACAGGAAATTATGCACGGATATATCTGTGCTGAATTTCTTTGAAGTTCCCGGCCGGACTCAAACGTAAACAATTTTTTAAAGGCCACCTCTATAGGGCTGATATAGGAAATTAAGGTTTTTTGTGTGGTATTACAAATAGTATACTTCCATCGACATAACATGCGGACGAAACCGTGTGCAGAAGCTAGTGGATGAATAACTCCAAAAATGTGAACACGGATATTTACTCACACATAAATATGATCGTAAATATCAACAAAAGATTTATATGAAGTGCCTGTACTCTGCAGTCGAGTAATCTTTCTAAGAATGCACTATTTTGTAGCTCGTGTGTATTCGACATAACATTCTTATTCCGTATTTCTTTGCACCACTGGCACTTCGTAGAAGGCATTTCTGGTAGGTACATATTCCTAGCAATCCCTCCCCATAAGAATAATTTTCGTATATTTGCAAATTTTATTCTCCTATCAATAATATCATATTCGTTCAGACTTCGTGAATTGAGTGGAAGGGATTTCTTTGATACACAATTTTTTGGCAATCTAAACGTTTACACCCATTTGTGATATTACTTCAGGTGTCAGACGATTTGTGATCGCGTCAATTTGGAAATAGTGGATACTTCATAATTTGATCCTAAAATACATAATATCTAGAACCCGAAAGGTCTTAAATCGTATATATACGATTTTTATATTGATATTTCGTTTAGTTTTATGCTTAGTAGTCCTCCAGTCCAAAAAGCTAAAATTCTATTAAGCAACAGAAGACTTCAACAAGTCTTTTTAGCCATGAAAATGTTGCCGAAATTGCTAGTTTGATCGTAATCTGTCATCGCTATGAGAACTACAAAAGCCGTGATAAGCACAGCAATATATATACCATGTAACATATTAAACGCACTTCCTGAAAGTAGTTTGTTCAGAATCGGCTACTGAATCCATTTTTGTCATTTTTAATATTGCTTTTTTTGTTCTAAAATGATAAAAATAACGTAAATTATAGTCACTCATTTTGTTTGAAAAGTTGAAATATACGAAAATAAACCAGAAGCAAGACGCCTTCTTTTAAAATGCATTTTTTTATGGTTCACGAACGGGTCACACGAACGCACATATTAATACAACACAATAGCGGCAAAAGACAATAACACACACTTTACCACCAAAATATCTATTATATATCTTTCGCTTACGTATCTAATAATCAACAGGCAAGAGCGAGACGTTATGTGCCACCCGCGCTGGCCAATAACGAGCGCTGGCGATGCGCTTATACAAGTTATGACAAGTATCTAGTCATCCATCGGGAATCTGTCAGCGAGAGTTGCGAAAAAATATTTTAAATAGTTCACTTGTTTATTTACAAAATGTGTAATTATCAACATTACGGCACCGGTGTGGAACGTTCTGCATCATCTTGATGTTAACTTGTCGCCCCCGGGCCTTTTCACTGTGGGGAAATATTAAATCACTATTTCCCCACAGCGTTTAAATTTCGAAAGAAAGAAAGAAAGAATTTCGAGAAATCCCTTCTTAGTGCACCCTTGCGTTTCCCAAGGAACATACATGCCGAATTTCAGCTTCTGCGCCCAGTAGTTTCGGCTGTAGCGTGTCTGTCAGTAAGTAACGCAAGGATTTTATATATTATGATTATCTATCGTGAGTCAGCACCAAACGTGTACACAAAGATATTGTTGAACTCAATATGAACTATTTTAAAATGGAGGGCTTTAAAATAATCACCAGTTACATTTAGATAAACATTTTTTGCTTCAGTAAAATCAAAGAAATATTCTATCACAATAAGACCACTTTAAACGGACAGAAATATTTTTCAATGTCTTAGTTATTATGAGTATTTCTAAGTAATGCCATCTGATGCCTAGACTCTAGATAAAGTAGAACTTACTTGACAGATGATAGAATAATTGAATTTGTTATAAGGATTTTTGATTTTGTGGTTTCGAACAGAACTAAAAATGAATCAAAAATAAATATCCTCATTTTTAAAGCAAATTAAACGGTCAGTACGTGCCTAGCAATTCAAACTACACGTTTCGTGTCCTAACTAAAAAGGTAGGTAAATCCTCTGAATACGGTCGGCCGACTCATCGCGCTTAGCTAGACTAAAAGTAAGCAGGATAAGCTAGATTAATCTAGGCTAAACTCCAAACTAACTTACCTTATCTAAGGATATTTTGCCGAAACTGCGATTCATTCTCAATCATTGCAAAACGATTCAGAGTTTCTGAAAATATTTTAGTCGAAGTACGTTTAAAACCTGGCATATTTACTATAAATAGATCGCTATTGTATAATATCTAAACTAATTTATTTACATACTAGTGTCGAGCTAAATATAAACCACCAGGTACATATTAGGCATCTCTCAAGATGAGTCGAAGTTAATAAGCGCCGGAGACTAGATCCTAACCTGCTTAATATATGTGCAGTGCATGTAGTTGCACGCAGATTTCTATTGACGCTGTAGCTTGTAGCTACGTAAGAATGTTTTTTTCCAGAGAGTAATAAATAATCAGTCATCGCTGCAGGCCATGTCACTCTGCGAGGCATACACTTTTTATTGAGCGCCTCAATCAAATTTTACAGAAGTTTTGTTTTTATTCATGTGCAGTACAAGGCACGTTAAATAACGTTACTCTGACTTAAAATTAATTGTTGTTGACCAGTGTCATTATATATAGGTACTAAACAACTCTCAAAGATCTTCATGACAGTTATCCTTCACTTGTCTTAATTTGATGGCATTACAGAATCAACAATAACACAGGTCTTTAGTTTCCATTTTCTCAACACCTAACGACTTTATTTAATCAAGTCAAAAACTATACTTACATGACCACAATAAAGTCATGATTGTTCCATAAAAATCTGCTCTTCAAGTAGAACCTATGACCCGCTATGCACACAGGGATGCAATTAACAAGGAAAAAAAAAACATTCCATAGACCCCAACGCCACACGAACATCGCACGAACCGAAAACCTTCAGAAAACGAGAATGTTATGCCCGTATTTTCATTTCTCAAATATAACATATATACATACATACTTAGACTCACGCCTGTTTCCCAGAGGGGTAGGCAGAGACTACGGAACGCCATTTGCAACGATCCTGACATACCTCTCTTGCTTCATTCACTCCCATCAAGTTTCTCATGCATGCTCTTCTGTTTAGGGTACTTCTGACCTGTCCTTTTTTTAGGATGTCTCCAATCTGTTCAGAGAACGTCCGCCTAGGTCTTCCCCTTCGTCCTGTTCCATTCATACTTGCCTTATATATCTTCTTTGTCAGTCTTTCGTCACCCATCCTCTCCATGTGCCCAAACCATCTTAACATGCCTTTCTCGATGCTTGTCACTACATCTTCTTTTACCCCACAACACTCTTGTATCACACAATTCTTTACTCTGTCGGTCAAAGACACACCACACATGCTTCTCAGTGCTCTCATTTCTACAGCATTAACTCTACTTTCAAGTCTCTTCTGCCATACCCAACTTTCACTACCATACATAAGGGTAGGCACTAACACCCCTCTATGCACAGCCAAACACACTTTTTGGACACGTTTTGACTGTTCATAAACGCCTTCAGAGCTCCATTCACACTATTATAAATGCCCTACTAAGAACTGCCATGCATTATAGATCAAATAAATCGCATAACTTTGAACTCAAAGGTTTTTACCCTTTTAATGTCAGGAATAAAACATTTTAACATCTGACCAAGCATGGACTTAAGGAGATCTACGTTCCGATTTATAGTCCATAAAATGTTTCAACAAGCTGTAGGGTTTTACGTCATTGTGACATTTATAGTGACTCCCATGGGCACTACCAAGTAGTAGTCTTCTATATTCCTTGTTCCGTTCGTGATCGCTGTGACAATGTGCCTTGTGAAATGTTGTCAATGGAATTGCTCACTCAGCGAGTTGCTTTAAGTACCAGAAGCACTGTCATGGGTATTTCGAATATTTTTATGTTAGGATGTGCTGTTTTATTGATTAATCGGCAAGCTACGTGAGATTGGTGAGATGTAGTGACTCACATTGCAAAATTTTCGTTTATTGTATTGTACGAACCCACAACAATCAAATGTTATAGATGCCAAATTTATCAATTTTATACGTGTCCTGGCTGACATTTTATTACAGAACCCCAGCTATTAAAACTAGAAACATGAAATTTGACGCCGGGTTTCTTTTGCAGCGTAGGCATACACTAAGGAAGGATTTTTTAAATACAACACCCTTATGGGGTCAAAATAAAGGTTAAAAGTTTAGGGCAGACGAAGCCACGAACGACTAGTCGTTTATTAATAATAATATTGCAAACAGAGGTTAAATAAAAATCTGAGACGGTTTGTATGTTATATGTGTGTTTGTAAAGTATTTCATAATTTAGAATCCTTCCTTACATGCAGCAGTCCTTGATAACTAAAAGAAAATATTCTGACGACATTCCAACTCCCCTTATCCTTAGTAACCCCAAAACTTAACGCAATTAAATAAATTAAAAGCTACCCATTAACGTACACATAAAAGAATGCTTAGGACGGGACCCTTTAAATTGACCTTCTGTTTATTGCTTCCTTATTTTTCCGACAAATGAAAGAAGGTTTTCTATTTATGTGTACCAAATTATATCGGGAGTTGAACAACCCGAAGCATGAAGTAAAAAAAAACTTGATTTTACATGTGTCGTGGCCACCATAAGGAATTTTATAACTCGTATGCAAATAATATAGCAAAAATCTTCTTTAAGTTATTACAAATGGTTTTCTTAAGCGCTTTGCGCTTAATTTTGCTTAATTATTACTTTGCGAATAAAGATACAGCGGTAGTCTAGTGAAGATACCAAAAGACTGCCATATAAAAGGCATCGGTTTCAAATCTGCACTGAATTTTCGCAGTTATGTACGTATTAAATTGGTAATTATTGTGCCATGAAAATCTTTGACACTTGTTAAAGTGTCAGTAGCTCAGAATAGAACCGAGACCATGGAATATCGCTATATCTTGGGGTTGCAGAGGTGAGAAAGGCAGTCGCTCTTTGAAAATGCTTAAGCGGACCCCGGGTTGTAAATGGGACAACGCGGCAACGCTAGACTACTACCTTGCGAATAGTATGCGAAAGTATGTGTAGTTAAACGGGTAGATTGCTATGAAAGAAGTAAATTTCATTCATTACAATTTGAGTTTATTATATTATACCACAGCATAACCGCACGATGGAAATGTTTTTCATTTTGGAGTACAGTTTTTGTATTTTGATAAAATGTCTATTACTATAATATGTAACTGCTGTTGTAAATATATCTTTCGATACTCTATTTTTAAAGCATCGCAGTATTTGCCAGTTGTAAAATATTATCCGAGACGTCTTACTCCGATCTCAATCACGCTGTAAAATATAAGTCTCTTATTTGAATTAAAATTCTATTCCAAAATTGTTTTATAAGTGGGCATTGACTTTTTTATTTATTATTTTTTTATTTTTGAATATAAACATATTAAGCATTGATTGTTATGTTACCTATGAATAAATATAAGTTTCTAGAGACTAAATAATCTTCTTCTGAACTGGACGCTTTTAAGAGGGATTGTTCAAAGAAGGAAATTATAGAGATAAATAGAAGAAAATGGAGAGACCTTCGCCCAGAAGTAGGACGTCGCAGGCTCAGGAATTTTAATAGTTCGGCAAAATTAAGCTCTGTTTACATCAGAGTGCATGCTTAAAACGGCACGAAAAGTCGTACGTCCCGCTTCTTGTCCCAAGACAAGAACCATTAGTCTATAGAGAGCCAACACGAGTGTTGGCCACGCACTCACGCGAAAAAAAAACAGACAGATAAATTTGATTTTTTTACCACACAAACAAAACAGTAGTTACATTTCAATGAATAAATAATACAATATACTTTCTCTAGGGAGGCTATAAGTCATCCCATTCTTACTAGCGTATAATCCGTAACATGGCTTCCACCTACCAAAGTAAGTTCTAAAGGTGAAAATATGTTTTAATTCTTTCTCTCTTTGTGTAATCTGTCTAGGCCGGAATAACTATTCGCGCCCCCCCACAGAATTTTACAGGGCAACCTAAATCACTGCCGTGCAGCACAAGATCTGCTGATGCAGACACTCGCGGAGTGGTTGGTTGCCTTAGCGGTGGTAGCAGAGCCATACTCCATCCCGGACCATCCCCGATGGTTTGGATCGGAGGATGGCACCGCTGCCGTTTACTGGGCCGGAGGGGAAAATGACCCCCATTGCCCTCTCCTTCAGAGGGGGCTAGGGTTTGTGGCAGTAGAGTGGGTCCACTGGTTATATTGGGCTGCTACATATCCCCTATTTGCGGCCTCCCCGCCTTCGAGGCGTATCTAGATGGTCTCAGAAGTTGCGTGTGCGGCTACCTGTCCCGTCCGGTACTCGTTCTAGGCGATTTTAATGCTCGTTCTACTGAGTGGGGCGATCGCCTAGACGATGTAAGAGGAGGTACACTCATCGAGTGGGCGGCGGGACTGGACCTCGGCATTTTAAATCGGGGTTCGAACTGTACCTGTGTAGGGTGGCAGGGGGAGTCGATCGTTGACCTGACATGGGCCACTCCAGACGCCATCAACCTAGTGACAGGATGGAAAGTGGCAACGGAGGTGATCACTCTGTCGGACAACCGCCACATCATGTTTGATGTGGCCATCCACCGCCCTGGCGCTAACCAGAACCGCCGCAATGGTAGTTCCACGTCGTTGGTCCCTCAAGCGAATGGATAAAGACATGCTCGTCGCCGCAGCCACCGCCGCGGACTGGCAAGAGGAAGAGGTCTCGTCTGATCCCGAAGCACAGGCAGCCCGGTTCCCTCGCGTCATGACAGACGCGTGTGACGCATCGATGCCACGGGTCCGGCCAGGAGTGAAAAGGGGCTCGGTATATTGGTGGTCGCCCGAAATAGCGCAATTACAGAGTGCGTCAGGGCCCGTCGCCGATATCAGAGAGCCCGACGAAGACGGTGAGCCACAGCCGAAGAGGTTGTCGATATGAGGCGGGAGTATAGAGTCGCTGCAAAGGCGCTCAGTTTTGTGACCGCGGATGCCAAGGCTCGACCCTGGAAAGAGCTTATAGAGGGGCTGGACATTGAGCCATGGAACATTGATTGTCCGTACAAATTTGTACCGGGCAAGCTCAGACCATGGGTCCCGCCACTCACACAGACTCTGGACCCGCAACTCGTGGGAAGAGTGGTAGAAACCCTCTTTCCCAGAATCGAGGATAATCTCACAGACCTCCCGATATCGCCGGCGACCGTGAGGTGGTCCGACGGCTTCGAGGTGACGGCGGCTGAGCTAGACCGAGCTGTGCGTCGACTCGCGGCCCGAAACCCCGCTCCGGGTCCCGACGGGATCCCAGGCCGGGCGTGGGTGTACACTGTGGAGGTCTTGGGGGACAGGTTGAGGTGACTGTTCACCAGCTGCCTCCGGTATAGCGTATTCCCCACCGGCTGTAAAGAAGCCAAGCTGGTCCGCATCAATAAACCTGGCAGAACTGCTGACTCTCCTTCGGCGTTCCGACCTATTTGCCTGTTGGATGAGGTGGCGAAACTCTTCGAGAGAGTTGTCGCCGCCCGTATCACCGAGCATCTGTCACGTGTGGGTCCCGACTTATCGGATAGCCAATTCGGTTTCCGGCAGGGGCGTTCGACGCTGGACGCGATAGAACGCGTTCGGTCCCTGTCGGAGGAGATTGTTCGTTGGAAGGGAGTGGCTTTGGCTGTTAGTCTTGACATAGTCAACGCCTTCAATTCCTTTCCGTGGCAAGCCATTAAGGAGGCACTGTTACATCATAATGTGCCTCCATATCTACATAAAATCGTCGGGACGTATCTGCGCGACAGGTCCATTACGTATATGGGTCGGGACGGCTTTGAACACTGGAGGCAGGTCACGTGTGGTGTTCCCCAGGGGTCAGTGTTAGGACCCATGCTATGGACCTCGCATACGATGCGGTTCTGAGGACCAGTCTACCCCCCGGCGTGAGTGTCGTCTGCTATGCGGACGACACTCTGGTATTAGCAAGAGGGCATGGCTTCCCTGAGGTAATTCGGCTCGCGGAACTGGGAGTAGCTTGTGTCGTCCGACAGATAAACGGGCTAGGGCTACAGGTAGCGCCTTATAAGACCGAGGCGCTGTGGTTCCACAGAAAACGTCAGAGTGTGGTTCCACCCAGCTCGTTTGTAAGAGTAGCTGGTGTGGAGGTTCAGGTAGGTCGGTACATTAAGTACCTCGGCCTTACCTACCATATGCTGGCAACACCGGCAAAATAAACATTGACTTCGTATTTGAAATTTAAATTTTATTAAATTCTTCAATAGATATCAATAAATGACCCATAAGTGTAATCGTAACGGTTTAACAACCAATTGATATCGTTTGCAAACAATATGCATAACATTACAAACAATAAACGAGAGTGAACAAAAGTGACTATTAAAAGTGCAAACAGTGCAAAATTAGTAGTAGTGAAGTGATAATACATCACAAAACAAATTGGTATGACTTATGCGTCACCTAATATAAACATAGTGCCAAAAACAAGTCGAAAATAGGCAACCAGTTTGCTTTTTTTCTTGATATCGTTATCATCAATTCAAATAACATCTCATCCTCTGTGATCACATTCAATCACCAATCAAATCAATCCAGTGCTACCAACAAAAAGTGCAGTAAACACGGTCGCGTTCCAGTTCAAGATTTTTGTCGTATTTGTAGCAAGTTGATACTTACACGATAAGGCCAAATTAACCAGTCTGACTTTAATTCACGGGTCATAAACATTATCATTGTATATTCTAAAAAATATGGATGACTTCAATAATATTACACTAAGGAAAGCTATCACAAGATCAACATCTTTAAAAAAACTGAATATTAGCAGAAATTCATTGGATTCGCCATGTTCTGAAGAATTTCTTGTGAAAAGTTTTGACCTTTCTACGCGTGTATCATCATACAGAGAAGAAATGACTGTAGAAATAAATAATTTAAAATGTAACCTACAGAGCACACAGAATGAAATTGAAAATGTAATATTGGAAAATGTAGAACTGAAAAAACATATAGCCCAACTATCTCAAGAAGTAAGCGTGCTAAAGCAAATTTGTAGAAGTCCAGGAACATCAATTCGGAAAAATCTTACCTCAGCGAAGGAAAACAGTTTAAAAAGACGTCTCACTGATACATTTAGAGATGGTTCAATCACAAAGCCGGAACAAACTACAAAAATCTTCGAACCTCAAATCGACCACGGCAGCAAGTTAACACTCGAAAAAGGCCCCCAAACTATACTCAGTAAGAACTCCGAACCAATAGCTCAAAGTGCTGATATAAGTTGCTCCCCAGTTTACACACAAGATCAAATACGAGGGAAGAGACAAAATGAGGACTGTATAGCCGAGAAATATCCGAATAGGCGTTTATTCATATTTGGCGGGTCACAATGTATTAATATGACGAAACACTTAACTAAATCGAGATCGAGTTCCCGGTATATTCGTTATAAGATTATATCTTTTATAAAACCAAATGCTTCAACTGAAGAAATATTACTTAGTGCAAAATTGTTTGACATCTGTCAAAAAGACCGCATTATATTATCTGTTGGGCAACATGACTACTGTCATGTTGCCCAACAGATAATATGCCCATCCACTCAAAATTATGACAGAATTGTCTATTCTCCTTAAAAATGTTAAATGCCCAGTTTTTATTGTGAAAACCATAATTAATAGACATCTTAATGAATACAAATTGAATGACATGCTAAATATGGTAAACAGGCAATGTTTGAATTGTATATTTGTTGACTTTAGGTGTAGTTATAATTACTTTTTTAATATGTATAACATATGTAAACAAATAAATCGTTTCTTAGACCAACTAGGCTATGATGAAAAGTTTCTGACTTATAAAAAACGACGTGTAAATGCTGAGCAAATCAATAATTCACACAGTTATCGTCCACATATTAAAAAAAAACTGTTTGTGTGACACTCGAACTACCGTAGATGCCGAGACTCAAACTGAAAATTCATTCCGGCTATAAGACTGCAAATTACTACTCAAGAAGCAAACGCAGAGGAGGAGCATGTATATATGTCAGAAATTATATTAGCCACAGATGAGACAAGTATCAGATAGAGCGCATTCGTCCAACTAAGTGTGGCACGTTGACAGCTATGTGTGCGTGACCTTTGGCGACTGGCACTGTACGGACACGCGCGTCTATGTGTGTGTAAAGTTGCCAGATTATGAATAATCTCCCAGTATTTTGCATATAGTTATGTAATATTCTTATATTCATTTGCGGTTTTGAAGAATTTACCATGGATTTAATTAATGCTTTTATAAATACATTTCTTAAATGTAGGTACCGAGTTAAGTTTTAACTACTTCGTAAATCTGTATATATAAAATCCTTGCGTTACTGACTGACTGACAGACAAGCTACAGCTGAAACTACTCGGCGCATGAAGCTGAAATTTAGCATGTATGTTTCTTGGGAACCGTAGGGGTGCACTAAGACGGGATTTCTCGAAATTCCCACGGGATCGGGCAAAACGAGAAATACGAAAATATGTGCGTGCGAAGCCACTGGCGTCGATTAGTTGAGAAATAAATAGTATGTATGTACACACGGCACCAAGTCAAGCTAAACAGTTTCTGTACCATTTTGATACTTATTCCCTACGCCATAAGTATGTATGTACACACGGCGCCAAGTCAAGCTAAACAGTTGCTGTACGATTTTGATACTTATTCCCTACGCCATAAGCATGTATGTACACACGGCGCCAAGTCAAGCTAAACAGTTGCTGTACGATTTTGATACTTATTCCCTACGCCATAAGTATGTATGTACACACGGCGCCAAGTCAAGCTAAACAGTTGCTGTACGACTTTGATACTTATTCCCTACGCCATAAGTATGTATGTACACACGGCGCCAAGTCAAGCTAAACAGTTGCTGTACGATTTTGATACTTATTCCCTACGCCATAAGCATGTATGTACACACGGCGCCAAGTCAAGCTAAACAGTTGCTGTACGATTTTGATACTTATTCCCTACGCCATAAGTATGTATGTACACACGGCGCCAAGTCAAGCTAAACAGTTGCTGTACGATTCTGATACTTATTCCCTACGCCATAAGTATGTATGTACACACGGCACCAAGTCAAGCTAAACAGTTGCTGTACGATTTTGATACTTATTCCCTACGCCATAAGTATGTATGTACACACGGCGCCAAGTCAAGCTAAACAGTTGCTGTACGATTTTGATACTTATTCCCTACGCCATAAGTATGTATGTACACACGGCACCAAGTCAAGCTAAAAATTTGCTGTACGATTTTGATACTTATTCTTTACGCAATAAAAACGGTGCAAAGGTCAAAGTTTATAAGCTTGACGAGTAGCAGGGTGTACACGAATATTTGGATCGTTTGGGGATCGAACTCAAAACAATATTATGTAAGGTATATACTAATGGAAATTGAAATTCTATTACTATATTTATGAGAAAGAAGATATATCTACAATATACTTTTATAATACGGTAATGTATTTTTCATTAACATGACAATCATTATCACATAATCAATTGACAAGTGCATTTTCCCTAATTCAGGCAGAACGGCGTCGACAAAAACTGGCAACACTTACATATTTCTTGCACAAATACGAATTTTATCGAAATTAAATTAGGAAACAGTCAAATTATCAATAGTTACCTGTGAAAAGATATTCCATTTTCCTGTTTTTGTTTTTAGGAACAACTTTTACCGTGTTTAAGAACACAAGACGGCATTTTGAGAATTTAAAAGTTGAAGTGATCGTGACGCGTGAACTGTACGATGTTTCGTAGCGCACTGAGACGAGTTTGTATTCGCTTTTCAATTTTGTATTTGCTTTAGTGGCCGCACGCAACAGTGCCGCGCGTTACATCTGATAATTCTCTCATCTGTGCTATTAGCTGTAATAAATTGGATTGGATATCAGAACTGTCAACCGAGCTTCATTTTGAATGATGTGGTATTTATGTACCAAATACAAACTGGTGTATTATATACCTGTATAGAACACCCAGCAGTAATTTTGATATATTTATTGTAAAACTTGAAATGTTACTATATAAACTAACTATTCGCTCTAGAAGCTTACGCAAGAAAAATTTTATATTAGGTGATTTCAATATAGACAATCTTCAAAAAAGCACAAAAGGTAAGACGTTTTTAGATACAGTACATAAATTTAACTTAAAATTATTAATTAAGGAACCCACTAGAATAACTTCTCATTGTGCAACATGCATTGATAATATAATAACAAATTACAATACATGTAAAACTGAAGTTATTGATTTAGGGATATCAGATCATACTGGCCAAATTATTAAAATACCCTGCAGTATAAGCCTTAAAGAAGGGTTTTGGTTTGTAAATAGAAGAAACATAAAAGAAAATAGAGAAATATTCTTAAAATACATATCATATATCAAATTCCATGATGTTTACATGGAGTCTGATGCAAATTTGGCTTATAATATATTTATTGAACTTTTTAAACTTATATTTGACTTATGCTTTCCTATCAAAAAAATTAAAATAAGTCACATTAGAAAAAAGCAGTGGATCCCCGGGTATTGTCATCTATAAAAGGTTAATGTATTTACAAATCAAGAAAATCAATCACAAAAATAGTTCTTTTATAAAGAGTTCTATAGAATAAAAAAATATTGTAGAATTATTAAACGCGTTATAAAAGCGTCAAAAGAGATGTGCAATGAAAAATATATACAAGATAGCGCCAACATAACAAAAGCTGCATGGAACTTAATTAAGCAACAAACTCAATGCACAAATACATTGAAACTTAACATTGATTATATAATTCATAATAACAATAGAATAAATTCACCCAGAAAAATTGTAAACTCATTTAATAATCACTATTTTACACAAAACAATAATCCATGTCAACTATCAAACCTAAAGTTTATTTCAGAAAAAATATCTAATTCCATATTTCTTTACTCCACAGATAGATGCGAAATCCCTTAAAAGTAAAACTAGTTGCGGAATCGATAACATTCCAGTACTAATAGGAAAGGACAGCATTACATTTACTGCTGATGCCCTCGTCCATATAATAAATCGTATGTTAGAAACAGGTGTATTTCCTGATAACTTATAAACGGCTAAAATTAAACCCTTATTCAAAAAGGCACTGAAGATAACATGAATAACTACCGACCCATTGCCTTACTACCAAGTTTTTCAAAAATAGTCGAGAAAATTATACACAGAAGATTAACATCCTTCCTGAATAAAAATAATGTACTAAACCCAAATCAGTTCGGTTTTCAAAAAAACAAAACTACTTCATTAGCAATTTTCAAACTTTTTAAAAACATATGAAAAAATATGAATAATAAAAATAAATGTACTGCCCTTTTCTTAGATATGTCAAAGGCATTCGACTGTGTAAAACATGACATACTGCTTAGTCAACTTGACAATATAGGCATGAGAGGTAAAGGACAAAAAATAATCCAATCCTATTTAAATAACAGGATGCAGGCCACTGAAATAGAAAGTTTCGATAAAGCAACTAAAACAATAGGCCATGTACAGTCCACATTTAAAAAAGTACTTCTAGGTGTCCCACAGGGGAGTATATTAGGTCCGCTTTTGTTTTTAATTTACATAAATGAGCTTCCTAATGTCATTAATCATCTGTGTGTTATGTATGTAGATGATGCAACAATTTTCATATGTAATGATGGTTTAAATGACGTTGAATATAAAATAGAAATAAATAATACACTTAAAAATGTAACAAACTGGTTAAAATCAATTAACTTAAGTGTAAACTTCTCCAAAACAAAGCTCATGCAATTTAGAAATTATGAAAATAAGCCATCACCGCTTAATATATATGAATCAAATACAAATATTGAAGAGGTGGAGCAAATAAATTTTCTTGGTGTTACAATAGATCACAATCTAAATTGGAAAAATCACATAACAAAAGTAAACAAGAAAATTTCAAGTTACACATAATTATGTTTAATCTATACTTGTAGAAACTACACCTGTATGTACCGCAAAAGCCGCCTATTTTGGTAATGAGTATCCGTTGCTGACCTATGGAATTACTTACTGGGGAAACTCTTGTGAGATCCAATCTACATTTATTTTACAAAAAAGATGTTTACGTATAATCTATAATATGTACAATACTGATTCACTTCGCCTTACTTTTAAAGAAAAGGGTTTCCTTACTCTCACATGTATTTATATATTAGAGATATGTATTTTTGTTAAAAATAACATGCAGTTCTTTAATCGAAAGTGCGATTCTAAGCCAAATGTACGTAGTAAATATAAACACAATCTTGACTTGCCACGTATACACTATATGATTTTTTATAAAAGCACATATATTTCGGCAATAAGAATATATAACCACTTGCCGGTCGATATAAAAGAACTGGATGCAATTTCATTTAAAAGGGTACCAAAAATGGTTAATGGAAAATGCAATTTACTCTGTAAATGAATATTTTGCTTAAAAATTGATAGTTTTCATTTTGTTATACTTTTTGCAACGCCCGAATGGGTAGACTGTTGATACCAAAAATTATTGTTAAACAACATTGTAAACACAGTTTAAGCAATAAATGTCTTTGTCTTTGTCTTTGTCTCATGTTTTGAGGTCCCTAGTACATCACCAGAGACGTTTTTTCGCGAATAAGTATTTACGAGTACTGCACCAAAACATAGATGGATCCTTATGTAAGCAAAACTTAATAGAGAAATACATATATCGGAATTGCGTTACATACACACATAATTTGTTTATCAGAAATTTACATCGAAAAGGGTTCTGAATACTTATTAGAACTTGCCGGTTATAAACTAGCAGCATCATACTGCAGAGCAAAACAACAAAAGCGTGGAGGTACCTGTATTCTAGTAAAAAATGAATTATCTGTCATGGAAATTGTGTCACTAAAAGAGTATAAGAAGGACTATGATTTTGAATGCTGCGGGATAGAAGTGTTGGCACATAATATTATAGTCATTGTCATTTATCGAACACCTGCCTATAACTTTGAAACATTTGCAACAAATCTTAATAAAATACTCTATTATTACCGTAAAAAGCATAATAAGAAAATTATCTTAGCCGGAGATTTGAACGTGAATACCCTGAAAAATAATAAAATTGCCTCAGAATTGCAGGATATAGTTCGAAATTTCAACTTGGTATTTCACATAACAGAAGCAACTCGTCAAAGCTCTTGCATTGATCACCTTATTAGTAGTATCCAAACAGCAAAAGGTAAACTACTGCACTTAGATATCTCTGACCACAATACAGAGCAAATGTTATGTATTCCCATAAAAAAGAAGGAGACTCCCATAGAGTATTTTATTTATAGACGAGACAACTGCAGTCACAATATACTCAAATTTAAACAGAGTCTTTCATGTCTTAAATTCTCAGAAGTAAACTGTGAAAATAATGTTGATCAGGCATATAAACATTTCCATGATTTGATTACTCTTTTCCATGATTTATGTTTTCCTATTATTAAAATTAAAGTTTCAACAAAAAACAAGTAGACTGAAATGGTTGACGAAAGGATTGAGAACCAGTTGTAAAACTAAAAGGTCCTTACGTTATAAATATAACAATGTAAAAACAACTGTAAATAAGGCAAACTATAAGACTTACAGCAGGTTACTTAAACACTGTATAAACCAGTCTATGAAAAACTGCTCAAATAAAATATTAAAAAGCTCTAGGAATGTTTGTAAATCATCATGGTGGCTTATTAAAGAAGAATATGTATCTACAAATAAATTACACCTGATCAACGAACTTAAAAAAGAACATGGTGCTATAACTAACAATGTAGTAGATATTGCTGATGAATTCATTCATTTGTTTGACAGCTCTGACCAATACCTATTAAATTTAATAGGTATTGGTTAGAGCTGTCAAACAAATCCAATATGAAGTTAACAAATACATACAAGAACATAGCAAGCAATAGCATATTTTTGAGACCATATGGCCAAAATGAAATTCAGAAAATAATTATGTCTCTTAAAGACACTAATGCAGTAGGTAGTGACAATCTAGCCACTAAAATACTGAAAGCGAGTTCAGAAAAACTGACACCTGTATTGACACATTAAGTAAATTTGTCATTTGCAGAAGGTTGCTTCCCCAAATTATTAAAATACGTCATTATTAAACCATTTCACAAAAAGGATGACCATACAGAAATTGGAAATTACAGACCCATTGCTATGATACCTGTAATATCATTTTTTTTTTGAAAAAGCTATGCACATTCGTCTGAATACCTTCATTGATAAACATAAAATACTTAAAAATGAGCAGTATGGTTTCCAGAAGGGCAAATCCACAGCCTTAGCTTCCTTCAATTTAGTTAATAAAATAATAAATCATATAGATGACAGAAAATTAGTAACAGCTATCTTTTTTGACATGTCAAAAGCGTTCGACTACGTCTCACATCAACTGCTTTTAAATAAAATTGAAAATTATGGCATTAGAGGACCTGCATTAAACTGGATTAAATCATACTTGAGTGACCGAAACCAGTGTGTTGAGATTTCATATATTAACCACAGGAAAGAGTTGACAGCACACAGATCCAGTTACAGACAAAACTCATGTGGTGTACCTCAGGGAAGTGTTTTAGGTCCGTTGCTATTTATATTGTACATAAACGACCTCCCTGATTTCACTCAAAATGCCTGTACTCTATTAGCTGATGACTTATCAATAATATTGACTTCTGAAAAAAATGACATACCTAAATATACCACTGACATTAATAATACAATTAATTCAATTTTATTATGAAATGGGTTGATGATAATAATTTGCACATTAACGTGAGCAAAACAAAATGTATACAATTTGGTACATATCACCAAAAGCATTTAAATCTGGACATAAACATAAATGGCCACAGATTGGACCAAGTTGATGAAACCAAGTTTCTCGGAATTACTTAAGACAGATATTGCAACTGGAAGTCGCATATAAATCAAGTATGTAATAAACTAAATAGGTTTGTTTATGTACTATACAAACTGCACAAAACTGCTAACTTAAATACAATTTTACTTGCCTATCATGGCTATGTCGAGTCAGCTTTGAGGTATGGTCTTACCTATATTATGGGGCAATTCTACAGATATCCAAAGAGCGTTTGTCACACAAAAGAAATGCGTTAGGGCAATTGTCGGTATTCCACCCTGGGAATCCTGTAAGCCTATATTTTTAAAGTTGGACCTGTTGACTTTGCCCAGCATCTACATATTCAAAGCTGCGAAATTTGTAAAAGAGCACATGGTAATGTTCACTCTGGCCAAAGACAAATACTTTAGAAATACACGTGACCCAGATAGAATTGTTTTACCTAAGATCCCCAGAACAACACTATTAAAAAAAAATTGTTATGCTATGTGTGGACTGATTTATAACAAAATTCCTAATGATATTAAAAACCTACCAATACAAAAATTTTGCAAGAAACTTAAAAAGTGGCTAATAATGAAATGTTTTTATTCAACTAATGAATTTATGGGTCTTAATTAATGTAATAATTGCAATAAATGTATGGATATTTGTATAAATTTGACCATTTTTTCTTTTATTTTCTTTTGACACTGACATTACTATTATAATATTGACATTGATACTGTATTGACATTAATTTATTGACAACTAGCTGTCCAGGCGGGTTTTTTCAAACCACTTTTCCAGGAAATTCTGAACAAACTTACCAAAGCCACCAATGCTCAATCTAAAATTTCAGAGAATACAAAGGTATACAAACAAACGAAAATTGAGTTTTATATACCTTTATGTACAGATAGATGACCCAGCAAAAACCCGTCCGCCATCTTTGATTTCCCATTTGCCATCTTTGATCACGAAATAGATGTTGTATTTGCATTCCTCATAGCTTAAAACATCGGAGAGGATACCCATATTGACTTGAATTTTTTTTTCATCCGCCATCTTTGATTTCCTATCCGCCATCTTTGATCACGAAATAGACGTTGTATTTGGATTCGCCGTCCCTTAAAACATCGGAGACGATAATCATATTGATTTTTTAAAACTTTCCCATCCGCCATCTTTGATCACGAAATAGATGTTGGATTTGGATTCCCCATCCGTTTAAATATTGGAGACGATACCCATATCGATTTAAAAAAAAATCCTATCCGCCATCTTTGATCACGAAATGGATGGTGTTTTTGAATTCATCATTTCTTAAAATATGGGAGACGATACCCGTATCGACTTAAAAAAAATCCCGTCCGCCATCTTTGATTTCCTATCCGCCATCTTTGATCACGAAATAGATGTTGTATTTGGATTCTCCATCCCTTAAATCATCAGAGACGGTACCCATATTCATTTTTTAAATTTTTCCCATCCGCCATTTTTGATTTCCCATCCGCCATCTTGAATCACGAAACAGATGTTGTATTTGGATTCCCCATCCCTTTTAACATCGCAGACGATACCTATATTGATTTTTTAAAATTTTCCTATCCGCCATCTTTGATCACGAAATAGATGTTGTATTTCGATTCCCCATCCCTTACAATATCGAAGGCGATACCCATATTTATTTTTAAAATTTTCTCATCCGCCACCTTTTCCCGTCTGCCATCTTGGATCACTAAATAAATTTCAGATTATTAATCAGCAGCGTCCCGAAAATCTCGAAAACGATACCCAATATAAATTGTATCCTATTCGTTTAGCCTTTTTTTTGCCTTTGACCCAACCCTCCCCCTTCTCGTTTGACCATTTTATTATTTTTGTCTGGCCCCTAAAAGTTGTGGCGTAATTTTATATAGCCTATAGCCTTTCGGAATAATTGGGCTATCATAGGCAATAACATTTTTTTAAATCCGACTGCTAGTTCCTGAGATTAGCCGACATTATCTTTTAGCCTTTTATAGTAATAGAACGATGACATGGGCGTGGTGCGCGTGTCAAACTATTGCACTATAGCGCATGTGTTTACACATGTTGTACAACATTATTCTGCCTGACAATCAGCAATAGTTAGTTTTTATATAAACAATAACATAATTTCATTTTCCACAGCTACATCACACACACACATCGATAATAATTCCTTAGTATCCCCTCACTATCTATACGTCACTGTGGGCGGGGCTTGCTGAAATGTGCCACGCGTGAAATGTACGCGATGACGTGACATTCACCATTCTATTACTATTTATTTCTGTGCTTTTAGCCTTTTGCCCGGCCCAAAGGGTCGAAGCGTTATGTTATATAGCCTTTAGCCTTCCGGAATAACTGGGCTATCGTATACAAAAAGAATTTTTCAGATCCGACCGATAGTTCCTGAGATTAGCGCGTTAAAACAAACAAACAAACTCTTCCGCTTTATTATATTATTATTATATTAGTATAGATAGTAGAGCATCGTAGACTTACTATTCGAGTGTTACTTTTTGAGTGCAAAGATTCAAATTAACTAATAATAATTATGTAATCCGACCAGATAGTCTTTATTAAAAGAAAGAGCTAAGGATTTAGGTGGCAGGTACAGGTTACTACTTTTCTAATACATTAGCCAAGGCTGTTACAATAATTATTATTAGTTTAATTAAGTAAGCGAACCTTAAAAGCGAACGACGTAATGACAGTGCATCATTATAATTATGTCAATGTATAATGTGACAGTACTGACAGATATAGCACATGCGCAGCAACTCAATTATTACAGCGCATGCGTTATTACTGTCAATAGATAGGAGGTTTGTCCCTACAAACTTTGACCCTCTCTAAAATCCCTCCCAGATTATTTTTTGCATTTTATTGTATCCTATGTGTTTTTCCTGGTTCTGAGCTACCTTCCCACCAATTTTCAGCCATATCGGTTCGGCCGTTCTTGAGTTATAAATAGTGTAACTAACACGACTTTCTTTTATATATATAGATTATTATTGTATATTGACATTACATTAATTCTTCACTTTTTCACTATCACAAAGTGTAGTAATGTTAAATGTTATTAATTCTCATGTTTTGCAATTTCTAAATATAAGAATTATCACTATTTTTACAAAAAAATGCCTGAAATCGCTTATCTTTTATTGTACTATGTATGCCTAATATATTGCATGTCACTGAATGACTAAAGTTGTTGGAATTTATTGCTATTTTTAAGAACAAATGTACGTACCAACTTTTAAGCAAATAAATGATTATTATTATTATTATTCCTTTTATTTAACCTTTTTCTCACAATAGATACGATATATAAATTTAAATATATAAAATGGGACCACGGAGACCCACCGGTACCGGGCACAGGGACCAAGCTACCGGTGGTTAGGGCTCAAGAGAGAGGAACCTCTACTACTACCAACTATGCGCGTCGTGTCCAACAATACTGCCTTTTGTATGGAGGACTTGATCCAGCCATCTAACGAGAGCCTCTTGAGATGGTGGTCGAGGCTCTTGGCAATGAGACCATTAACTGACACGACTATCGGTACATCGCAGAGTCCACATCCCACATGTCGACAATCTCGTGAGCCAGGTCCAAATATTTGATTTCCTTGTCTTTTTCGGCTTTCACGAGATTCTCGTCATGGGTAATAGTAACATCAACGATCATTGCAAAGCGTTCTGATCGATCTATCACCACAATATCGGGCTTGTTAGCCACCATAGTCCTATCGGTGATGATAGACGGACCCTGTACATAGTGGCACGGTCATTTTCGAGAACTGGATCGGGCACATACCTGTAGTACGGTACTTCAAAGGGTACAAGGTCATATTTTAAGGCAAGCTGCTGATGGACGATCCTGGCTACTTGATTGTGCCTGTGCAAGTATTCGCCGTTGGCAATACGAGAACATCCAGGATACTATATTTCTGAGAAATTCGCCGGGCTGGTGACACACCCGACATATGTCAACAGTCCCATCCTTCAGAATATACTTACGGTAGTTGTTCGTCATGACAACTTCGTCCATAATTGCACAAGCAAAACCTTCGGTCTCTGCAAATAAATCACCAAACCGTAGCCAGGCTACTGATGACATGAGGTCTACGTCGGGCCCATGCAAGGCCCGATAAAAACGTCCATGCAACTCTTTACCTTTCCATACTTCCCTACGCTCTTCAATACTAAGTACAACAGGTTTGCGCCGGCTCTCTTTTGCCAGACCCAACGGGGTAAGTCCGTTGTCTAAAGCAACAATATCATGATGCACACCCGTGTCAGCCTTAAGAAAATATTCTCTAAGATTGTACACCTCGCGGTTGTGGAGGTCCTTAGCACTTAAGAAACCCCGACCACCACATTTCCGCAGGATGTACAATCTTATCACTGATGACCGCGGGTGATGCATTCGATATTCAGTCAATAGACTACGGACTTTTCTGTCCAAGGCGTCCAGTTCTGATTGAGTCCATCTGAGTATGTCGAAGGAGTACGCTAAGACTGGGATGGCCCAACCATTTTAGGCACGCACCCTGTTGCCGCCTGATAAAAAACTTTTCAGTATTTTCTTCAGGCGGCCAAAGAAGCGCTCCCGCAATGATTGTTTCATGGCAGTCTCAGCAATATCTAAGGCCTGCGCCATACCCAGATACTTGTAAGTCTCGATCGCAGATAGAGATCTAAGTTTTGTGGAATCTGAAAGGTCTATTCCATGAGATTCCACAATACCATCTCGTTTTACATGCATGACCGCACACTTATCCACACCAAATTCCATCTTGATAGAATTACTAAAAGTTTCAGTTACTTTTGGTAACGCTTTCAATTGGAAAGTGGTGGGGGCAAATAGTTTAAGGTCATCCATATAAAAGAGGTGGGATTTATATCCCACCTCTTTTATATGGTCAAGGTCAAGTTATCTTGACCTCTACGCTGCAACCAATAGCCTAGCCCAGACCCCTCTAGCAAAGTGCTGAGAAGATTCAGAGCTAGACAAAACAACAAGGGACTCAAACTGTCACCTTGGAATATGCCCCGTTCGATCTTTAGAGAAGCACCGCAATCGCGAATCTGCCGACACCCTGGATAGCGAAGGACCGTACTCCACTGCTCCATACATGCCTTCAAGAAGGTGCATAGAGTTATATCGACTTTATATAACTCCAGCACCTTCAAGAGCCATGTATGTGGCACGGAGTCGTAGGCTTTCTTATAATCTATCCAGCATGTCGCCAGATCTTTTCGATTGCGACGCACCTGCTGGCTAATGGCCATGTCAAATAGGAGTAGCTCTTTTGTACCACGGGGCCCATTCTTACATTCATTTTGAGCCACTGACATAATGTTATTATTTCTTATATGTAATAACATCTTCGTCCTCAAAATGGATGTAAGAAGTTTATACATAGTCGGTAGACACGTTATCGGTCTATAATTTTTGGGGTCCGTGGTATAGCCTGACTTAAAGAGCAGGTGAGTGGTACCAGTTGTCATTAAAGTTGGGATCGAGCCCGATTCCAAAGATGCCTGGAATTGGGATGCCAACCGAGCATGGGCACTACGTAGCCACTTCAACCAGAAGTTGTGCAGTCCATCCGGTCCTGCTGATTTCCAGTTAGATAATGAACGGACTGCACAAGCTACATCCATTGTTTCTATGGCTACGCGCTGCATTTGGGGTATTCCCTCACATGCTCGCTTAACATCCCCAAACCAATCACCCTCTGTGTCTGATGGGTATCGACCAAATGCTGCGCCAGAAAGCGTTCGTTGCCTCAACATCCGGCAGACACCCATCATCCACACCTGGATCAGTTCGCTCCCAACTTCTATATACCCACCTTTCATCTTTTTGGAATGCCCTATTCTGGGTGTATCGGTCCACCCGCTTTTTGTACCGTCTTATACGATTCGCCCACGCACAAACTTTTTGCTTCAGGTAATCGATGCGTTCTGTGACTCGTGATTCGTATTCTTGGCGACTAAGGCCCGTGCCTAAGAACGCCCGAGTCACAAAACGCATCACTCTCGGTCTTGTTTTGCCCGACCTGAAGCAAATTAGCTTTCCGATGAGCGCCCTGGCCTCAGTGATACGACGCTCAATCCTGCACTGCCAGGCCGGTACAGCATTGGTTCGAGGATAACAGCCGCATAGTACAGAATCGAGTGGGTATCGCTAAGATCTTCACTATTGTCTAAATACGTGGACAATAGGGAATCCAGGGCACACACCAGCGCTATATTTTTCTTGTGCGTGGGCAAACGTGGTAAGCGGGGCCTATCTGCTGTATTCACAAAACGATACTCCCGAATAGTGCATTCCAAAGTACTCCTTAATTCATCTATGTACTGGGTACTTACTTGTGTATCCCTACTATGTACCTCTTCAACATTCCTTTCCGTTCTGACAATATTTAAAACTTGTACACTCGTAGAAGAAGGGATAGGAGGGTTACGTTGTAAGTCAGAGCGTAGCCTCTCAAGTGCGTCGTTATCCAGCAGGCGGCAGCGCTGGATAGCCCGCACTTGATCCGATAGTCGCTGTGCCGAAACGTTGACAGCTGGTTTCAAGTCCTGAAACAGAGGCAGCATGCGGTTACGATACGCAGTAAGGTTGGTACCTCCCTCTGTAGCCACAAAATATGCCCGCATGACGTTTTCATTCATGGTTTTAGTCCATTTCATGCGGTGCACATTACCACCGGGAGCGGGGGCCCTGTTCGAGATCGGTGGGTCTCGGGGTCCCAAGCGTAGCGGTGGCCGGCCTCTCCCACGGCAGCGTACGGGTGTTGGCGATGTCGGCGGAAAGAAATACTCGTCGCTCGACGAGCTCGACGCCTCTATGATTGCCGACAACTCTGTTGTAGGTGCCGGCGGCTGCGAGGCGGAGCTGAGCGACGAGTCCGGGGATGTATTGCGTGCAGCAGCAGCTCTAGCCCTTGTCAACATGTTGTTATCATTATCTCCTCATTATATTTATATTGTTTATTTCGTCCGTCTACGGTTTATTTACTATTTTCATCGGTGAATTAATTGTCATTGACTTTAGACGTCATTTGAGTCATGTTTTTGTAGTTTATTTTCTTTACTTATTTAATGGTTTCCTGATTTAATTATATGTTTATCAGTCATAGAAGTCTTTCTTGTAGTAAAAATATATATATGAATCCAAAACTATGATATATAATACAATTATAAATATTCGAGGAAAAATGTTATGTCGCCTTGTTGACGTGTTGCTAGGTTATTATTATTACCCTGGACAGTTGCTGGAGCTTTGAGGAGCATTTTGAGCGGATGATTCCCCGAGTTCGTAGGGCAGCGGGGGCCCTTCAAAGGCTGCTGCCGAACCTCGGGGGTCCCAGGGAAGAAGTTCGCCACCTCTATTGTGCGGTCGTACGATCCATGGCCCTCTACGGAGCGCCTATATGGGCCACACGCCTAGCGGCGTCCTCCCGCTGCAGGGCTAAGCTCAATAGTCTGCAGCGGGTAGCGGCCATTCGGATTGTACGAGGATACCGCACAATTTCATCAAAGGCGGTGACAGTCCTGGCACGTTTTCCACCCTTTGACATCCTGGCAGACATGGACGCGAAGGTCTATAGCTAAACTCGCGCAGATCATCGGGAAGCGAATGGGGACGTCCAGGACGTGCTCGAAATGCAGCGCAATGCTCACCGACAGGCTTTGCAGCAATGGCGCGCGCGGTTGGAATTGCCGCAGAATGCGCGCCAACGCGCTGTCGGTGCCATTTTGCCAAGCCTTGAGGCGTGGGTTGGACGCAAACACGGCCGCGTCACCTACCGATTCACTCAGATACTCACCGGGCACGGGTGCTTCGGTGAGTATCTGAGTGAATCGGATGCGAACGGACGGCACAATGCCACCACTGTACAGGCGACCAGGATTCCGCCCAGCATACGCTGGAGGATTGCCCGGCATGGGCAACGGAACGTGAAGTTCTGGTCGACCAGATTGGACGAGATCTGTCGCCGCCAGCAGTTACTGCTGCCATACTGGCGAGTGAGGAGGACTGGGACGCAGTGGCCTCCTTTTGCGAGTTCGTAATGCTCCAAAAAGAGGCTGCTGAGCGGGATCGGGAGAGGGCTGATCCCGCCCGAAGACAAGGACGACTTCGCCGAGATCCGCCAACGGGGCCGCGGGCCGCCCGAGCATGGGGAGCTCTGGTCGGTGATTAAGATTCGTTGCTCCGGGAAGAAGTACGGGCAGGTGAGGGCGTGTAGCTTTCCCTGAGAACGGGTTTCGTTGAACCTGGCGCCATGGGAGGAAGACTAGACAGCTTCTGTACCCAGTCTTCCTCTCGTTGGGCGTCTTCGGTTGGCAGTCGAGGTGGTTTTTAGTGGCAACACCACATACTCCGTCTCATTTCCCCAAGAGACGGAGATCCGAAGGGATTTTCCACCTCGTAAAAAAAAAGGCCGGAATAACTAATGAAATGGTTCGAAGCTCCGTGTGTTTTCGAGTATAAATAACATATTATAGCCACAGGGCCACAATATATTCTCTTGGTTTTTTGTGTATTTTCTTTTCTTGTCGAAGATTCTAATATTAAAGTTTAGACTGTTTAGAACAATATATACCTTCATTTATACATGCTATGTGCAAGTAAAATTATAATAATATTGTAAGTATGACAACTCACACTCAGTCATCTATTTTTCAAACTGGGCAGAGCCTTGCTATAGTAACTAGATAACTAATAAACATACTTATGTAATCTTAATTATATAAATAATAATATCAATAAACAATAGAATGCCGCCGTGGTCCAGTGGATAGCGTATGCGACTGCTGATCGGAGGTCCCGGGTTCTATTCCCGGGTCGGGCAAAAGTGTTACTGGGTCTTTCCGAATTCTCAGTAGCAGCCGGGACTCTGGTGATTAGCCCGGTAACGGCAATAGGCTTGCTCCCTATTACGTGGGACCTAAAATTCATGGCGAAATGTGGGTGTAATATTACACCAATATTTTGCCAGGGGTAGGCAGAGGTGCACCTTTGCCTACCCCTTCGGGGATACAGGCGTGAGTCTATAAAAAAATAATTAAAATATTGTACCCGGCCACAGAACACCTGTTGTGTCAATGATAGAAAGATTTATCGCAGGTGAGAATTGAACCAACGACCTTTGGCTAAGCAGTCAGGGTCACAAAACCCTAGACCAAAAAAAGTATTTTAAACTGTAGAACTCTTTACGCTCTCTTTACGCTGCGATCCTCTCCCATTCTTTCTAGGTGGCCTAGTCATCGTAGTCTTTGCGCTTTTACTTCTCCAATCACATTGCGTTCAGCCACCAGTTCTTCGATTTCGGCGTTTCTTCTAATTCTACAACTCCCATCAGGTCTTTGCACAGGTCCTAGGATCTTTCGAAAGAACCGACTGGACGTCGCCCAGTTGGTCGACCCAGATATCGCTGGAGTGACGAGGTTAAGGAGGACTTTCAGCAGCTTCAAGCCATTAACTGACAAAAAATGCGAAGGATCAATTGAAGTGGCGAGCTCTCATATTGGAGGCCAAGACACACTTTGGGTCGTTGAGTCATCGGAGTAAATAAGTAAGTAAACTGTAGAACTAAGCAACCTTTATTTCATCATCATCATCGTATCAGCCGAAAGACGTCTACTGCTGGACATAGGCCTCCTCCAAGGCTCTCCACATAGACCAATCCTGAGCAACCCGTACCCATCCACTGCCCGTGATCCCAACAAGATCGTCAGTCTTCCTTGCGGGAGGCCTACCTCTGCTACGACGTCCGGTGCGTGGCCACCACTCTAAAGCCTTTTGCTCCAACGGCCATTGGTTCTTCTGGCTATGTGCCCTGTCCACTGCCACTTCAGCCTGACTATTGTAACAAAGGATCGCCCTTGGGTGTGTTTAAAATGAGAAACGTGGTCAAATGTTACAATAAAAATTGATTTATTTCTCCAATAAATTTAAACATCATTTAGCAAGCGTTTCACTAGTGAAAAAATTACTATTTAAATGTTATTAAAAAAAAGATATAAACAGGGTCGCGTGATTCGGCGATGGTAAAGGTTTTGTTGAGGGTCCTGCTGCCGATGGTCGCTCAGGAGTCGCAGTTGATGTACTTAGCTTTGTCGTCGAATGCAACCAAAAAAGGAACGTGCGCAGCCAACGCCTCCGCTTTTATAGAAGCTCACGGTGCGGTGGGGGGTGGAACATGCAGGCAGCCGGGAGGCGGTGTCATCACGACGTCAGAGCGACGTCACACACTCCCCTATTAGGCCAGAATTTTCCCCGAGGAAAAATTCTGAGGCTGGTAGGTGGCAACTGCATTCCGGAACCCTGAAACAGATGAGTGGTGGTTTCAGTAAGCTAAGTACAAGCAACCACTAACCCTGGAAGATAAGAAAAACCCAAGTATAACCCTCGGCCATTCATACGTCACCAAGCATTGAAAGTTCCCATTACCTGACATTCGTCACATTCAAAAGGCCTACACACAATCATACGCATGAACAAGCCAACATTCATTCACGATGCGAGTCGCATTCATTATATTACACGACGCGCGAAGAGGTATTATACGTGATACGGGCTTGATAAGTGAATTTAATTGAAAATGTATAAGTCGTAAACCAATATTACGATCTTACTATATTACGATACTACAATCATACGATTAGTTGGCAATATCACAAACAAATTGCGCATTAACAAGGTCGATGCAATATTGCAAGGACAAATTGTATTCATTTAAAACGGAATAACAATGAAAGTTTGAGCCGGTGAACACGTGAGTCATCACTGCGCGCTTGGCGCTGACCGCATTCCATTGACGCCAGTCATAATCTAGTTTCTGTACACGATACAATTAATTAAAGACAAATGCACAATTCTTTGTAAGATGTAATGAACAATACATCATCGAAGGAGACAGTCGATGATATAATACACACTACCATTGTTAAAAAACACACAAAAAAAATATTCGAAGCAAGATGTAATGTATAATACATCGTCGAAGGAGACGATCAATGATATAGTATACACTACCATAATTAAAAAACACAAAAAAATATTCAGAGCAAGATGTAATGTATAATACATCGTCGAAGGAGACAGTCGACGACGTAGTATACACTGCCATAGTTAAAAAAACACAAAAGACATCGTCGCAATGTACAGTGGAAATTTCAATAATATCGAATATAAGGTGTAACTTGACCAGTCAAGGTCGCACAAGGAGGGTCATACGAACAATAAAAATGTTTTAAAATTAAGAAAAACAAGGGGTATGAATTCGTTCCAAAAATTAATCCCGAAGGGCAGTTGATAAAAGAAAATAATTAGTAGTAGTAACCAATTACCGTTGTAGGCAATTAAAAAAATAAATCGCGTAGTATACGATCAACGAAGGTGACCTTAGCGCGTCGTTAGAGGACGCGTGGCCTTAAATCGCAATACAAAGATGCGAGCAATGAATGTGACCACAGCGCGTCATTTAGTTGACACGTGGTCGCAAGCAAAACGATTATAACTTGTTATTTATGCGGTTGATACAAAATTAATTATCACACGCGGCAACAGAAATAGTTATAATATAAAAATGCTTACCAAGCGTAGTAAGCAAAAACACATACCACTAAAACACCAACACTGCTTTGGAACGATTTCACTCATACACAGTTAAAAAAATAAAAAAAAGACTCACCGGGCAGCGGATTCTCAACAAAACCCTACCTATACATTCCCGTGGGCGCCACTGTAACAAAGGATCGCCCTTGGGTGTGTTTAAAATGAGAAACGTGGTCAAATGTTACAATAAAAATTGATTTATTTCTCCAATAAATTTAAACATCATTTAGCAAGCGTTTCACTAGTGAAAAAATGACTATTTAAATGTTATTAAAAAAAGATATAAACAGGGTCGCGTGATTTGGCGATGGTAAAGGTTTTGTTGAGGGTCCTATTGACGATGGTCGCGCAGGAGTCGCAGTTGATGTACTTAGCTTTGTCGTCGAATGCAACCAAAAAAAGAACGTGCGCCGCCAACGCCTCCGCTTTTATAGAAGCTCGCGGTGCGGTGGGGGGTGGAACATGCAGGCAGCCGGGAGGCGGTGTCATCACGACGTCAGAGCGACGTCACACTATTCGGAGAGCTATGTCGGTGACTTTGGTTCGCCTGCAACTCTCGTCATTTCTAATTCAATCTCGTAGGGAAACTCCGAGCATTTATTTATAATAATAATACCCCTCTGGGGTATTCGCTATCTCAACATGAGACTAACGCAAACTTGGAGCGCAGAGTAACGGCTTTCAAACATCACCTTCATCTAGTGATATAAACAAAAAATGTATTACAAGATGAAAAGAAAGCTTACAAACCGCAGGGCAGCTTTGTGGCGAACTGAATGTGTGTGGCGACACTGCGGTTCCAAATACTTCAGAGAGTCGGTCAGGGCCTCGTCTCCGGCTAGCCTTTACTGGCTGGTCGGAGTGGATTTCCAAGAGCACCCGCAGGAGTCTCAACTCTGGCTTGCCTTAGTCAGCCGTCCAGAGGGAAGTCGCAAAGCTCGGGGGTGGAAGTGTCATTTTCAAGGGCATAATTACTGGGAAACCCGCTCCGGTTCACGAGACCCACGATGGCGAAACAGGTGCCGCAGCGCTCTACACCCCTAGCCAGTCGCATCGGTGTTGCCCTCTGGCTGTCTTTATGGCAGACTTTGTTTATCTTGGTGGCTATTTAGAGGGAGCCCATTTAGTGATTTGGCGAATCACCGCCTGCCCCTTTTCGACGTCCTATAAGAGTGCTTAGAACATACGCCGGTTTTTATCCCTAGTTTCCATAATATCCAATCCATTGAACAACCATCACCATAGCCTAGAGTAATAAGTTTCCATACAAGTAGCAATAGTCCTACACCTGCTGCAGCTAATCCGTGGCTGTAGTTCATAGTGCTGTTATGGAGGCTTCTCAGTCGGTGTCCCATCACATTCTAGATCAAAACTCTCAAAGGGCCTCTGCGCGTTGGACCGTGTACGTCTATCGAAGAGTCGCGTATTATTCTTACTAATTAGAATAATACCCGTGAAAAAGAAACAAATAATAATACATTTTTATTTAGGGTAAACACACAACATATTAAAACATATTACATTCATAAAATTTCATGTTTGTTTCCATTATCACTAGTATTAATTAAACAATCATTCCATAGTAAAATAAATATACTATATTAAATATTATTTTACATATTTATAGCAGATCTTAGGTATCGACATAATCAGTATACATTTTTAAGCAAGCATGACGATATATTCTTAATTTTATAAACAGCTGCTTTAAATATTTTCACTTGCATTAACTGCTACTACTTTAAATTTATTATTAGCGATAAACAAAGCGTAGATAAGCATATTAAGCTATTATAGGTATAAATAATAGCCAAGTGGAGATACCAACGGACTGCCATGCAGAGCGTATTGGGTTCGAATCCACGGCGCGCACCAATTACTTTTCAAAGTTATGTGCGTATTAAATTGTTAATTATCGCTTGCTCCGTGCCTCAGAGAGCACGTTAAACCGTCGGTCCTGGCTGTCATGAAGATCTTTGACAGTCGTTACGGGGAGTCAGTACCCTCAAATAAACTGATACTGGTCTAAACCATGGATTATCGCTATCCCTTTGGGTTGCGGAGGTAAGACGGCAGTCGCTCTGTGGAAAAGTTGATATTCTGTCATATCTGGTTAGACCAGTAAGTGAACCATGGGCTACTAGGAGTGAAAGTCTTGGATGCAACCGGGATAACGCTACGGCGATGATGATAAATAATATAAAATATACTATTAAAACTTAATATACTTTTAAATAAATTCGCCAATGAAATGCGAAATTGTCCTTTGCTTAAGTAATGTGCAATAAAATTTGCATTTCTTACAAAGCTTGCATTTAAAGCGACGTAAATCTTATAATATTAGATACTTTGGTAAATAAAGTAGACAATGCAGGGTAAGACATTTTGTTTTAAGCTTTGTTTATAGTCTATCGCATTAAAAGTCCTTCACACTCCCATTTCTATTCCGGTAAAGGTCGAGGGTTAGCCTGGTAAGCAGTTTCAATGTCATGTAATATACGATGCAATTTTCTTAATTTAAACTTTTTTTTCCCTAAATTATACGTCTATAGTTTATAGAAAATATTGACCCGAGACATAGAATTGCTATTGTTGTATGAACTAAACTGCGACATACTCATGAAAAACAATTTCTGGTACGGTCTCCTTTTTCAAAGCCTTTCTTTAATTGATCCTCTAGACTTTATATATAACTAACAGGAAATAGAGCGAATATATAAGAAGAAAGATCCTTAAAACCAACACACTTTAACATAACTACGCGCAATATACTTCTGTTTACAAAAAAGCCGTATTCACTTTTACCATTCACGTCATGCAGACATTATAATATACTATAACAAAAAAGATTGAGTCCTCATTGGATTAGTTCGCGTATTCGCGTATCACGCACAACGACGTACACGCGCAGTAACCCGAAAACCACTACAAAATTATCCTAGCTTAAAGGGTTAACGCGAGTATATTAGCAATTTACAACCCCCAATTGATGATAACGTTTTTAAAAACCTCATATGTGAAAAAGGGACATAATTTCTGCGCAAATAAGAAACTGAGTCTGTATGAAGTGAGAGAAGGAGTAATAAGTGCAAATAAACGAAAATCAACTCGTAATGAAAACGTGTCAATTTTACTATTTACTCGAAGTCTTACTGCAGGCTTTTCAATCCCGTTTAAATAAAATTGTATAATTGTCGCATCTGGCGTTTGGTGCGTATTAAATAAATTAAAGAAGCCACTGGACCAGCGTCGTAGAGATTATTATCTTAATTTGTTTATGCAAATGTTTGGCTCTAAGCCTACAGGATGGCCATTGTGAAGATATTTTGAGTTGTTTGAAAGGGCCTCTTTGTAGCCTAATAAACTGAAGACAATTTAGACCTTATATTGTTTCTTAGTCCTTGGATTTAATAGAGAAATTGATGTAAGGGTTATCTTGTTTAGATAGAATAAAACAAACTGCTGCACGTATGGTCTACCTAGTGGCCTAAGCGATCGAACCTAGAGCCCTACACGATTGTTTAGTGTCCGTTGCTTGAATGTTTGCAAAGGTCCTTAACACGATACACATTATAAAACAACTGGTACTAGTATTGCTTGTGTCCATGGGCGGCGGTAATTGCTTTCCATCAGGCGATCCGTTTGCTCGTTTACCGAGAACTACATTGTTTTTTTTTTCATACAAATAAAAATACTTTAAACTAAAATGTTAAACAGGCATAAGACAAAGCCACAAATTATTTTTATCAGTTCTGCATATAGGTAAACACTGGTACCTGTCCACTTACTGTCGAATTCACGTACAGAGAGAGAGCTACTTGTGACGAAACAAAAGCTTCCAGTAACACTAGAGATATAGCTGTTCTGAGAAATATCTAGGTCAGTTGATACAGGAATTATGTTATTCTCGGAGTTACGTTCTAGACTATATTTGTTCCAATGAAAAACTTACGTACAGTTTTATGTAGCTAGGTCGGAAACAGCACCAATAAAAATAGAAATACAGATCTAGAAAGTGAATGAGTTCAGAAAATCTTAAATATAAGAAAGTTTTGTTCGAGTAGTAAAATATTTTCTTCATTTTCGTTAATTGGGAACAGTTTATACGACGATGACATTATTAAAGTTATTACGAATTCAAATGGTATAATCATAAGTGGTTTATTGATAATATAAAGTAGACGTTGATAAGGAAAATATATACCTATTACAATATTTCTTAAAATATTCCAAAAAACGACGGTGAAGAAAAACATCTTGAGAAAACCTGTATGTCTGAGAGTCTCCGTAATGTTCTTGAAAGACATGTGAAATCTGCCAATCCGCACTTAGTCAGCTTAGACTATACTTACCCTTCTTATAATGAGATGAAGCTGGTGCAAGCTGAGAGAAACAAGGCTAATGAGGATGATTCATTACTAAGACAAAGACAGAAATCAATATAATTTTAAATAGTATCACGAGACAACGATGTCACGCACTATCGACATGTCTTACTCGTATGTCTTATACAAACAACAGGAAACTATGGCAAACAGTTCGGGACATTTTTCACATCTAGTGTCGATTTCCGGACAATTTTGCACTCGGATAGTTTACAGCGGAGGCTGGCAACACGGATGAAATGAATCTTCTTGTGGGCTTGCAACGTTATTTATTCGAACTATTTATCAACTTCAGCTTTTGGTGATGTGCCATATTAACATTTTAAAATTGATTTTGGAATTCTGGTTTTAAATTGCAAACAAATGCGAGCAATATTTCCGTTCGTTTAAGTATTTTATGATTTTACACTGTCCGTCTGAATTTGTTATTGCACAAATATTTATTATTTTACTAAGCCATGGAAAAATAGGTAAATATAATTTTTTGGCCTTGACATAATATATTTTTCGCGTTCCTGAGGAATTGAATGTACACAATTCTTATTTTGAAGCCCATGTTATGCCTTGCTATGCTAGGACTGAAGACAAATTAACCTAACCTGAAATAATAAGGTAGCGTTTAAAAAAGAAATATTTATTTGGCATGTAAGTTTTCTCTTTAGCTTTATCGGTAACAAATGTAGTATAACTAAATATGTGGATCACTTACTGCTTGTGTGCCAGCATAGTACCCAGCGGGAGGGGCAGGAGAGGGCAGCTGCCTCTCCCTGGACTTTGGATAGGTTTACTAATGTTTGCCATAATTTAAAATGCCATAATTTCATATGCCATACTGGTATTTGCCATAATTTCATTAGAAATAACGCTTCAGTTGTCATAATCGTGAAATGACATAAAATGACTTTCACTAATTCCATTGGTCATAATCGATCAAGTGTCATAATAATTTAAATCCATAAATGTATTTGCTATAAATTTCGTTTTCAATAATCTAAGAAGAAAATAGAGAATAAACTGAAGTTGAACAACTTCAGTTTATTAAACTAGTGTGAAGAATGTGGACTAAGTTTACGGAGCCCTGCATCGCAGGGCTCCTATTTTTGGGTTAAGGGTCAAAAGAGAACCCTAACCTAACCTATACGAGTCGGATTGTAATGAGTCGGGGTGTTAACGATAATTAATACCGACCTAACAATATTATGTATTATTTTCATAATTATATTAAATTTTGATTATGTCAAGAGTCGATTATGAGATGTGTTACTTATGGAAACTAATTATTATGATATATGTTGTTATAGAAATTCATTTTATGGCAAATAAAAGTTATCACTGTTGAGTGGTTAAGGCAAACGTTATTAGTATAAATGATAATAGTGCAAGTAAATATTATGATCGGGGATGGTTATGGCAAACAATATTAGAGCAAATGAATTTATGGAAAACGAGAGAATATCCTTTGGATAACCTCTCTGCTTTCTACTGTAATGCTGTCGACAATAGTTCTTATTTTGCCAAAGAAATATGATAAACGTTAACGTTTATCAATTGCTTTAATTAACAGGGACGAACAGTGAAGCGCTTGGGGCGAGCTTAAAAAACAGTTTTGCCAATCATGTGTGCCAGTGACAAAAAACTTAACATACACCAAGTGGAACCGCATAATTTAGATTCTCGTACCAGCGATTGTCATCCTCTCGACAAGACGCAAATCACACCTATAATATAATATACCTATCGTTCATGACAGCCAATAAAATTTTTAATATTATTTATTTTATATAATACTTGGCAGGGTTTTTAAACCGTTATACATTAAGGTCGGTGCTCAAAGTCTGTGGCTTGACTGACAGTTCTGATATGATTTGCGTTTGCAAATAATGTATATTTAAAAGTAACATTACAGATCACGTAACAACCGTGATACACAAAGGATATTTAAAAAACTACATCAGGATTGTTATAACGCATAGTATGCCTACTTCAAACGCGTAGACTGTGCGTACTGACAGTTCCGCTCTATTTACGACTCGATAGGTTGCAAACTTAATAAGTACCTTCTCAAATAATAAGAACTGAATAAAATTAACAAATTATTAATCTCGAAAAAATTAACAGGTGTTTCGTGAACTCAAAGAAGATATAACTGGCTGTAATCACTTCCCCTTTTATTGCAAAAGAATATTACCTACCATGCTATCGATATCAAAAAGCAAATCTGAATAACCTCAACCCCACATTCGGTTAAAACACTTAATCTTCAAGAAAAAGTGTTGTACTAAATAACTGAAGATAATCTAATTCTTACATCGCAGTCCTATAAAGTAATAGTCCTCAAAACACGCCCGAGACCGTGGCATTTTGGTCTTGTCCGTCAAACTACTCTGTAATTTATGAACAAGTCTACTAAGCTTGCCCGTAATTAAGTCCAGGACCTAAGACTGGTAATGTTAGCTTCGGGACGAATACAAATTTGAAAACGTGCCTAATTCATAAAGGCATCGGTAATTTAGTATCGTTGCGAAAATATGGAGGCGGAGCTCTATTTATCATAATTATATTGTGCACCTATTTGCATTTTATGACGTATAAATACGAAAGTATTTACTTGCCCCTCTTTTTTACTTATTTCTTTCGGTAGAAGTCTTTCAGGAAATTAATCTTCCATCTCTCCCTATGCAATTCTCGTAGCACTGTTACTGTTATTCCACGAAACTCCAACATGAGGTATATCGGTTCTTGTTAGCTTTTACTGCGTATTTCCATTCTTTTATAGAGTTTTGTTACGTACAAACCAAAACCAGCTCGAGAGAAACCGAATGAATAAATCAGTTGATCTGCATAACGATGCGCCAAAGCTTTGTCTCTCCATTCACACGTGAATAACAAACTAAGTGGAAAATAGACTTAATCCTTAAGGGACTCCCAAAAAAAAAATATTTTGATTACACACTTAACATTTATAAGGATTTGCAGAGATTCTATAGGCGCTTTGAATAGAAAATTTCCGTCACAATATAGCGGCTCATTTCTATACGTAAGTCGGGTGAACCGTTTTCGCACGAATCTCTATTAAATGTATACAGGTCACGTCCTTTGTAAGGCAGGTTAAGGTCTGATAACTAAATCAAATTTATTCGCAATAACATTCCGAGCGTTGCAAAGCACCCGTAACTTTATAAGATGTTTCAAGAGGATTTGTCCAACTTTTAATCAGATGAAATTTATATAAATACGGCATGCTATATTTCTATTAACTCACCAAGTACAGTTGTAATCAGAGTCAAATTGCGAGTATTTGATAACAACTTTTACCAAACATACAGACCAAACAATGCAGATGAGAGTCCGATAAAAGCAGTAACAATTTTGTGCCAACAACTTTCTGTATAAAGAGAACGATTATTAGTTTCGTGTTACTTCTATAATTTGCGAGCAATTAGTTTTTATTAGACGTGTCGTCGAACTTTATGTCTAAGCAAAGAACACTGCATTCAATTGAATTATATCATGCTTTCGGACCAGTAAGAACCTTTAGTCAGTCTAGCCTTCAATGATCACGGAAGTAATTGAAGCTTAACTAGCTTCAACTTGGAACTTCTAGTATAATAATATTTGTCCCGACAATTTGAGATAGTGATACTTTCATTAGTATCCGTGTCGAATCAAATAAATTATGTTGGATACTGGTATAGGAACTGCATGATATAATTTTTGGAGACATAGGTATTCTTTGTAAGCAATAGGGAAAACAGAAAACAAATAGGATAGAATAAAAGTTTCTTAATTGAATATGTTAATATTCGCTTAAGAAGTAGTTACTTTACTACATTATGTATAAGGCTAAACATAATTAGACTGCCTCCGTAGTCCAGTGGATAGCGTATGCGACTGCTGAGCGGAGGTCCCGGTTTCGATTCCTGGGTCGGGCAAAAGTGTTAGGTACTGGGTTTTTCCAAATTCTCAGTAGCAGCACGGAGTCTGATGATGTGCCCGGTAACGGCAATAGGCTTGTCCCTATTACGTGTGACCTAAAAATTTGTGGCAAAAAGTGGGTGTTATATTACACCTCTGCCTTCCCCTTCGGGACTAAAGGCGTGAGTCCATAAAAAAATAAAAAATAATTAATAAAAGCAAGAAATGTGATAAGCTCATTAGATATTCTTAATATTTTATATTATATGCTTCAAGGGAATCAATTCCGGGCACGATGCAATTTCGTCGGGCCACCATCACAGAATCTGTAATAGTCCGTGGTCCAACGAGAACAAGTATTTTTAAACCAAAAAGACAATATTATAATTCTAATACGGTCCATGTAAAATATTTCACGATGGGCCTATACGGGTGTAAAAAGACCCATACGAAAACTAAAATCTCATATTGTACCAAAACGAGTAGACTTCGGCTACGTAATGGGTCTTGTGATACCATATATGCAGTAACTTTAAATATGAGTGTGTTAATGAATTATGCTTTATTCTCAATACTCACAATACTCACGTTTTATATTTTCTTAAGGGTAGAGTCAATGTGTCTGCCCGGCAACCGGCGGCGGGATGTCGAACGGTAAATGTACGGTTTGATTTTTCATATTAGGCTTACAGAATTGCCCTGCAATCACACACTAACTGTTTTGCTTTTGTATGGCTGGGTGTCGTATGATACACGTATGGCTAAGAAGCCATACGTGTATCATACGACACCCAGCCGTTCTCATTCTAGCATCAGATATCTCATTTGAAAGCTGCGGATCACTTACCAATCAAAAAGGAAGTATACGGACAGACTACAGAACTACTTCAGGCTAGTAAGCCGGTATCAGTTCCCTGGTCGAGCCTTCGCACATGTCACCTGTGCTACTACTAATATGAAAAAATATTTGCCTCATCTATCGGTAACGTAATCTAAGTCATTATCATCTCCCTAGCGTTATCCCAGTTTCAAACCGGGGTCCGGTTACTAGTTTAACCGGATTTGGCTGAAAGCTTTTTCACGGAGTGACTCCCTATCTTACCTCCGCACGCCAAAGGAATAGTGATACCTCATGGTTTAATAGTGTCAGTTTATTCAGAGGCACTGACTACTCATATCGATTTATTATAAGTCAGTTGTGCGCGTCGTAAGTAGGTTTGAATGCGATACCCTCTCTTTGGTTTGTCTACCAGGCTAGGCCAAAATAAAAGTTATCATTTTAAGTAAATTACTTGTAACTTTTATTTCATCGTAACATAGTACAATATCAATTGTACGGCGTTAAATGCAATGATAAGTGGGTACTTACATACCTTAGAAGGTTAAACGTTGCAGTGCAGTTTGACATGCCCTGATCAGTCTGCCAGACTATATTTTCAAACAAGGATGACGTTATAGCCCGAATAATTAAAAACATGCTTAATATCTTAGTGGTTTGGGAATCGATCCCCATAAGTAGCAGTTACTCTATCAAGCTCCAACGAGTGATGTATGCATCGCCGATTATATTCACATTATCGCGTAACAAAACTACGGTTTTTAAACAGTGATTTATAAAACGATCCACGCAGTTCAGCTAAACGTTTAGTTATTCTCTCAAGTTAATGGGCGCTTAAATTCAGTGAGCATAGCACCTAATGAGATTATGCACAGTTGCCTATTAACTAACACGACGTACTGCAATTAGTGACAAACGTAAAATGTGTTTCGTGATTCGCGACACTTTCTGGTAATTCATTTTTGATGTAGCACGTTTATTAGTCAGTTTATGAAATTGCTGTGGCAACACTGACGCTGTTTAGCTTGCGTTGCTTGAATATTTATTACAGCTAGAATTTCTGATGGTTTATTAATGAATCGCTGGACTGCCTGCCGTTTACATTTTGCAAGCTTTATGCGTAGGTATAAATTTCTCGCAAGGAACGTCCAGTGCTAGTCTAATCGTACGGTGTGGATTTAGATTATATCTTGATTTTAAGAATTATGTGGCAGAATAGATTTTGACTGTTTTGATCTCCTTGGTTTTGATATTCTACGGCGAGTGAAAATCTCTTAAAGTAAGGATACTAATATAGAAAGATACTAAGATATTCGGTTTTTTGTATTTTTAGGGGGAATTTCAAATTTATTGTTATCTTACAGATGGTATATGATCCCAGAGTCCTTTTTTATTTTTGGCTGAGTTATTTTTACACGGAATAAAAGCGCAACTTAGCACTGTACAGCGAATTATTTCCGTAATTAATTTGGTGGATATATGCACCCGACACACTGTATTTTATAATTTTTTATTTTTATTATTCTGTATTTTATAAAATCTTTGCGTTACTTACTGACTGACTGATACGCTACAGCCGAAACTACTGGGCGCAAGTACGTGAAATTTGGCATGTATGTGCCTTGAGGTGTGTAGGGGCGCATTAAGAGAGGATTGTTGGCAATTCCTGCCTTAAGGGGGTTAAACACGTTGTCAGAGTTTGTATGAAACTTTTTATTCCTGCAACGGATTTACTTCAAACTTTGTTGGTTTCTCAAATGATGTTAGTGAACACTTAGGAAATCTTTTTGGAAATGTGGGATAAAAAGGGAGTCAAAATTTGTATGAAACCTTTTGAATTATTCAAGGGATTAACTTCATACGTTGCATATTGTTGCCTTATATGACGTTAGTGAACACAGATTTATTTATTTTGTAAAATCTTCCCCTAAAAAGGTAGAAAAGGGAGTCAGAGTTTGTGTAAAACCCCTCATTTTTCAATGTAATCACTTTAATCTGTCTATATAAAATCCTTGCGTTACCGACTGACTGACAGACACGCTACGTAGCGGTCAAAAGCTAGTTATATTATATTTTATATTATGATTATATTTAAGGGCTACTTGCTGATGGATTATTAAACAAAAAAAAATGTTTGAGGATAATCTGTCGTGAAAAAGTATTTTTAAAGAAATATTGCAGTATAACTTGTACATCACAATAGCGGAAAGGCTACCTTCTTTTGCAATATTTGTCACCCACATCGGCGAATAGGTGTGGGCCGAAGCTAGTCTGTAAAATAAAAGTATCGATAAAGTTATAACGTCACTATGTTCATGCGCCACAATCTTTATAATTCTTATAAAGATTGTGGCGCATGAACAAAATGTCTATGAACGAAGAACGAAGTCTCAAAGTTTCTAATTCAGTTCTATTAAATTTTGACGGATAATGAGTTGTCATACGGCCACCTATGTCAGACCTTTTAGTGATGGTTTTGCGATCGGATCCCTCCGTCTATAAGATTTATATATACTCTAAGGAAAAACTTACGCACATGAAAGTGGTGCTATGTGGTCAAAAGGTACAATGATATAAGAGAATAATACAGAAATAATAATTTTCAGCCATTAAATACAATAATATTTTGATCCAAATAAATCCTAAATAGTGAAATCGCAGAACTAAGAATACAGTGGAGCCTTCTATGTTCGTGGACTTGGTACTCAGTAAAATCGTACAAAGGTAATTGAATTTTCCCATTAAGGAATTGTCAGTGCGTAATAGCAAATACGCTTGGTAGGTGACAGATTCACCGAAAATATTGAATGCATGGATAGCGAAATATTGCCATTCGGAAGCCATACATTTCCTGATCTATCTGTGTTATCTATATATGATAATAAAACTGTAGAGGTGAAAAAGTCTGTACATTAAAGATATTTTGACGAAAATTTGCTAAAAAATCTAGGAAAATGCTAAAAAGCAATACATGATAATTTTAAGAATATATGTCTGTCTGTCTGTCCAACGTCTTTCCCTATGTTGCTAAAGATCTCTAAAATGGCGAAATTGATTTCAATAAACTTACACTCATGTACAAAGGATACTCAAACCTATATGTTACATCACAATCGGTTGAGTGGTTTTCGGTGTACAGCTTGACCTCTCTTTTGTGCGTAGTCCCAAACAAAACAGGGATCATCCAAAACTGGTTATATATGTGGTGCCATCTATGATCATTATAAGTTTGTTAGTAAAAGTATAGTTAGTCTAAATAGGTACCTGTAAAGTGTTTTATGGCTATTTACCAGACATTAAAAAAGGAGGCGATTCTTAATTTCGTCAGTATATTTTTATGTACCTATTTTCGATAAATAAATACATTAGTTTTCCTTCTGACTGATAGATATCACCTTTTTCAAATATTTTCTAGCAAAATAAATGTTTCTTGCAAAACAGTTATTAAAAAATTAATAGAGTATAATATTCGGCACTTTCATAAACAAAAAGTCTCTGTGTCAAAATTTATTACAATGTCCACTTAATTTAAACGGTAAATTCGAAAGTGTTTATGTATGTATGTATGTATGTTCCGTTTTCACGCTAAAACGGCTGAACCGAGTTTGTTGAAATTTAATATAGAGATATATTGGACCATGGAGACGGACAAAGGCTACTATAAGTTGCATAAATTAAACTGGCAGGTATTGTAGGGAGAGTAGAAGTTTGTACGGCACAAATTTACATCTGGGAAGTAAGAACGCATGCGCTAATAATTGAGTGCTGCGCATGTGCTATCGCACATCTGTCAATACTGTCACATGATACATAATATCATATTGTGCACGGTAATTAAATTGTTCGTTTAAATAAACTAATAAATTATATATTGCGCTTAAACGGATGGAACGATTTGCCCTACTAATATTATAAATGCGTAAATGTTTATACATATATATGGACATGTATTAGAACATGGCTTTGACATTTGAAGGTGATGTTATTATGTACCTTTCGGTAGATAATGTCATGTATACTGACCAAGTTACTTTGTATCCTATAGAGTATCTGAAATATTTAGAATAATCAGGAGTGCCTTCACACAACTTGAGACTGAAAGTAGATTTATGTTACTCCGAATTTAACGCGCGCGAAGTGGCGGGCAAAAGCTAGTAATACATAAAGCAACAATTCAAACAACCTTCTTGATAAAAACACAAAACCCCAAATGGTAGTGGCTATTTCGATTTCCGGCGGCGAATGTTTATCTGAAGTACGCACTATTTGCACACAACACACACACAGTACCCTTGCTGCAATCGTGGCCCGAGCAAATCTGTTTTGATTGAAACCGTAAGAGAATTCCAAACACAGCGGTTGGCTAGTTTAGAGTCAGGATTCGTTGTTTTACATCGCAGCCCTGCCTCATACCCTATGCTCGGCGCTACCCAAATTTATTAACGCCCCGAACACTGGGAGTTATGGAAGTTTGGCGCAACGAATTTATGCGCAGATAGCCTTTAATGTTCGCCGATATTTCGTTCGTAAAAGTTCGCTGTTGGTAATGATGCCTTATCCTCGGATGTTACTATTACGACTGCTACTTTAACCCTCTTAATCACTCCCCTTTAATCAATAACCTGATTTTTCGACACTTATTACTAACCTTCGTATTTTCGACTACGGTATTTAATAAAGGGGATAATGGGTTTTATTTGAATTAAACATGCATATTTTTTATTTTTATGATAAATTTATTATATTCTTCTTATTAATTAATAAATTTACATAAACCAAAACGGTATATTTATTAAAAAATCTGCCTTATAAATGAGATCGTAGGTTTTATGGCAAATTAACAATGGTAACATTTTAAAAGATTTTTTAAAAGTATTATTTTAAAATAAATGTGAAAAATAATTTTCAAATATTAGAAATAACGAATGAAATAAAGTAATGAAACAAAAATTTTGGTAAAAATCTATCAAGTTATACATTTGTGACAAACTTCAAGTTTGTGCTCCCCGCACAACGATTTATTGCTCTGAGTGCAACTACTTTTAGTCATCCTTCGCTTTGCGGAGGGACACAAGGCTTATATTTTCCTATTTTAGGTAGGAGGTACATCAGTCGCATAATTTTCTCAAATAAAATAAATAAACAAAACAAAAAAAAGCACAAAAGTTCACCAAATAAACAAGACAAAATGTTACGTTAATACTAATCTTTGCTTGGTTGCTGGAACGGCGCTCACGGTCCCCCCCACTCAAAACACTACCGTCAGTCGGGGGGGCAACGGGTCGACTGAGATTAGCTTAAATGTGGAAGCAGTGCGATCGCGCGTGCAAAAGTTAGCACGATTTAAACAAACCCGCGTAGTCGAATCGACGAAGGTTAGTAATCTAGGGTTACAGGTAATTTAGACTAACTCAAGATATAAAAATATCATGACAGACGTCAAACAGTGGGTCAAATTTTTACGGTATTACAAATAGGTGTCGTGAGACAGTTTTCAATGGCACTGGAAAGCCAATATAACCCTTATCCCCTCATAGCTAATGTACAAATTATCGATCAGCGATTGAGAGTGCCGGTAGTTCCATCCTGTTTTCCTTCTTTCTCATACCGCGCCTCTTCATACTCCTATTGCCATCCTCGCGATAGGCAATAGCTTGATTGTGACATAGCTATGTGTATGAACCACTTACTATCAGGTAGGCAACTGGCACGTCAGTCTACAAGATGACAAAAAATTACAATATTTTATGTAAACATTTATTTTATAATGAAAAGATGAAGTCAATTTAGTGCTAATAATAGAGCTCCTTTGGAAACGTTCACTTAATCACTTCAGGAGTTAAGAGAGTTTGTTGAGAAGTTATTACTAAAGTATTGCTCGTAGGCGGCGACTTGTAACTTGTTCAATGACTCTTAAATTTAATAATGAGGCTTACAGATGATATGAATAAGCTGAATTTGTGTACCTCTTATCTTTATTGGATTAATTATGATGCTAAACGTTTGAATGATGGTCGGTTTCGCTTTCTAGTCTAACTAGATTACACAGAATACAAGCTTTTCCACGGAGTGACTTGCGTCTGATCTCAGCGACCTAAAGAGATAGCGATATCCCAGAACCAACCAGTTTCAGTATATTTAAGGGTAAGGACTTCTCATAACGGTTCGTAAAGATCTTCATGACATCCGGGCGCGACAACTTCGTGCTTTTCGAGGCATGGGCCAATGGATAATTAACAATTGAATACTCAGATAACTTCGAAAAGTCTGTAGAGTGCGCCACGCGTCGTTGCTTGAACCCTATACCGTCTGCATGGCAGAGCTGTCCCAAATATGAAGACAGATTCTCACAAAGGCCTATAAATGTTTAAGTCAGTTTATACAGGACGACTAAAAATAATTAAAACAGAGACTGTAGGTATATAAATTGTCTACGACCGGGCATAACGTTTGCATGATATGCATAAATAACCACCGTAAACAAGAAACTACTTTATACATTCTCAAAGTATACAAATGACATGCGAAATTAAAGATTGTTATGAAACAAGAAGACTGAGAGCTATTTGCATCGTGTCCTGGAGACTCGTTCTCCAACTTAAGAATGTCGCGCTGCCCATGTAGAATGCAACTGATAGGTTAATCTCACGGCGTATTACCCAGCGTCCGTATTCCCTAATTTATTATTCTTTTTACATCTCAATATTTTCTTACGTATATAAAGACAAAGTTTCTAAAATAAAGTATTTATTGTGTGTAAAATGTAGAAAGAACTAGATCCCCAATGATTTAATGTATTTTATATTGGTTAAACTTTATTGAGAAACGTAAGCTACGAAAGCACTGGATAGATATATAAATGTAAGGAGACTAGACATTAAACAATTCTGAATGATTTTTTTATTTATTTGGCTTTGTAGTATTTTACAAATTTCGGAGAACATGCTTATAAAATATAAGCTATGCGACACTGAATTAAATTATATAATATTTTCACTGAACTTTGATTATTTTTTCTTTGATTGTTATTTTAATAGAGTCCGAATGCCGTTAAGTAGATCGAAATATCAAAAACGAAAATTTGATGTAGATTTAAAGTGTAATAAATTAATATGAATAAAAAGAATCATAAAAAGTGGTTATATAAATGATCAAATTGATAACTGGTATGTATTAAATAATACGTACATCTTTAAATAAGGTAACTATGCCCCTTTGTGTAATTTTTGTTTGAAAATAACATAAACTTGGACACGTTAAGCAACCCCGTAGCTCTTAATAAATTGCAACTTAGAACCGTATAGATTATGTCAGTTTTCAAACAAAAACATACACAGACACATCAAACGTATAACACCCCTCTATTTTCGTCTCGACTCAATCCCAGAAATCTCTTGTCCCTTGATTTATATTGTAAACAATCACCATATAAAAAACAAGTTAGATAAAAAACGTAGTCTCTCATACGAAGCTTTCTCTATAATTTTGATTATTTTGCTATACAACTAGGTTAAACCAATGCCTTCGTGATACTTCTATAGATTGAATAAACATTACTGATTTTACTGACCCATTTTACTATGCTACTCGTCTAACGCTACAATTTAATTACGCACGGTACAATTAAATTACTTATCTAACAAAATAAACTACTGAGTTTACGAAAACATTTTAATATAAAAATACAATTAAATGTCTTATCGTAGACTAGACGGCGCCAGCGGCTTCGCCCGCGTCAATTGTATATTGTATATATTATATAAACCTTCCTCTTGAATCATTCTATCTATTAAAAAAACGCATTAAAATCCGTTGCGTAGTTTTTAAGATTTAAGCATACATCGGGACAGACAGACAGAATACAGACTTGGTTTTATGCTATGAAGTGATATGAACCGCATTTATTTCTACGCGTCCGTTTTGTAACCGGCTCGTTACGTGTATAAAGAATTTCCACGATCACTTTAAGGTAAATACAACATTTCCATTTAAAAGTATAATAGCAGCAAAAGTCAGAAGCGACGTAGAAACTAAATAAACGATGTTACTACACACAGATGTAGGCAGTTTGCATCTAATCGCGTAACCAAAGGGTTACACGTTTAGACAGCAACGGTTAGAGTCGGGTAGGCGTCCAACCCTATGTGGTGGATAATTTGTCCTCCTTTATCATGGATATTGCAGCCCAAGGAGCTGTACATTCAGTAAGAAATTTGTATAATTGTACCAGTAAAGATGACAAAACTTCTACCGCACATTCCAGCCGTAAATCCAAATAACTTAAACTTAAAACTGCTGACAAATAAAATCACGCAAGGAACAAACTTTATTGTTAATTGAATTGGAATTCACAGTACTACAGGTGACTGGCGTAAACATTCCCTGAGCTTAACCACCTACTTATGGTAATAAATAGTCTCTATTATGCCCGATCCCAATAACAGATTTTGCCAAGCACAAATCGCAGACAACCCGACCGTTATTCAGCTTCCCGGTATATTACCTGCGGAATAAAACTATTTTCTTTATTTCAATGAAAAACCGCCTTTATGATTTTAAATATAAAGTTCAGTTGAACTGCAGGTGTGGATTGGTAGGTTTTAACGTGCACTTTCATAAATCTCGCCCCGTGACCTCCAGTGAGCATCACGGTGCACATAACAAGTTGTGCAAATTGCTTCCTGATATTTCGACGTAAACAGTTGTGAATATGACTTATACGAGTAGATTCATAAGGCTGTGAAACGCGGTGACGGTGCAAAATTGTAACATTCAAACACTGCAGTTGCCATCGTGCGTGCCTGAAGCGTCAGATTCGAATAAATGCTGATCTGTAAATTTCTCGGTCAAGTATCACCTCGTTGTTCTGACATTCGGAAAGCGGAAGCTGTAAGTATTTAAAATCACGTACCTATATTATTTCGTGGTAAAATGTTATGTCGCCAGATGTACGGTGTATTTAAAGCTCGTTGATTGGCATCAAACCGTAAAATTTTCCGCATAAATACTTTCAAGAGTCTTTATATGCACGCAAATGTCGAAATTAAATAAAATAAAATTAAATGTACATTCGTGTATAATTCTTGATAACCGTAATTTTAACGTAGGCGTTCATCCATATTATAAGGTTGTTTCAGATCACATCTTTCATCTGCCAACTGCGTGAACAATCTTTTATTATTAGCTATAGGATGCCAGCAGGCTACGCCCGCACATTTTGTTTATTTAACGGTTTTTGCCCGATTCCGTGGGAATTTCAGAAAATCCCTTCTTAGTGCATGCCTACGGTCCCTAAGGAACATACATGTCAAATTTGACACAAGCAACAGCCAAAACTAAGTTTTGGCTGAAACAGTCTGCGAAAGAGTGGTATTATGACTATTCTTATTTATACTCAAAACTCCAGCGAATATTTGAATTGAAATTTCAGTGCAGATTTGCTATACCTAGAAACGACACGAAGATCAAACAAGACCAGGATATCCCTTAACATTTAAAATTCTTCCTTCGCTTTACGAGTAACTCAACCATTGCATGTATTACCTATCAACCCTTAGCCCAGAATATATTACCGATAAATAAATTCCACATAAACCACATTTATGTAGTTGGATTGAAGCAATAAACTTAAAATAGAAAACAATTCGGTTGAGGTGTTCTGATCTTCAAACATCTTTGTACATGAATTACACATTACCTTCCAATGAATACAACCGAATTATATACAACAAAACAATTTGTGACGCTGAACAAACAAAGCTATATTGAATTATTCTAGAGTAAATAATAATGATTGCTTTTATTAGATTTATGTTCATAGATTGTGTTGATAAATACGTTTTTATTTTCATGCCAGTTTTACTTACGAAACAAATTGTAAGTCATTTATAGAGAAATAAATAGTCTTTGTTTATTAATGATCCACTGTCTGGCACATTGAATCTGAGACTTGAAATTTTCCTTTGTAGAAAGTATATAATAGCAGATATACGGTGCGACTCTAGCACACACAGTTTCTATACACGTTGTTTTATGGTATTCCTGCATCAAGGAACTCCTGTAGTCCTTATAAAGGTATCCATCTATCTGTCCTGCCGTCCGTACATCTATTTGCCGTTTTAATTGGTCTTACGATTTGAGAATTCTAGCAATCCTTATAGCGTTCCGGGTATAAGCTTAACTTAAAATTTTCTTATTTCGAGTGTGAATTGTGCATTTTGCCTGATAATGATAGGTTGCGGCACACTTATCGATTTATTCTCCATAAGATCACAATCCGTAATCTTAATATATAAAATCCTTGCGTTACTGACTGACTGACAGACACGCTACAGCCGAAACTATTGGGCGCAGAAAGCTGAAATTTGGCATGTATGTTCCTTGGGGACCGTAGGGGTGCACTAAGAACGGATTTTCCGGAATTCCCACGGGATCGGCCAAAACGGGCAAATTAGAAAAAAGTGCAGGCGTAGCTGCTGGCGTCCTCTAGTCTTCTATAATTATTCAAGCAGCAAAGCTTTTAATGAGACCAGCAAAAAACCCTGTCAATGTAGTTAATCTTGGAACATTCGTGAGAGATGGCAAGCTCAAGGTTTTCCTGACAAGCACCGCACGTCCCTCAAGTAGCGCCCAACTTTGTTAAGTAGCAGTCTTCATACTTAAACGCCGGGTCATCGAGCCAATCGCCGTTTTTCCCCTATCCTGCGCAAGGCCCGCTTTGCCCAACGCACGAAATGCAACGTCATTTCAAATACTTTTTAATTTTTACGTAGACTTGCAGAAAAACGAAAAATTCGTCTACAAAAATATAATTATATGGCATGAATTATTCCTTCCTGGCTTCGTTACGAGTTTATCTAACTAGTTATATATTTTAATATGTAAATAAAACTGACCTGTTCTCGCAGTGATGTAATATATTTTGATTTTGAGAAATTTCATTGGTATAAATTGTGTACTTTGTCACAATTTATCGAATATCCACACATAATCACCAAACGAGCACTTTATTACGTTAAAACAATATTCAATGTGCAAAGATAACTCAACAAATTTTACTTTAGAATCATAATTTTACCATCAAACGTTTTTGTTTACGCGACGAAAAATAACGGTCGCCATTCTTTGGGAACGTAATAAGGGCATTACAAAAGTTGCGTTACTTTTTCACTGCAATATTTATCACTTTTCGATAAACTAAAACTCAATGTGAAATCTACACTTATTTTCCAGTAGTTCTGTATGTAATACTTATAAGATTACTCAATGTTTTCTCATTACAAACATTTTTCTTTTCTCGTGCACACTTATTTCAATATCAAAATGGCCAATATGGCGTCGTCGCAAAGTTCAATGGCATACGTATTTTGTTTAATTAATTTTAGTTCATTCTTGCTCGTTTCCAGTTTATGAAAGTATTAAAATTGGTCAAGCGGAAATCGATAAATCGAATGATATAACAAGATCGTGTTACAAGTGCAAAAACCGTTAAATATCAACGACCAATGATACCCGACCCGTTATTAACCTATGAGGTTAATATTGCAGTTAGAGCGTTTTCTCTTCTTAACCTATGAGGTTAATATTGCAGGGGTTAAGTAGTAGTCTTCATACTTTAACGCCGGGTCATCGAACCCATCGCCTATGTATAAAGCCCTTGGATATGTTTAGTTAATAACTAGTGTAATTGCACATTACCTTTCAGAGACCGCTACGTAAGTGCTTTAAAATTTCGACGACGATATTATGGCAAGGTTCGATGTACGTCACGGTTGCGGTTCAACATCTTCACATTCTGGACTCCGATTTCTAGTTAAACTTTATTTGGCAGAATGTTAGTTTTGTGCCACTTAAACTCCGAAACCCACGTAGATGACTTAGTTCTCTGGTAATACCTTGGAATACCTTTGGCAATACCAATGAATTATAGATTTACAAATAAGCGCAGTTCTTAAGGATTTCGTGTGTCGATTCCAAGTGAGAACTGTCTCCAGTTAATTTCGCAGTTGGCGCCGTTGGCGGCCCTGGCGTCGTTCTCCGTCTCTCTCGCTGTCATAGAGACACCTGTCATAGCGCCACTGCAACGCTCCCAAGCGGCAATTTGGGTCAAAGAAAGTTTGTCTTCAGAGCGCCCATAGGAAATGCATACTATTGTCAAGATTTTTATCGTCAAAGCGTTGCATGACGTTCGAGACTGACGGCTGCAAGGAGATAATAATTACGGCTGCCGTGCATGGGTACAAAAGGCTTGGTACTATAAACTACAACTACAAACGCCGTAACATCACATTATTAGAACCATACATTTGACGGCTCTTCGCTGATTTACCGAATAGAGCGAAATCACTACAGAGGCATGTCATTCACGCAGATTGATTGAACCGTTGCGTTGTATAGCGGACGTTGTTACAGTCATGCTAGAAGAGACTATTGATTTCATGTAATACTCCAATGCTGCAGCGAACGAACATTTCGATGAAATGAAATACCTATGGGAACTATTATGATTGAATCAGAAGGTTGACTATAATACTTGAGAATATCAAAGTATTATTATATGCCTTGGCGGCGTAAAATTTGCTTTTTACGTGCAGAAAAGTGCCCGATAAAATATATCCTAGGACAACTTACACACATAGTCAGCTGACCCCAAATAAAGTACCCAGGCATAGAACAAAATAATCGTGCTCATCGCACAAATATTTGTTCTGAATGGGGATCGAACCCACGACTTTACTATGGATTGGACAGAGCTCACAAAATAAGTCAATATTATTGACTTATTTTGCGAGATCGATTTTGCTTTTTTATTATGATTTTGCTGTTTCCCGCGGTTTCACCCGCGTCCTGAGGGAACTACTTCGCGTATCCGGTTAATATAGCCTTAGTTTTTCCTTGGTACATCAGCTATCCGCTAGTGAAAGTCGTGTCAAACACGGTCCAGCCGTTCCAGAGATAAGCGAGAACAAACAGACAGACAGACAAAAATTTTAAAATTTGTCATTTCGGTATATGTACTGTGTACACATTCATAATTATGCATTTAGTAAACAGCGGTTATTTTAATATTACAAACAGACACTTCAATTTTATTTATGTATATAGATGTAACATTCATAATAATATATATTTGTATTCGACATACAAACCTAAACAAATTGAGTCGATAACTGCGCCGTTTTCAATTAACGCACTCAATCAAACCATGCTTGAATTTTGTAATTTACGTATTATTTTTCACGGAGTTCGGGAAAATTTATCAAATCAAAATATATTACTTTATGGGATTCTACAGGATAGGATATGGTTTGTTTGAGCATTATCTTTCGTTTGCTGCCTAGACAAGATAGTATTAATTTTAATCAAGAGTTCTCTTAATGTCAATGTCTAAAAAGGGTCAAATTTCGTAACTGAGCGTTTAATCAGTCACGCAGTAAATAACAAAAATCGCTTTGAAGACAGACTTCTCGGCAATTACGCCGAAGGAGTTAGAAGCTCGCGTGGTCACAACCGGTGTGACTAAACTTTAGGTAAAAAATGCATTTTAATTTCATATACCTAATTTATTTTAGAAAAATCTATTACACCCACATTTTCCGTGTTGTGAATTTGTATGTTCCACGTAATAGGGGGTGAGCCTATTGCCGGTAGTGGCCGGTAACCACTTTGCCAAACTCCGTGCTGCTACTGAAAATTTGGAAAGCCCAGGAACACTTGCCCGTGCCTGGAATCGAACCCGTAACTGCCTGTTCAGCAGATACATATCGCCCATGACTATTAACAAAGTCGGATCTGCAAAATCGTGTTTTTTTTGTTTATTGCATAAAACGTGCCTAAATTATCTAAGTCTATCATCAGCTGAAATAAAAAGTAATATGTTATACATAGATTTTAAAATAACTATATAAAAAATGTCGGAAGTTACCTAGATAGTCCGCTAACAATGTAATCATCATCATCATCATCATCAGCCTGCCGTAGTCCACTGCTGGATATAGGCCTCTCCAATGGCACGCCACTGAGCCCGATTTTCGGCTCTTCGTGTCCAGCCGCTGCCAGCCACTTTGCGTATATCGCCACTCCACCTAGCCGGAGGGCGTCCTACACTACGTTTACCAAGGCGCGGTCTCCACTCTAGAACACGGCTACTCCATCGGTTATCGGTTCTGCGACAGATGTGACCAGCCCACTGCCACTTCTACGTGCTAATTCTCTGAGCTATGTCGATTACCTTGGTTCTCTGTCGGATCACTTCATTACGAATTCGATCCTTTAGAAAAACTCCGAGCATAGCCCTCTCCATTGCTCGCTGAGCGACCTTAAATTGGTGGACTAGTCGCACCGTCAGTGTCCACGTCTCGGCACCGTAAGTTATAACGGGTAGGACGCACTCATTGAAGACTTTTGTCTTAAGGCTTTGCGGTAGGGATGACGAAAAGACTCGACAGAGTTTCCTATATGCCGCCCAGCCAAGCTGTATTCTTCTGCAAGCCTCCCTCTCGAAGTTGTTTCTACCCAATTGCAAGGTTTGCCCAAGGTAGACGTACTCCTGAACAACTTCGAGAGGGACCCCGTTTAGGATAATCGGTTCCGGAGAGACATGTTCATTGAACATTATTTTGGTTTTATCCAAGTTCATCCGGAGACCGATGCGAGCAGAAGAATCAGCTAGGCTGCTCAGCATATACTGCAAGTCTTGCACGGTTTCAGCCACGATAACGATATCGTCTGCAAATCTTAAGTGTGAGAGGTACTCGCCGTTTATGTTAATACCGCGTCAGTGCAGCGTCTTGAACATATCCTCCATTGCATTTGTGAACAATTTGGGGGAGATAACATCCCCTTGTCTCACACCTCGATGCAGGTGGATAGGTTCAGACTGCTGGTTCTGTACTTGGACGGTCATAGTCGCGGCGTCATACAGACCTCTCAGCACTTGGACGTACCGCCAATCGATTTGGCACCGTTGCAAAGACTCCAGAACAGACCAGGTTTCGATGGAGTCAAAGGCCTTCTCATAGTCCACAAACGCTAAGCACAGGGGCTGATTATACTCCTCTGTCTTCTGTATAATCTGCCGCACTGTGTGGATGTGGTCTATGGTGCCATAACCTCCTCGAAAACTGGCCTGTTCGGGCGGCTGAAACTCGTCGAGTCTACGCGCGAGACGGTTCGTGATGACCCTGGAAAACAGCTTATAGACGTGGCTCAAGAGCGAGATCGGTCGATAGTTCTTCAACAGAGTTTTGTCTCCCTTTTTGAAGAACAAAACGACTATGCTCTTGCTCCACGCCCTTGGAGTTCTCCCCGAGAACAGGACAGAATTAAATATGCGTTGGAGCTGCACCAGTATAGGTTTTCCACCTGTCTTTAGCAGCTCCGTCGTAATTCCATCTTCCCCGGGGGCTTTTCCATTTTTAAGCTGCCTCAGGGCCACCACGATTTCGTCTTGGCTGACGTCTGGCAACTCTTCCGTGAAGTGGCGGGTTAAAGTGGCTCTTGGATCCTCGGAGTCGGGTTGGGGACGGGACGCTTTCGAGGTGTAAAGGTTGCCGTAGAAGCTCTGAACTTCCGCAATAATCTCTGGTCTAGAAATGGCGACTTTCCCGTCTGACGTGGTCAGCTTTGTCAGATGACTTCGACCTAAATGCTGAGTAAAAACTTTCAACCCCCGATTTCGCTCGATCGCATCTTGTATAGAGTGTGTATTGGAGCTACGGAGGTCGCGTCTTACCAGCTTGAAGATCTTTTTATTTAGATCTGACGAAGTGCCTGCCGGGTTTTCTCGACGCATCTCTATGAGCTGCAGAGATTCTTGCAAAAGTTGAGATCTCCTGCCGGTGTGCTGTGTCTTAAAGAGTTTCGTCCCCTCATCCCGAAGGATTTCCACCACTTTATCGAGTTCCTGGTCCATATCTGCGTCTATTGCGGTTTCCAAGGCAGCGAACCGGTTTTCCAGTTTTAGCTGGAATGTTTCAGATCCAACCACGGATTGGAGGAAATTTGGCCGGAGCGTAGACTTTATAAAGCGAACGCGTTCAAGCTTATAATCGATATTCAGAGTGCCTCGTACAAGTCGGTGATCACTTCCGGTGTTGAACCTAGTGATCACGGAGACATCCCTAAATATTCACCTTTTGTCCACCATAATGAAGTCAATCTCATTTTTTGTCATAGTGTCGGGGCTTCGCCACGTTCACTTTCTTTGAGGCTGCTTCTTAAAGAATGAGCTCATTAAGAACAGCCCCTCCTTCTCTAAGAAGTTGACGAGCATCTGCCCCCTATGATTGCTCCTACCAAATCCGTGTGGTCCTACTACCGATTAGCCGCAAGTATGTACTCCCACTTTGGCGTTGAAGTCCCCCATGACAACATTAAAGTGGGCCTTTTGGGTGTTGTTTAAGGCCCTGGAAATGTCTTCGTACATTTCTTCTACTTCATCATCCGAGTATGCCGAAGTCGGTGCATACACTTGGACAACCTTGAGAGTATATCTCTTGGTGAGTCTGATCACAAGGTATGCTACCCTTGTCGACACACTGGAGATTTCTAAAATGTTGTCAGAGAGGACCTTATGGACCAGGAACCCAACCCCGCCTTGGGATGGCTGGTCTCCCCCCCTGAAGTACATAAGATGGCCTGAAACTAGGGTAACGGTATCCTCTCCCTCTCTCCGGACCTCGCATAATCCCAAAACATGCCACCTTATGTACTTCAGTTCCTCTTCGAGTTGTGCCAGATGTTCGTCGAGCCGTAGCGTGCGTCCGTTATACGTAGCCATGGTCAGTCAGTGTTGGCGGCCTACCGTAACCCGGGGATTCTTCGCACCCCCTGCCCCGCCGTTACCATGTCCGCCGCCTTGGCCAGGAATAGCGGGGCGACCGGGAACTGGGGGCCGTTGCGTAAGCGTGTGTGCCATTGAGGTTTTGCCCGTAATCACCACGCTGGGCATGCGTGTTGGTGATCGCAGGGCGTAGCTTCTCGCACCGGTGACGCTGCTGCCCGTCACCGATCTATTATATTTAGCTACGCCTATTTGCAACGGTTATACCGCCGTTAGTCGGTCGCCAGAGCCTCGTTCGCTGGTCGGCAAGATGCACCACGGGCAGGTGAGGTTGGCTGGGAGCTCTAAGTTGTTGTTGCGCTCCCATGCATCCCTATCCATCCCTAACAATGTAAAATGAAATGAAATGAAATGAAAATGAAATGAAATAAAATAAAATGAAAATGTTTTATTTGCACCTCCACACAAACTTAAGAAGCACTTAAAAAATAATAAACTTAACAATCAAATAAACTTAAACTAGAGGTACACTAAAGATATAAGTAGGTACATTATTAATGGTGGCGTTACGTGGAGGACAATAAAGGCGCTTCGTCAGCTATTGTTGCAGTATCAACTACAACGCTGGTATTCTCGCAGGCCGAATAAATAAATAAATACATATATATATATATTTAATATATGATAAAGAACAATAAAATATATAGCAATCTTAGTAATTAATACATAAACTACATCAATATATATACATATATATATACACACATACTTAATATAAATATTTATAGAAATAATATGATATTATGTTAAAAAAACCAAAAACCGTTCGTGTTTTCGAACGCAACTCGTGGGTGTCATATGATCGTAAGGAGTTCCATCTGTCATGACTGTCAAGAAACTCAAGAAAGCGTCTATGCTGTCCAAATGTCCTAATTGCGTTGCGTACGCGCTAATAAACAATGTCGGATAGTAACAACCGACGTTCTTAGCGGGGCGCGCGGGCGGGTGAGCGCTCGCTATCTGCCAGTAGTCTTGGGCGTAATAGTTCGCGACTGAGATCGAACGATCTAGTTCACCGCTTCTAAACGAACTAGTTCGCTCTTTTAGTTCGTTAGTTCGTGTTTCGTTCCCAGCTCTTCGCTCTTCGCTGCAGGAGCAGTTTTAAAACGAGCGAACGATCTGCCTTAAACTGAATTATTTTAAGAAATTCGTTCGCTCTGCCTTATATTAATTATTTAAAGCCGTTCGTTCGCTCGTTTGTAAAATCTGCTGCTGCTGCGACGTGATGATTAAACATTGCACAATTACTAATAAAATGTTGGAGACTTGGAGACAAAAATATGTATAATGATCCCCTTTCGACGAGACCTTTACTCATTCTGTCACAAACGACTGAACTATGGAGCGGGCTATTTGGGGAACTAGTTCGCATAGTTCATCTGTGGGAGTCACTCTTTCGAACTAGTTCGTTCGCGAACTACACAAGACTATATATAATATACTATATATATACTATATTTATATGAAAATTAAGCTTTTGATGCATGAATGCATGTATGCATACATGCATGCATGCATCAAAAGCTATAATAGCAATGTTAAATTGTTATGCTTTGAAAAATTTCTACAACATTTTTAAACATATTTTTTTGTTTTTGTTTTAGTTCCTCGGGAGTCTCCTTTACCGGAAAGTTTCGACAATGATTTAATTCAAATGATAGATTTACTCGACGATGCTGATGAAGGTATAGTAAATAATACAGTTCAAATTCAAGAAGATAATAGTACTGCAACTCCGATGCCATCACCACCTCCGCTACATGAGTGCCGCAACGATTTTTGTACCTGTTTTGAAAACGAAAACCCACCGATTTTGACCAATGAAGATCTGTATGGCAATTTGCCTACACCTTCTGTGGCATCCATAACAAGTTTTACCACTCCCACTGCTGTCAAAAGCGTTCAAACTCGTCAATCTGCTGTTAAAACAGATAAAGGGAAGAAAAGGCTTATACATACATTCATCTACAAAAAATCTAGGAAAAAGTTTTATTAATGCTAAAGGTAAATAGGTAAAGAGATAAAAGTTTCATGTAAATGTCGTTTGAAATGCTCGAGTAAGCTTGACGAAAATCAGCGTAACAACATTTTCAAGAAATTCTGGGATCTAGGGGATCGTCAACGTCTGTGGGAATTTGTTGTACGTTTCACAAAAAAAATGCCAAAACGCCGCCAAACAACGGAAACTACTAAGCATGATCGCAAGAATACATTTTATTACTTCCTTCCAGTCAATAATGCTCAAAGTGTTCAGGTGTGTAAAACAATGTTCCTGAATACAATATCTGCTGGTGAGCGCATTATCACTACAGCGTGGAAAAAATGTGAAGGAGAAATTTCAGTGGCAGAAGATCAACGTGGTAAATATCAGCATAAGAATCGAATTATAGATAAAGATATGACTAGAAGCGTGTGTGATCATGTCAAGTCGTTTCCATTGGTAGAGTCACATTACATTAGAAAAAACTCAAAGAAATTATATTTAGAAGGTTTGGATAGTGCGTCTCGCATGTATGGCTTATATACTGAATGGTTTGATTCTGAAAAATATAATAATAAAGCAAATAAAAGACAATACAGGAACATATTTACCGCTAATTTTAATATTGGCTTTCATAAACCTAAGAAAGACCAATGTTATATTTGTCACATATATAAAAATAAAGAATTACCTACAGAAGAAGAAAAAATTAGATATTTTAAAACATCAAGCTTCAAAAATAGCTGCGCGAAGTTTAAAGCAGATGGATAAAGATGAAACAAAGCCAAATGAAGAAGTATTAGCAGCTACTTTTAATTTTGAAAAAGTGTTGATAACACCACATGGAGATGTAAGTGTGTTTTACTATAAAAAGAAGTTGTCTACCTTAAATTTTACGGTATATAATTTAGCTACCAAAAAAGCTACATGTTATATGTGGCATAAAGCTATTGCCAAACGTGGGGCAAATGAAGTTTCTAGTTGCTTTTATCAATATATAAAATAACACGCACTTAAAGGTTTATACCTTTAAGTGCGTGTTCTTTTATATAAGTTTTTAAATTTTGGTCTGACAATTGCGCGGGTCAGAACAGGAACCGCATTGTGTTTTCTCTATATTTGCTTGCTGCAAAAGAATTTGGAGTCACAATTACTCATCGTTTCATGGAGAAGGGGCATGCCCAAAATGAAGGGGACAGTGTGCATTTAACAATCGAGCGCGCTAGTGACCGCAAGATTATATATGTACCAGAGGAATGGTACTGCCTCGTTCGCTGGGCCAAAGCTGAAGGTGAACCTTATGAAGTTAAAGAGATGACAACTCCGGAAATATTTGATTTTAAATCATTGCTTCAAAATAAAAATTGGAATAAAGATACGAATAATGAGAAAACACAATGGACACGTATCAAAGAGGTAACTGTTAATGCACATAATTTTGACAGAATTGATTATAAATATGAATTTGAAGACACACCTAAAACTATTGTCGTTTTGCGATCGGGTACCCGGAACACAGCCAGATTATCTCGCGAATTTTCAATTAAGCCAGCGTATGAGAGAGAACTTTCAATAAGCCACAACAAACATAAAGACTTACTTAGTTTGTGTAAAAGTGAGATAATCCCCAGAAAATATCACATTTTTTATGAAAATTTAAAATTTCATAATTTATCAGAAGGAATCTCGGATGAAGAAAACTGAAGTTAATTAATATAATTAAAAATATTATTATTAAGTTTTAAGGAAACCATAAGCTGTGATTATTACCTAAGTGCCATATTAAATCTAAGGATAAAAGACAATTATTAGGATATAAGTAATAAGAAGATTTTCTATTTTGTTCAATTTATTTGGAAAAATCAACAAAGTGGTGGCCACCACATTTTCATAAGACGACTGATTTTAATTAGTTAATCTAAATTTTTATTAGTATAACCTTTTAATAAAACCAAGAACTGTGATTGTAACCTATAAAAAAACTGAATTATAATAAGTCATAAAAAATATTTTACATTTTGTTTAGATGATTGTCTTTATTTGGATAAGTTTTCATTGTTCATTGTCAATAAATATATAAAATTTCTTTACATTTTTGGTATTTTCTTCAGTAGTTTTTACATACGACATGCAGTTAAAATAAATATAAAAATTTAACAATGTCGTAAGTGGCACTTCCGACAAGCAATCATTAATTTTGTACAAGCAACAATGTCGGTTCTGGTAATTCCGACAAATCATCATTAGTTTTACCCCGTTAAAAAGTATTATGTGACTTTTCTTATATTTACACATTAAATACCGGCTATTCATAATATTGTCCCGAACATAAATGACTTATACAGCATTACTCTAAAATTTCATAAGCCTACTTTAATTAAGAACAAAGATGCATGCAATTAATACTTTGCATCTCTTTCCTGTAAAGTTGCTGTTTTTCACATCCGAAATTGTTAATAGTCATGGGCGATATTATATCCACTGGACCACAGAGGCAGTTAAGCTATAAACCTGTACTCCTAACAATATATAACAATACGTTTTCTTAAAGAAAACTATCACCCTAGTCCGTAAACATTTGAATCCACTAGACTCGAAACCTACAAACACTTGATCACAATTTGGAAATAAAGTCATCGCCATACATTTCACGGCGACATTTTAGTAGTAAATCTAAATTAATTGTGATAAAAATCAGATAATACGCACGCACGTCACGTAAAGGGTTGAGAAGGGTATTTCCTCTGGGCCCCGTGTCGCGGCAGACACGCTTACTATTATTTTAAGTTTCTATTTACCGTCTTTACCTTTACACGGGGATCTTAATTTGGTTTAACAAATAGATACCTATTTTATATCCTCTTACGATCTTGATAATGGGATGAAAAACGTACTTATATGTTTTTGTTTATTTGTCCCTCTTTCAAGTCGCAACTCGGGAAATGGAGCAAGCGAAAATGAACGGTTGAATACGCACATAATATCTAAAGTCACTGACGCGCGACGCGGGTTGATCAATCTATCAGTCCTCTCGCTGCACTATTACTGTTGCCGCGCTCATTAAATAACATTTGACCTAGTAACTATTTGGCTAGTAGATGGCTTTTTGATTCATGTAAGCAACACAATGCTTTGTAGAGATGTCGATTGTCCAGTCAAGCTTTTAGTTCCCATTTGTCTTAGGAAATTAGAATTTTGAATTTAACTGCCCGTTTCCTTACAAACTCAAAGCGAACGTGGCACTAAAATCACTACAAAATTTACCTGTACCTATGTAAAGACGTTCAGAAGCGACATCTTGAGACCAAGTGAATAATGATTTCTGAGTTTGAATACATTGTTTGATATTTTAACATTAATAAAATTGAAATGTATAACTTAAAAATAAGTAGACAGTATTTACCGGAAAGTAAAAACAGAATCATGAAGAAAGATTTAACAATGCTTGTCGAATAAAAGCCTTAAAATAGCTTAATAGCTGTATTTACCATACAATTGCTATACACATACATCGCAAAAATATACTCGAACATTAATATACTATCGTTCAGATCCCTCATAGTTAAAAGATGAAAAACGAATAACTACAAGGCGGAACATAGAAGGAATAATATTTTAATTATCTAAATCCTCTAACACCACATACATCTTTTGGGTTTCAACATGCACAACATTCACGCATTTTGTGAAGGCGTTTGCTAAAATTCATTCAGGTTTCGGATCAGATAAAGCCGCGACACTGACAAATTATCGGCAGAATAGAACGGTCGACGCGGACGCCCGTGCGATCGCGGGATCCAACCTTCCCATAAATCTACTTCGAAAAACTCAAATTAATCTTAGTAGAGGATATTTAGCTATCACTCTAAGATTCCCCGCTTACCCCGAACTCGTTGTTCTACGAGATTTATAAAAATTGAAAACTCCGCCGATTTGTTGAGGATTAGCGCGAGCTTGTCGAATCGACACCTGATGAGGAAACAATAATAAATATCATTACAACTAATCTCGCCCAAAATGCATTTGTTCAAAAGATATTACCGAATAATTTGGTACGTATTTTGATAAAAATATGAGCGAGTTATTTCTAAGCTTATTTTTTTTACTCATGGCTCCACCGTTTTTCGATGTTACGTTTGAAAGTGAGATCAAGTAACTTAAAGAATAATACCCTAAAATGTATTTTGGCCTGTAAAAACCGTTTGTTTTTGAGGAGCTAAATCTGTAAAAAAAACACGCTGCCCAATAGGCTAGTTGACAAAAAATTATTATAAATCCGTCCTTTAGATTATTCAAAACTAAGCGATACGTATTTTTTTATTTGTAAATTAAACCAAAAATGACCAAGATATAGCTCATTAAAGTTACGTATAACGTCACGCCGTTCTGCATTTTTTCGCACTAGGTGATGTCACACGTAACTTTAATGGGCTATATCTTTGTTATTTTTTATTTAATCGAAATAAGAAAAATATGTATCCAATATTTTTTTGTAATCTAAAATACGGACTAAATAAAATGAAATTATTTTGACCCTGGAAACTACCCTATTGTTGCAAAGTGAACGCCAAAGTAAACTTAAAATGGAGTTCTTTTTACTTCATTGAAATTAAAACAACAAGGAACCGTATCAATTCGAAATATATGCCAGCATAGCAATATTGCTTACTTTTATTCAATTCATAACCAAAGCTATACATTATGCGCCGCGTATTGATATTCAGAATCATACTAAATAGAGGAACGCCAAACACGTTGCAGCGAAAGCACTTTTAGTCCAGTCACTTTAGGGTTTCACCTCGGAATTGGAGATAATAAGCTGGAAACTCGTATACAGCTTCATTTTGGCGTTCTTAAATTTGTCTCAAAAGTCTCATATTATCTCGTGTCTGCGTCGTAAGTTATTCGAGGTCAAAGGTCACGAAAATCGTTTTTTTGCAATTATCTCCGTTTCTATGGTTCCAATCACTTCAACACCTATTATGAAAATTGAAGATAAAAAAAATTGCCACAACTTTTGTCTAACTCTTTTTCTGTACGCTCCACCCTTTTCGAGATAGAAAGCGGAGAGCACCCAGCGCTCAGGCATATATACTGTTATACAAGGTCAACCGTGAATCTCGGTGAATAATACCCTGTTACTAAATCATTAAAATATTATCAAAAATAAATAATTTGTATTATTTATTAGTCAATACATTGTATTGAATATATTTATTATATATAGGTATATATATATAATAAATTCATTTAATTTTATTCGATAATAGATTGTAAATAAATTTATTGATAGATAGATAGATTGTGTAAATAGAAATAAGTCAAGTAAATATAACTTAAGTTATTTTTTATTTAGTAGCTGTACTTTTGTTACAATTAAAATTAAATGTACATTTAAATTCTTCAATAAATTGAAGTTCAAAAATATCAATTTTCTTCTTCTTCTTCATCATCATCTCCTGGGAAATTGAAAATTTCAATTTCATGTACATCATCTTCGTTTACCTGCATGATTGTCTCCAAACCTTCTAAAATGTCTGGATCAAATGCAGTTTCTTCCTCACGATCATCTTGCAATACAACAGCATTGAGACAAGCTTGCCCATTGCATTGTCCACAAGCTAAAGTGCAAAGCAAGCCCGATTTTCTGCATCCGCAGCGTGAACCACAACCATTCTTACAATTACAAAATATTGTACTGAGTAATTCATCTGGAGCTGGTGGTAATAGTGTAGTTATTGGCTGCAGAAACTCATTTTGGAGTACCCAGCCCCATTCTTGAGGTTTTAAATCATGTCCTAACCATTTTTGAATTTGGTAATAAACACGATTTATGTGTTGATGTGCTGCTGCACTTGTTGGTGGAAGATGAGTTAACTGGACAGGTTTAAGAAGTTTAGTAGATTTAATGAATTGAATGTATCTGTGATGATCAATATTATTTTCAGATTTCGAAGCATTATATACTGCTAATAAGATGCGTACTTCATTTTCGTATAACTGATGTACAGGGCAGTTTTCTTGTAGAAAAACTTGAGCCAGTTCGTCGAAATTTGCAAGATTATGCAGTAATTTTATAAAATATTTTTTCCCTTTATTAAACAGCGCAGAAGTTGTATCACAACCAGTAATGCATGTAGAAATAGAATATGTTTTTTAGAAAGGGGATATTTGTCAAAACTTTTTGAATAATAAACAATCTATTAACTAATAAATAATACAAATTATTTATTGTTGATAATATTTTAATGGTTTAGTAACTATATACAAGGTATTATTCACCCAGATTCACGGTTGACCTTGTATAATAGTATATATGCCTGAGCGCTGGGTTCGAGATAGAGAGCGGAGAGCCCCTCTCTATCTCGAAAAGAGTTGAGCGTACAGAAAAAGAGTTGAGACAAAAGTTGTGGCAATTTTTTTTATCTTCAATTTAGGTACGTTGAGACAAAAGTTGTGGCAAATTTTTTTATCTTAAATTTTCATAACAGGTGTTGAAGTGATTGGAACCATAGAAACGGAGATAATAGCAAAAAACCGATTTTCGTGACCTTTGACCTCGAATAACTTACGACGCAGACACGAGATAATATGAGACTTTTGAGAAAACTTTAAGAACGCCAAAATGAAGCTGTATACGAGTTTCCAGCTTATTATCTCCAATTCCGAGATTGACCCCTAATTTTATCTAAAGTGACTGGACTATTTGTCAACCGAGAGTACATACATTGAGTGCGACATTCTGCACAAACACTCGAAACAAACATGTTCAAACAATAAGTTAAGTGTGAACACAACACAATAATACTGTCAAAGTTACCCGACTTATGACACCTCCCAAGTTTAGTTACCTTACAAACGTACCGCTGCCAAACATATCGGCTGTTTCACCAAACTTTTATAAAGTTGTAAAAGTTAATTATGTTTAAATTATCAACTTCATTTCGCTTAGGTGTGCAAAATTTTATATTAAATAACAAAGTTGAAGTTTTAATGCCACTTGAAATAACGATCATCATCTCGAATTTAGAGGGTCTAATAATGTTGGTATGCATATATGATGCCCCATTGTTTCTACAAGCAAAACTTTTCGAAGCGACTCTCTTACTCAAGAAAAGTAAGGTAATTTTTTAGTGTTAGTTAAATGGAGTAACGAGCATACTGCTACACAAAGGAACGCGGTTTCCAAAACTTATAACGCTTTCTAAACAGTGATGGCAAATATCGTGAAGAAATATACATGCGTGAGAGTACACTATCATGTTCTTGAAAGACATACAAAGTCTACCAAGCCGCACTTGGACAGTGAGGTGACCTTATCCTGCGTACGGTGAAAAGAGACCCGTGCCCTGCAGTAGCATATTTTCTTCTACGATTCAATTGGCAATCCGTAAGACTTTTTAATGTAAATAGACATTTGCTCAATTTACCCTGACAACAAAAGCATCAGGTTAATAGTTTTGACCTAATGTATTATATACGTTTATGTTTCATGTATTATAAAACTAACTGTAACAAAGCACGTAAATAATTAAATAGTCAGAAACAAACATTACTTATTCTTCTCTCCCACAGTCTGTTTCGGTTTAACTTCTACAAACAATATGAAGTTTTTGCTCACTAACTAAGATAATCACATCAAATTCACATAACTTGTCCAAACGAGTGAACGCTGAAACTAAAACCACAGTTTCAGCAATCTGTTTATCTTCTCCCAAGCTGAGAAGCCGCGTAATTTCAAAGTTTATGTTAAACAACTTGCCACGTTAAATAACTAGGTATACATTGTATTCAAGTGACGCAAGCGAGTTACAACAATGCTAAATAGTTACATTTTAACTTACTGCATGCTCTAACCAACAAATAGGCAAAACCCGAGTAAACGACTGCTACGCACGACGTGTTATCCCCAACATATCGCTGTACCGGGATGGCCTTAGCGGTGCTCGAACACGATTCACATCGAATTTCCTAACTTTCTTCCATGCTACTTTAGTAACTTCAAAAATTATGGTATTTATTATGGTGCCCTTTTTAGAGTTCCGTAGTAAACTACAAGGAACCTGTATCGTTTCGCCATGTCCGTCCGTCCGTCTGTCCTGTCGCGGCTTACGTGAAACCTACAAGCTCTAGAAGGTTGAAAGGCAGAGTTATACATTGTGATAACGTGGACAAAACTATACAATATTTTTTTAATACACGAAGTGTTTGCTTTAGCCGATTTTTAGGGCTCCATTGCCAAAAATGGCAAAAAGCTAAACTAAATAAGTAAATTCACCATGTCTGTCTGTCGGTTCGTATGTCACAGCCACAGATGTATTCTATAAACCGCTTCACGACTTTTAAAGAAGAGTTGAACAGTAGAATAATAAGGGGAGAGGGGGTTGTAGATAATTCTTTATTGTGCAAATACACTGTTGGTATGAGGTATGTCAGGATCGTTGCAAATGGCGTTCCGTAGTCTCTGCCTACCCCTCCGGGAAACAGGCGTGAGTCTATGTATGTATGTATGTACACTGTTGGTACAAATCTGGTATAAATGACTTAAATGTACATAGTAAATTCACAAGGGCGGCCTTATCGCAAAGTGCGTTTTCTTTCAGGTAACCATCCAGGTTCTCTATACATGGAACTGGCTCAATTTTTTTTTCATTTCATTTTCATAATTTTGCAGAGTGTCTACAGATAGATCTTTAAAAATTTGATTAACCTAAAGCATTGTTTTTCAAAATCAATCGTTTAAAAAATAGACGGTAAAATAGTAAAATGAGTGTCCCACCCATGTAACGTTTAAAATAAAGGAGTAAAAAATACGTGGAAAATATACGTTGTAGATCTCAATGAAATCTTTGAACAAAAATTGGTTTGAATGAAATGTTCTCAGCAGTTTTTGAGTTAGAGCGCATAATTATGTCAATTGATCGGGTTTTTATAGTCATATGTGCTGTCAACAGAGTTTTGTGGTAAAGGAACACGTCAGATGCTTTGAATGTCAACATTTTGTCTTAATCCATTGAAATGTTGCATTCTTGAGCTTAGCAGGCATTTATCAGAGAATAAAAAATATTTTTTGGATGTCAAGAAGAGGTTAGTTTAAAGTTTTAAGTTTTTTTATTAGTCGCTCAGAAGATTCTTCGCTAAATGAAACGACGGTTGATAACAACCAGATCAACATGAAAGGTGGGCAGGCTCGTTATCGGACGCGTATAGGTTGGAGTTCGGGGTGAGACTGGGTGGCTTGTTGATCATTGACGTCAGAAGCACATAATATACAGGTTGTTATGTAGACAGAATGTGTCAACAACATTAGTTACGCTGACGATATGGTGCTGCTGAGCACATCGATTAGCTCAATGATGGGCCTGCACATGATATGAGAGAGATACGCGAACGCCCATAGGCTGAGATACAATGTTAAGAAGAGTGAAGTAATGGTATTCAAGGCAGGCACTAAACCCTACCCGATTGCAACTAAACTGACTTTTTGCGTCAGCCCCTTGAATCAAGTCACTTCACTAAAGGATCACTTGGACATTGAGCGCGAGCGCAGAGCGTTGGCTGTCCGCTGCAATATGTTGGCTCGCAGATTTACGAAATGCTCTACTGACGTAAAGGCTTCGCTGTTTACAGCGTATTGACAGCGTATTGTCAATCATTCTATACATGCAGTCTGTGGATCAACTACATGCAAAGGGCGCACAGCGCTCTGCGCGCGCAATATAACAATGCATTCAGGGTGCTGGTGGGGTTACCGCGGTACTGCAGTGCCTCTGGCATGTTTGCAGAAGGGCATAGAAGGTTTGAACGCCATCATACGCAAACAATGCGCCTCCATTATGAGCAGGGTACGCGTCAGCCCCAACAGCATCCTGAGTACCGTGGCGGACAGGTGGGATAGCCCCACATTGGGGCATTAGATACGCCTACTTGCTTCTGTGGCGTATAACAATCACTAATAATTATAATAATTGTTGTACTGGTAGTTGTAAGTACTAACACTAGTTTAAATTAAACTACAGTTTGTGGATTTTATCGCATTATATTGGATTCACTTAGTTATTACATTTAAACCGAATGATTTAAAAACTACATTTTTTTATTTATTACTAGCCGACGTTTCAAATTCTTTACAGGATTAATGGTCACGGCAGACTGAAGTGATATTTGTCTTTTCTTTAATGAATATGTTATCTTAATGTACATGAAATTTTTTCAACTATTCGTATTACTATTTACGCAGAATGAACTCACAGAGTCCTTAGGTCTTCTGGTGACTTTGTCTTTCTTGGGTTTCATTAACCTTATGACAGGGTCCCAAGCTGGAGGAACGTTCCAGCCGTCTTCCCTATTGAAATTAGGGTGCTTTTAATTTTACTACCTTCACGTTGATACGTGAAATATCACCGTTTTCTTCTAAGCATGATTCCTTGTGTAAGGTTAGAATAGGTGTTGTTGAAATAAAACCAATGAATGCTGAATAACGACTGACTATTTATTATTAAGTCTCTATATTATAAAGAAAATGGGTACATGAATACATTGGTTATAAAGTTGAATAGCTTATATCACTACATCTCCCTCATACAGAGAAAAAAAATTAAATGGTCATTTATATTTTTTTATTACCAATCGACATGAATATAATATTATGACATTATTTATGAACTTAGATTATACAATAACAAGCTTGATTACAATTTCATTGTTGTTTATAGTTATGAATGCAGTTTCATGTTACATAATGAAGGTACGATATATCAGTACAGGCTTTGATTACATGAGTATACAATTCTTATAATTAATGCATACACAAATTTAATAATATTCGTATGTAAATGTAAATATAAAAGAGTACAAACTTAACTTATTGGTTACGTACGTTTAAGTATTGTATGTGCTAGGGTAATACAATTTTGTTCTATTTTTATGTACTAAATAAGGCTTTCCTTTCTTTAAAATTTCTACATTCGGCGTTAAATCTTGTATTACAGTGTAAGGACCAGAAAAAAGATCATCAAATTTATTTTTATTTTCATTTTTAATTAAAATTAAATCGTTTGGCTTATACCTACTTGACTGTTTTTAACTTTTTGTCATAATTACATTTTCTTTTAATTTTACTACTGATTAAATTGGCTCGCGCCTCTCTTTGTGACGTCTGTAAACGATATTTCAACTCACATGAGTAGTCGTCATGATTATGTAAAGGCTCGACATGATCTACCGATAAGTTACTAGGAAGTACACAGTTTCTGCCAAAAACTAATTCAAAAGGTGTAAACTTACTTTCTGTGTGAGAAACACCAGAACGGTAACCAAGAGCTCCAAGTATCTGGATGGTAATCCGTGTGAATTCTGAGATAACTATTTAAATATTTGTGCGTGTTCTCTAATGAACCAATTGTTTGGTGGTGATATGATGTTGAATTTAAATGCTTAATATTTAAAAGTGTGCATACTCCCTTAAAAACTGCTGACATAAACTCTGTTCCTTTGTCTGTCGCAACCTCTCGTGGAACGCCATACCTTAAAATAAAATTATTGACCAGGGACCGTGCTACTTCTTCAGATTTCTTGGTAACTAAAGGATACGCTTCGATGTATTTACTTAACTCGCACTGAGTTGTTAATATATAGACATAACCATGTTGACCTCTGTCTAACGGCCCTACTAAGTCAAGGTATATTTTCTGATACAATCTCATTTCAAATGCGTATGTAGCTGTTGTAGTTATCGACATTGGTTCTTTAATCGGTATGGAATGTTTTTGTGTTTACACATATGGCAACGTTGCACAAATAATTTAATATCTTTTTCCATACTTGGCCAGTAATAGTATTTCTTAATATTATTATACATTCTTCTAATGCCCGCGTGACCACTAGTGGGCAAAAGATGGAAGTCATTAAGAATTACTCTTACGTCATCTTTATCAGTTATTCTTCTTACACCCTTCAATACACAAATGCGTGGTCCGGACCACTGCTTTACATTTTTTATTTCACTTAATATTTTTTGAATAAATATCTCATTACTTGCCTGCTTTAATATGTACAATTCTTTTATATTTATCTCATTACAACTTGACTCTAAATCTTTACAAATCAATTCGCTTTGCGTTACTCGTGATGAAGAGTCTAGATATTTTACACATAAAATACTCATACTTGGTACGTAACAAAAAATATTGCTCTCATAATTTATCAAATTATTTTTCCTATAGTTTTGCAACTTGTCATTATCAATAAAGATCAATTCCACAGAATCTTTCGGTTTATTATGTGTTTCTACAACTCTCGGTTGATCAGACCGGTCGTCCGTAGGAACCATAATTATTATTATTATTTATTATTATTTATTATCAGGCAGGCAGTTGAGACAACTGATAATGCCTGTATCCAGATGCTCCTCACTGGTTCCTCTGTCTGCAGTTCAGTAGATGTTTATCCAGTATATTCTTGAATTGGTTAACATTTTGGGCTTGTATTGTGTCTTCTGGGAGTTTGTTCCACGCTCTGACTACTCGGTTACTTAAAAAGTGCCTATAGGGATTGCTATTTGACAATCTAGTGCATAACTTGTAGCTATGACCTCTTAGGTGAACATTTTCATTGCGTGTGAATAAATTCTGAATTTCCTGCAGGTCATAGTGCCCATGTAAGATCTTGTAAGTTTCGATTAGGTCCCCACGGTCTCTGCGGTCTTTCAAAGTTGTAAGTTTTAGTGATTTTAAGCGTTCTTCATATGGTTGTTGTTTTAATACCCGTGGTATTTTCGTAAAACTCCGCTGTACTTTCTCTTACTGATCAATGTCTTTGATAAAGTACGGGTTCCAAACCTGAAATGCGTATTCTAAAATGGGTCTAACAAACGTCTTAAGTATCTTCAGCATCATTTCGGGTGTTAGAACTCCAAAGGCTTTTCTTACAAGGTAGATCAGACTTTTCGCTTTCTTGACAATTGTGGTTATATGTTCTCCCCATTTTTGATCCTTAGTTATCTTCACTCCCAAGTCTGTTTGCACCTTCACTCCTGTCAGTTGTGCATCACCAAGTTTATAGGTAAGATGAGGGTTACGACTGCCTATGTGTAGGGCTGTGCATTTAGCAGCATTAAGATTTATAAGCCATTCTTTCGGCCAGTTTGCTATTTTATTTAAGTCATCTTGAAGACGGTCATGATTAATCCGTGGGTCGGCAAATATTTTCGTGTCATCTGCATATCTGAATATCCGAAGAAACTGCTTGACTTTTATTCATGCGTCGTTTTTGAGCTCGCGTCATAACATTATTATTTTCGTGCATTTCTCTTAACTCCTGGTGAGTAATTCGTGACAAAACGTCTGCAGCCGTATTGTCCGAACCCTTAACATATTCTACTATAAAATCATACTCTTCTAACTGTAATCTAAATTTAGTGAGTCGGCTAGATGGTTCCTTCATATTGAACAAATATACTAACAGCCTATGGTCAGTTCTAATAATAAACTGCCGACGGTATAAGTATGGCCTGAAATGTTTGACAGCCCAAACAATCGCTAAAAGCTCTTTTTCGATTGTTGCATAATTTTTCTCTGACTTATTTAAACTACGACTACTATATGCAATTGGTCGTCCGTCCTTGTTCGACAAGACAGCACCTAACGCGTAATTTGATGCGTCGGTTTGTAAAATAAACTGGTTTTGCTCTGAAAAATTAGGATATTGTAATAAAGGGGGTGTAATTAGACTTTCTTTTAATGACTCAAAACTTGACTGTCATTCATCTGTCTTTTCTTTGTTAAATAATTTAAACTACAGGCTAATTTTGCGAAATTAGGTATGAATTTTCTATAGTAATTTTAAAACGCAATAAACGTTTTAAGCCCCTTAACATTTGTTGGATAGGGATAATTTTGAACGCTTTTAATCTTTTCTGGATCTGGGCGTATGCCATCTCCTGATATAACATGGTCTAAATATAATACTTTTTTCTGCAGGAAATTACACTTTAACGAGTTAAGTTTAAAATTTACTGATCTAAGCCTTTCAAATACGTCCTGTAAATTTTTATTATGCGTTATCAAATTTCGCCTGAAACAATTAAATCGTCTAAATATACCAAGCATTTCTCCTGTGATAACCCGGTTAATGCCAAGGTCATCATACGAGAAAATGAACTCGGACTAGTTTTTAAGCCCATAGGCATTCGTGTCATTTGATACTGTCCAGAGCAAAAGGCAGTATATTTTCTTGAATTTTCATCAATGTCAATATTGTAGTATCCTTGGTACATATCTAAATGCGTGTAATAAATAGAACCAGACAACGAATCAAGTACTTCTGTAATGTTCGGCAATGGGAATTTGTCATCTTCGATACAATTATTTAATTTTCTATAATCTACAACCAATCGCCATTTTTTCTGACCAGTACTATCAAGTTTTTTCGGCACAAGCAAAACTGGGCTAGACCATTCGCTACGACATGGTTCTATGATCCCATCACTCAACATTTTATCAATTTGTTTCTTTAATTCACCTTTTTGAGAGTATGGTAAACGATACGGTTTTGTAAAAACAGGCGAAACATTAGTGTGAAATGGTGTGTTTAAAAATATTAGTGGTGGATAACTTATCGCCTGGCAAATAAAAAATATCAGCGTACTTAGCACATAAATTTTTTAATTGATATTATTTCCTCCTTATTAAGATGTTTCAGATTTAATGACGCAAATAATTGTTTTACACGTCTCGCATTATTCTCTGGTTTATCAAAAGAACATAAAGTGTAATCACTAAGCTTATCTATTTTTGGATGTAAGTCATCTAAGGTAAACGGTTTATTGTAGTGTTTAAAATTTTAATTGGAATTAAACCATTCACTGGAGTTGCTATAGAACTGGCTAAAAATAATCCATCACATATTTCTTGAGAATGTACAACACAGTCCTCATTGATATCTGTATGCAAATATTGTATAGATTCACATCTTGGTGAAACATTAAAGCTATTACTGTATCTTAGTAATGGTAACACTAATTAATAATGGTTTTGTGTCAATAATGTAAAAGAGTTGTCATTAAAATTTAGAATAGATTTATGTTTGTTCGACGACCGGTTGGCGCAGCGGGAGTGTAAGCAACTGCTACGCCGAAGGTCGCGGGTTCGATTCCCGCTCAAGTCAAACATTTGTGTGCATGAACATGGATGTTTGTCTTGGTCTGGGTGTTCCTATGTATAATATGTACATACATACATACATAGACTCACGCCTGTTTCCCCGAGGGGTAGGCAGAGGCATATTAAACGCCCACTTTTCGCCAGTGTTTTGATCCCACGTAATAGGTGGCGAGCCTAATGCCGCTTATCGGGATATTTTGTTTGCCAGAGCCTCGTCCGTTGATCGGCAGGTGCACCACTTGCAGGTGAGGTTGGCTTGGGACCCTAAGTTCTTGGTGGAAACCCTATGCACCCTATAATATGTATGTATTTACAAAAAAAAAGTATATATGTATGTTTATCCATTATCTAGTACCCATAACACAAGCTCTGCTTAGCTTGGGACTAGATGGTGATGTGTGTATGTGGTAGAATATATTATATAGAATATATTATATAGAATATTATTCAAAAAAAATCCAGACCAAGAATTCCATTAGATTTACATGGTAACGAATCAAATATATAAAACTTATTACAATTAAGGCAATGATCATCCGAGGTTAACGTTAAATAAACATATCCAAGGACTTTGCCTCCTATACCGTTTATAACAACATTCTCTTTATGGATCGGAAAGTTATGTTCTAATGCGTATTTATATTTCAATGCCGAAATTGTAGCACCAGTGTCGATTAACCATGAAAATATCTTATTAAGTATTCGAAGTAAGATTAACATAATAAGTACTATCGGTTGCCAAAATAATTTCTTTATTCTCCAAAAAACTGGTTTTCAGATTGATTTCCCAGTTTTTCTGGCGCAGTCAAAACTTGAACAGTTCGATTATTCGAAACGTGAATCCTTTGGTTACTAGAATTCCTAAAGTAAGTCTTACCCCTATAAGCATTATTAGTGAGCCTCGACCACGGGTCGCTGCCCCTCGGCCACGTTATGCTGACTCGCGATTTTGCGTTTGCATGCCTCCACGATAGTTGTAGCTACCGCAACGTGCACCTGAATAATTGACACGATTTCTATAATAATGACGCTCATTTCTATTGGAATACATACCAAAAATATCGCCAGAGCTCGACGACGTCCCAGCCAATGAAGTTTCTTCATCTCTCGCACCTTGAATCGCGTCCTTCATTGAGTCGTAATTCCTTGCTGCAATTATAGTGGATATTCGACGGTTTCTCAAGCCATCGGCAAATCGTTTAACAACAAATTTTCGTTCAATGGCTTCACAAATTTATATCCTTCAGTGTTACATTTGGCTTGTGAAACTGTGAGGTCAGCAAATAATTCCAACAGTTGTTTACCATAATCCTCTATAGACAACTCGTTTTCTCTTAATTGTTGTATTTTAGATTGTGACTTTTGGGGTAGCAACACCCTGCGCATATCTTCTACCAATTCACTTACGCTTCCATAACTACATTTAAGCTGTAGTTTCGCGTTCTGAGACAATCTGCTCTTTAGAATAAATTCCATTAAGTTACTTTTACATACGTCACTCTTAAGTAAAGAATCATAATAGTAAATGTTATCTATTAATTGTTTAATAGAGTACTCATTATCGGACATAACGGGCAATAAGCTGAGAGCTACCTTGAGATTGAAAGTTTCCATTTTGGTATTATCGCTCTCACTCTTACGTACTAAACACAGATCTAAAATTTGGCTATATAGAGAATCAAAATCTTTAAATAACTTACTCAGTAATATGCTTTTAGCATGGGCAAACTTACCCTGTAATATATCGCTAGATATATCGTGCCTTACACTATTAATTTTTTTATAGATTTCATTGCACTCATTTAATTTCTTAGTCAGTATATTACCTTGTCTACGTGAACATCCTTTTTTTATTAAATAAACTCGAATATTTTTTAACTCATTATATAAATGCTCTAACAACTCTGCCATAACTTACCATCTTATCTGCAATATAATTGGTACACATTATAGGGTTAATGATTATATTTTACGTTTATATTATTAATAACTAATACCGCACTACAGTTTATATACCGCTATAAAGTATTTTGGCCAAAATGGGTCTCCCGACTATTCGCGAGCATATTACGAATTACCGAATGAACACTGACGCACTTATATATTTCTTTTTCAATTTCCGAATAAACACTGACGCACACTTATATTTTTATTTTTCGTGCACATACGTTACACAAATGATCGACCGATTTTACGCACTTTTATCACTGGCTTCCATTTCGAACCTGCGTCTTTTCTGCGGATCTCTCTGCGCGTCCTTGACCGGACCTCCTGACTATTGCGCTCCGATATATCTCCTGGTTTATCCAGCGAATGTGACAATGCCGGTACATGCGTAGAAGAAAATACAGTACTCCAAGGCCCAAGGCCAACACCACGATGCTCATCAGAATAGTGATAGTGGATATGTGGAATCTAATTTCTTCCACATGGGCGCTATTCGCTCCTCCAGCTGCGTTCTGTACTACCAACGTGTCTACTTTAGTGTGAGAAGATCCCATCTTCACAAATTGGCAAAATTTTCCACGTAACGTAATGAATTTCTGCAGTCGTCTCGGAAGTTCCAAGCGTTATGAAATAATTATGCATCTTAAACTGCGTTCGATGAGATCTCTTTGTTTGAATCACAGTCCATATATGGCACAGAGGTGTCGAATTCGCGATCGCCCGCACCTGGCGTTGCCCAAAGGCAGGGTCGCCATGTAAGGTTAGAATAGGTGTTGTTGAAATAAAACCAATGAATGCTGAATAACGACTGACTATTTATTATTAAGTCTCTTCATTATAAAGAAAATGGGTACATACATGAATACATAGGTTATAAAGTTGAATAGCTTACATCACTACACTTGGAAGAAAGCTGTGAGACTTTGTTGAACGTTTATGTTTGATGTCGGCTATATGTTCTTAAAGTCGAACGCCTACGCTTCTCTTGGTGTGTCCAATGTATGAGAGCCCACATTCACAGTCTATTTAACGTAAACTGTAGTTTAATTACAATGTGTAACATTTGCGTAAAACCAAGAAGATATTATATTAACACTAGTGTTTAAGATGTTTGTATACTAAATGGATGCCTGTAATAAAAGAATTTTAATTTACACCTAATAATAAAAATAAATAGCGTCTTCTGACGAAGGTAAACCCCAAATGTTATTTTACCGTAACTTTTTATTGGATATTGTTTTGATTCATTCTGATATTTTCATTCATACACAACGTAAAATCTACATGCCAAAATTTCAATGCAATGTGCTAGCTAGTCGTCTATAATATTTTATTATTTTAAAGACAACGCCTGTGTCGCGGGGGATTTTACAGTTATACAACCAACGGAAAGAATTAACACCCAGACTCGAAACAACAAATTATGGATCACACAAAGTGTTTTCTCGTGTGGGAATCGAACCTACAACACTCAGCGCAGTACCAAGCGGCGAGGCGAGCGCTTAAATCACTACGCCAACCGTGCAGTCTATATTGTTCATTTGTGGTCAATTTTTTAATATTTTTGGAAAGCTTAGTTATTTTTAGCATATTATTTATCGTCTATGATTAAAAAAATCAATTCAATAATATAGTACTATGCTTGTACTCTATAATTGATATACATGGTTCTCTATTATTGTCTTGCATTTATAGAATTTCTTATGTGTAAAAAACTACAAAAAATCGCCAAATTCATGAAAATACTTCCGGGAAATTCAACCACTCAAACACAAAATCAAATATGTTTAATTTGTAGCATAGAAAATGTTTGGACACGACAGGCAATCAAAGATAATAAAATATAAATTCGAATACATAGTAGCATAATTGAGCATTGAAAAAGAAACGACTGTTCAAAAGTAAAAAAGTTTACTAAATATAAAATCTCAAACAGAACTGTTTGAAACAAAGGTTGTGAAGCCCTGAATGTGTGTTTACAAAAAGTATATCTTCTCGTGGCACCAACTATAATAAATCATTTACACACAGTTATCCTACCTAATTTCTAATTCTATTATGAATGCGAAATTTATGAGGAATCCTGAATGTTTATTACCTTTTTACACTAAAGATCTACATATTGAAATTTTATAAATGTCATATTGTTATTTAATTTAATTTAGTTTGATTAATCATCCTATTTTCATATTTGTCTGCCATTAGCTGATTGAAGAAACAATTGAATTGTAACATCTTAAAATTCCTCGTATTCGCCAATAAATAAAGTAAAGTTACGAACTCATTTTGATTAAACTGAATAGTAAAGTAACACATAGGCTACCGTTAGTGTAATATTCAAACTCGAATAAATAATTGTATGGTTTGTTCATATTTTGTAAAATGCTTGGTTTCACTTTAGAAGACTATTTTGTGATGTTTTGGCGTCCATTTGCGTTTTCAGTGATTATTGTGCTCTGTATAGCAGCACGCTAACATGCTACAACCTGAAAGTGTTAAGATTTTTAGTTGAAATAAGTGCTCTACAACTTATCTTCAAATTACAACAACAGTTGTCTATTTAAAAATAAATATGAAAAAGCTGGTGTCCATACGCCCTATATTCGTGGCTGTATATTTATTTTAATGCCTAAATAACTTTTTAATAATGTTATAGTATATTCTTTTTTCTTTTTCGTGTGATTGTGTAGCCAACTCTGGTGCATGTGTTTAGAGTCTTGTCTTGCGAGTAAAACCGGGAACGACAGTTTTACGTGCTCTTCGAAGCACGGTAGTGCTGCGATGCCACACGCGGGCTCCCATCCAACTGTCAACCTGTGTAAGCGTTCGATAACTTTGCTGACCTATTAGGAACAGCAATTCCAGTAACGCTAAGAGCGCTACCGCTAAATTATTACAATGATAATAAAGGGAACAAAGAAGATGCTTAGTTACTTTGCCTCATATATTACCAACTATTTTCGAAGTATCGCACATAAGTCAAAGACTTAAGTCGGCAATAAACGTATATTTTCATTACTTTATACAAGATATTCAATCTTACGGTAAATGCCACTTTGTGTCGTAGGGAATACGACAATGATGACCGCGGGCCTTTCAAACATCCCCTTAGATACTCGTGTCTTGTGTACAACACCCGTGAGAACGGATGGCGACCTTTTACCTTATTTATGTGCCGTCTAAGTAGTCTACAATGAAATGTATGCATTTACACTTAGATTCTACGTTAACAAGTACTAAAATGTAATTTATTTTGACCTTGTAACTACGTTTTGATTTTATATTGTTTTGTAATTGTGATATATTTATCTGAGTTTTAGTCTTTGTAAAACAAATTAGAACAAATAACATAGTGCTCTAATGTACTAATCTTATATTTTCATCTTGGCTGCACATATATTTCTCATGCAGTCTTGATTTATATATAACTGACTGACATACTATTTCGATAAGTTATTATATTATATTATGTTAGGCGATTTTACAGAGCCTGAATTACTGAAGCTGGAATAATGAAATATTGACACTACAAACAGTGGGTTTATATTATGGCCTAAGCATATAACTATATAGGAGGTTTTAATTTTCCTTTCCTGAAGGCGAGAAATAGGTGTTGACAGTTCGTTTAAAAATCCACATATTTGGAGTATGATGAAAATGCATTCGTCGATACTGTTAAAATTATATGGACGTCAATAATATTTTTATTCAGGTTTACCTATGCATCAATTCGTATAATTTTACGTCTTATTCGTTCAGATATCAATATAACAAACTATGCGTTGGTTAAACTGGTTTCCAAGATATGTTTCGTAATCTAACTATAATAGATCTCCACATGTCGCCTTGAGGATAATCTCCTTAATGTTACATATTATGGTCCCCAAAAACTGGTCGCAGAAGACTCAAATTTACTACCTTTAAACCTTGGTTTACGATATTCGTTAGTAGTGCTCTAGTTAGTGTCTACTCCATAAAAAATCTTTGTTGTGTCAACGCTTTTATTGGCAACTTTGTGATCAAGTGTTGAGAAAAGTGCACTTTCTTTATAATTTTGCATTAAGCACTTATTATGCTTTTCTTTCCTGGGGACGGGTTTATAATTTGTTTATTTTAAAGACGTTTAGATATTTATTGTTATTGCGTCATCAAAAAATAACAAATAATGTGTTTTTATAAGTAATGAGTTTAGCCATTATTGTCCTTTTGCATTTCGAGGGATAATAAATTTGATAATTAGACTGAATTACTATTTAAATTGCCTAAATTTGCATTAGCTAAAAACTGTAATATCAAAAGCTTAAATTACTGTAAAGAGGATAAATATACATACATACATACATACATACATAGACTCAAACCTGTTTCCCGGAGGGGTAGGCAGAGACTACGGAGCGCCATTTGTAACGATCTTGACATATCTCTCTTGCTTCATTCACTCCCATCAGATTCCTCATGCATACTCTTCTGTTCAGGGTGCTTCTAACCTGTCCTGTTTTTAGGATGTCTCCAATCTGGTCAGAGAACGTCCGCCTAGGTCTTCCCCTTCGTCCTGTCCCTTCCACACTTGCCTTATATATCTGCTTGGTCAGTCTTTCGTCATCCATCCTCTCCACGTGCCCAAACCATCTTAGCATGCCTTTCTCGATGCTTGTCACTACATCTTGTTTTACCCCACGACACTCTCTTATCACACAATTCTTTACTCTGTCAGTCAAAGAAACACCACACATAATTCGCTGTGCTCTCATTTCAACAGCATTTATTCTACTTTCATGACTCTTCTGCCATACCCAACTATCACTACCATACATAAGAGTAGGTACAAACACCCCTCTTTGGACAGCCAAACGTGCCTTTTTGGACACGTTTTGGCTATTCATAAACGCCTTCAGAGCTCCATTCACTCTATTACCTGCATTAACTCTTCTTTCAGTATCTTCTACATTCTTACCATCTTTTGTAAACAGCACATACAAACTCATACACTTGCTCCACTCGCTGTCCATCGATCATAACATTACAAGCCGTAATGCATTCCTCCTTTTCAAAAACCATAACTTTCGTTTTACTTACATTCACTTTCATTCCTTCCCTCTCTAACGCACCAGGCATGATTGTTACCGTCTCCTGCAACTCCTCCGCTGAAGACGCAAGTATAACCTGATCATCAGCATAAAGGAGGCATTTGACAAGTAACTCATTCATCTTTAATCCACAGTCACTATTTTTCAAATCTTGCAAACAACTGTCCATGAAGAGGTTAAACAGCAACAGCGACGCTGCACATCCCTGTCTAAAACCTGTTTCGATGGTAAACCAATCCGTGTACGACCCATTTATACTCACACAAGCTCTAGAATCTTCATAAAGGGATTTCAGAGCTCGTATGAGGCTGCTGTTCACGCCATACATCGACAGTACCGACCACATTTCATTCCTCACCACTTTATCGTAAGCCTTTTCCAAATCCACGAATGCGCAATAGATCTTTTGACCTTTGGCCAAGTATTTTTCGGCTACGCACCGCAAGGAAAAGACTTGATCCGTGCACCCCATACCCTTTCGGAATCCTGCTTGTACATCCCATATTTTCTTGTCGGTTACTTCCATAGGTCTTTCAATCAGTACCTTCGCATACAATTTGCCAACAATGCTGAGAAGGCTAATGCCTCTCAGTTCTTGCAGTGTTGTTGCGAGCCTTTTCCCTTATAAAGAGGCACAACCACCGCTGTGGTCCAGTCATCAGGTACTCGGCCGGTGCTCCAGCACAAGTTAAATAAGCGCTGCAGCTGACCAACTATGATGCCCTGTCCAGCCTTCAGCATTTCAACTGTAATCCTATCATACCCTGCAGCCTTACCTAACTTCATACTTCCCAACGCCTTCACAATCTCATCCACACCAATATCTCTTTCATCATTGCTATTATTACCATTAATTTCGTCGATCGATGTCTTTATCGCTGTTCTTTCATATAGACCTTCAAAATACTCCTTCCATCTCTTCAGCACGCACGATTCACCATTCAGTATCTTTCCATTCTTGTCTCTGATTGACGTGTATTCTGAGGATTGAGTTCTTCCTCGAACTGCACGAACGGATTTCCAGAAAAACTTTATGTTTCTCCGGAAATCTTCAGATAGCACTGCTATCAAACTCATCTTTCTTTTCCTCTTTTTTCCTTTTAACAATTTCTTTCACAATTCTTTTTGACCTAACAAACTTTTTTCTTGCTTTATCTATGTCACCACTCGTTGCCTTTCCCATTCTTTCATTTGCTCTGGCAGCCAACCAATCTAACCAAGCTTTCTTCTTCTCTGACACTGCTGATTGTACATCCTTGTCCCACCATGTATTCTTAACCTTTCATATTTTCCGTCTCTTGATCACACCACATACTTCAGACGCTACACAAACTATCTCTTCTTTAAAAGATTGCCATAATTCTTCCATATCATTTATGCCATCGAACCTCTCAAATCTTGCTATCAATCTTCGCTTATACTCATCTTTCACATCTTTTTCTTGCAGATTTCCTACTTTTATTATTTTTAGGACCCTATTTTCATAAATTTCTCGGTGTCACCATCCTTTAAAGAGTCCACTTATCCGGCTCATCACCAAGAAGTGGTCTGTGTGGATGCCGATCCCTCGATATACCCTTGTATCTAACACATTCTTTCTCAAACGTTTATCTACAATTACAAAATCAATCATACTTCTTCTAACATTCTTAGCCTCACGCGTATACATGTGTATCCTTTTGTGATCAAACATGGTGTTTGTCACACAAAGGCTCACTCTAAACAAGCTTCAAGCAAATCTTTTCCATTTTCATTCACACTCTCATCACCAAATCCACCTAAAACCCTTTCAAATCCATCTCGTTTTACTCCCACCCATCCATTGAAATCACCTAACAAGATCAATCTTTCGTTATCCTTACATTTCCTCAAAATCGCTCTTAAGTTCTCCCAAAATTCCTGCCTTTCGTCTTGTTCTTGCTGTGACATACCCGCTACTATATTGACCGGGGCGTAAACCCCTACAATAAAGAGACGAGTAAGTCCTACTTTCATTCTCATCCACAATAGTCTAGCATTTACACATTCATATTCCTTAACACACTCATTCATTCGCGCAGACAGTATTAAACCAACTCCTTTGCAGGCTCTGGAGGTACTGTCTACCCCAGACCAATAAGCCGATAAATATTGATTGACTTTTATTATTATAATTATTACAGATTAGATTGACGTAAGTTACGTTTGTTAATTTCGCAGTTAATAATAATAATGTGCTTATTGTGATTAGTTCAACTAATCACTTCAATCAAGTTATTAAAGTTACATGTCAGATTAACATAAAAAAATAATCGGATATTGCGTGCATAGTGATTACAATTATATATATTATATACCTGCCCTCATTTACATGAAAATCTGCTATTTTTCTATCAAATTATAGCTCCTATTTTACCTTTTGGGCTAAAGTACTAACTAGTCATTCCGTATAATAGTTGCCTACGTTCTATAAGGAAAGCACTGTCAACTTTCATGTTTCTAGTTTTAGTACTTTAGGGTCTATGAACCGTCTTGGTACCTATAGTATAATTACTTGTCGTAATATATCAGCCACATTTTTTATATATAAACTTAGATTTTACGTGAAATATACAGCCAGTATAAAAAGTTAAGTAGAATACACTTTTTGAATTGATGTAAGTCGATACGATTGTAAACGGATAAGAAAATACAATATTATTGCGCTAAACCTTTTACTTGGGGCGATAGCCCCGTGGTGCATGTCGTCGTGGCTTCACGGAACGGGTATTCGGAATCCATATCCATGGAGTAATAACTTCGCAACACTTTTTGAATATGTTATATTAGTGTATACACAAGAGATGTTGACACTTTCAAATACTCCAAACGACTGCGCCCTCGTTAACAATAATTGCCATATTTATATAAAACAAGGTACTTCCATAAACAAACATATTTTAAAATAAATTAAACAGAATTACATGTTATTAAATCACACATGTAGTTGGGGTTCGTCCGGGATGCAGGGAATCAGCAAGAAAAGCCGCCTGGTAGAGTTGTACAGCGTTTATTGTACGAATGTGTACAAATTATATACGTACTCAATCGACTTTGCACCCTTAGACCAAGTAGGACGAAAGGGGAGGAAGTCGCCTAAAGACTATCTAAGCTCAAGAAGTTCCGAATAACTATTCCAAGTAGGACGTAGTTAGCGAATGCAACCTGAGATAGATTAACAAATAGTGCTTGATCCTACGGAGGTCATTCACCTTAGGAGAATCTTAACATCGACTTTTAATTTGTGACGTAGTTGGATCAGAGCCATCTAGTTCAAAACACAGGAACTTGTTGAAATAGATGAATGCTTACAGCATTAACGTTATGATCCACCGTTAAACTAAGTTGATTAGTTATTATTGGCTCCGTACATAGATGGCGTAAGTAGTATATTGATGATGTTTCTTATTAGGTGTGTTACAATCTCCCCCTCAGTTCCCGAAGACGACTCGGCGAGAGGAACTGGTAATATTATTGTTTCCTTGGACGTCCACGTCCTCTTTTTATCTCGGGTGGTGGCGCGGAAGCGACAACTGGCTTCCTAGGCCGAGGTAAGCAGTCTACTTGTATTTTCAACCGGGTGTTCATTATCCTTCTCCCCCTGGACCAGAACTGCTCCGAGTGCATAGTTACTGGCATCAGTTTTCGGTTTGGTTTTCCTAATCCATAGAGAGGCCTACCATACATAAGTCGATTGAGTCGACGCTAGGGCTAGAGCCTCGTTCCGAATTGGGATGGCTTGGAAACAGTCCTTTAGAGTGAGGAGATAACGTAACTTCCGCTTCCCGGACCATCTTTTCAGCATCCCTCGTCATATATTCCTCGAAGCGGGGCGAGTATCCATCGAAGACGGTTTTGGGTTTCTTTATTGGCCTTAAGTCGAGCGGAATAAGTTTATATCCCGTCTTAGCACTCGAGCACGGTATGGAAGCGGTCTCAGTAGGCAGCGCAGCACTCGGTACTCGCTTGACATGTACTGCGCTATTACCGGACTCGGTGAAATTTACGTAGTCTTCCTCGTACAATTCATACCGAGTTGGGTCATCCACGAACTCCCATGTAAATTGTGGAAGATTCAGTACCATTTTAGCGTCTTGGATGAATCCGACTCCCAGTAACGTTCGGATGTCTCTGGACTCCGGAAGCACGATGAAAGTGGTTGGGATTATCCGATGTTCTAGCTTGACGGGTACCGTAGTCTTCAAGACCCGTTGATGTCTGCCTACACCGTCAGCTAGTGTAAGACGTACGTCTTCTTCATAAAACTTATGACCTTTGTTAACTAATTGCCTATAAAGATGATACGAGGCGACACTCGTTTTGGCACATGTATCCACGTAGGCCGACCCCTTAACACCTCCAACCTCTATAAAAAGTATTGGTCGGTTTCTGACGTCGGTTCGGATATTCAGGGCGCAGAAACTTATATCTGACACTGGCGTCGGTCTTCTCTTTGAAGCACACGTAGGGCAACTACTGCGGACCACACCTGGTGCACCACACCCATAACAGTGCAGTTTCGGTGCTGAAGGAGATGGTACTTGCACGGCTGTGGTTACTTCTGCTTTTGGACGTGTAGGGCCTGCACGTTCCTGGATTCCAAATTCCTCCTGTTTCTTTTTTAACTTCCTACACTCCTCTGTTGTGTGGCCATTAAAGTGACAGAAGCCACATTTCTTTTTCTTGGGCGCGATAGGTTTAACATTTTTCTCGCGTTCAGGTGTAATCAGGCTCTGCGATTGGTCTAACCACATCTGCTCAATCCCCCGGGCTGCCTCCAAAAGTTGGTCGAAGGTAGAAATTGATTTGCGAGGGACCCTATCTCGGATACGGCTGTTGAGTTGTCCGTATATCATGTCCAGCTGGTGGCACTCGGGCTGTTTCGGATCCGGCAGTTGAGCAAATAACATTCGCTTGTGGGCGATAAAGCTCTCGGTAGACGTGTGGCAATCCTGTTTTTCCCCGACGATTTCCTGGTACAAGACGTACGCCGGTTTACGAGGAGCAAATGCATATCGTAGCCGATCTTGAAAATCTTTCCAAGACGTCACTTGTTCCTTCACGCCTTGCCACCATATTGCAGCTTCCTTTTTCAGCAACAAGGGCACACCTGTAAGGGCTTCCGCATCAGGAATATTTTCAATTTGCTTGAATACGGTCGCTGCTGCCAAAAAAGCTTCCACCATTTGCGAATTCTTGCTGCCGTCGAATTCAGCTGTACAGGTAGCGAAGGTGCCGTGTTTTTGTGGTGACAGTCTAGCCAGAAGTGTATGGAACTGTTCTTCGGTCAAGTTGACAGACATCTTGTTGCGTTTGCGATTCGCTGTTATCGTAGTAATTCTACCCGTGCGCGTGACGTATCTTGCTTTGCCGTGCTGTTCGGGCCCACCGTTGGTCGCCAGAATTGTAGCTGGGGTTCGTCCGGGATGCAGGGAATCAGCAAGAAAAGCCGCCTGGTAGAGTTGTACAGCGTTTATTGTACGAATGTGTACAAATTATATACGTACTCAATCGACTTTGCACCCTTAGACCAAGTAGGACGAAAGGGGAGGAAGTCGCCTAAAGACTATCTAAGCTCAAGAAGTTCCGAATAACTATTCCAAGTAGGACGTAGTTAGCGAATGCAACCTGAGATAGATTAACAAATACTTCTGGGTCTTCTCACGATTCCCCTAGGGGAACCGGGGGGAAACTGATACAGGTCGTGTCCTGTCTCAATGGAGTCAGCCGCCGCCTGCAACTGCAGACGGGTCACGGGGGTGTGGTACTTGCCACTGGTGTCGTATCCGGGCGTCTAGTCCGAGTGTGTTTCACGCCGCTAGCGAGACCTGACCCCAACGGCAGTATTCCCAAGATGGGAACGTCCGGTGAGCGATCTATGAGCCAGCGGCGGCTTGTTCGGTGGGGGCTTCGCTTACGTTGGCGAGGTCGAGCTTGCTGGTGGAGGCTCCCGACAAGCGCCCGTCAGCCGACGTAAGCGAGCTGGAGTCAGTCCGGTGTGATTGCTGCGGGGATCAAGTCCCGCGGCAATGGTCGGTCCGGTGGGCGCCGATGGTATGGCGCCAGCTCCCGCAGGTGGCGGAAGGATGACCCGTCAGCGCGGGCGAACATGTTGGCGCTCAGGCGACCGATGAAGTCGTCGAGGCTCTCCATGCGTAGGTCCCTGGAGATGACGTCGTTCCTCACGTAGCGAGGGGCGTCTACAACGGCGCGTAAGGCGAGCGACTGCTGCGCACGCAGCCGTTTGCGGAGGGTCTCCGCAGCCAGCGCGTACCACGCTGGGGAGGCATAGGTGAGTCGGGTGCGGATGTATGCCTTGTAGACAGCCAGCTTCGCACGGAGGGGAAGTCCGGACGCCAAGACAGGACGCAAGAGAGCTCGAGCGGTTCGCGCTTGGCCAACAACGTTCTTGACGTGTGGGGCCATCGTGAGACGACGGTCTATGGTCACGCCGAGGTATTTCACCGTCGGCGACCAGTCGACGTGGTGTCCGAGCATGGTGAGAGGCGGGGGCAGTCTCCGTCCACCCATGGAGATCGCCTGGGTCTTCGCCACGTTGACCGTCAGTCTCCAGTCTTCCAGCCATGGCGGGAGTGCATCCAGTGCGCGCTGCATCTTAACCGCCGCGTGAACGGGGTTAAGGGAGGTGGTGATGTAGGCAGCGTCGTCTGCGTACAGCGCCAGCATGGCGCCTCCAGCGACGGGGATGTCTTCCGTGTACCTGCTGTAGCACACGGGCGAGAGGCAACTCCCTTGAGGGACGCCGGGTCTGATGGGGCGCTCTGTTGACAGGACGCCGTCGACTGTTACTTGGAAGCGCCTATCCTGAAGAAAGGTGGCCACAGTCTTGACTACTCGGCGGGGAGTAGTAGACGTGGACAGCTTGTATACCAGGCCGGCGTGCCAGACGCGATCGAACGCCTTCTCCATATCGAGAAGTACTGCGACAGGGCTCTCCCTCTTGTTGAGGGCCACCGTCATGTGGTGCAGTACTCTCGCGAGCTGGTGCGTCGTGGAGTGTTCGGCTCGGAACCCGAACTGCTCGTCGCGTGGCTGGATGTGCGGTACAAGATGCAGCAGTAGAAGCTTCTCGAAGACTTTCGAGAGTGTCGACAGCAGCGTGATGGGCCGATAGCTTTCGGGCTTCAGTATATTCTTCCCGGGCTTAGGCAGCATTATGACTCGGCCGAGTCTCCATGCTGCGGGAAAGTGGCTTGTGCGGAGGATGCCGTTGAATAGCTGCGTCAGCGTTGCGATTGCTCGCGGAGGTAGGTGACGCAGGGCTTCGTTGGTGATCCGGTCGGGACCAGGGGCTTTCCGCAGTTTGGTGCGGCGAATCATTCGCTGCACCTGACCCGGGGAAAAGACTACTGGGTCTTCCGTGGGGGCTATCGGCGATTGGAAGTAGGACTCCAGACACTGCTGGATAGCTTCTACATGCTGCATGTTGGAAGCTGGATTCGGCTGGAACTGGGTCTCCAGGTGGTCGGCAAAGATCTCCGCTCGGTCCTCGGGGCGGTAACGTGGGGTACCGTCACCAGCCAAGAGGGGCCTAATCGGAGGTTGCTTCCCGGAGAGCTGGCGGCATAGGCGGTGGATGCCTGACCAGTCTTCACCTGCTCGCTCGATGGTGCGGTGCCAGGACTCGGTGGCGACTGTCTCCAGTGCACTCGAGATCTTCGCAGCCAGAGCGTTGAGCTGGGACTTCATGGTCGGGCATCGGGTGCGTTGCCATTGGCGTCTCAGCTTCCTCTTCCTCTCGATCATCGCCATGATGTGAGCCGGGAGTTGGGGAGGCCGGCGTGTCGACGCAGCGTCCAGACGCGAGACTCGAAGCGCTGTGTTGATAACAGCGCTGAGTTGCTCAGCGAGTGTGTCGACGTCTGCGTGGGTCTCGATTCGGCGATAGGGCGCGTGCTTCGCCATGTAGTCAGCGAATGCTTGCCAATCCTGGCGGTGTCGAGAGGCTGGCAACACTGTTCGAGCCGGAGCACTCGACAGTGTGAGGAGTACGGGTTGGTGGTCCGAGAGGAGGTGATCGTCCAGGACGTCGATCGATGGTGCGGTCGGCAGGCCGTGGATGACCGTCAGGTCGATGACGTCTGGTGTGAGGGCTGTCTGGTACGGGTAGTGCGTCGGGACCTCTGGCCCCAGCACGTCGTAGCCGTTGCGGTCTGCATCGTCCAGTAGACGGCGGCCGTCAGGGCAGGTGGTGGTGGAATTCCAAGCCGTGTGTTTAGCGTTGAAGTCGCCCGCGACTATGGTCGCGTTCGGCGAGTCCAGCAGGGTGTGAACATCAGCCGGCGCTAGTCTGTTGCTGGGCGGCTTGTAGAAAGCAAACACACGGATGGGGCGGCTGTCAATGCAGACTTCTACGCCGAGAGCGTACGACGACTGCAGCGTTGGTACAGGCAGCGGTTGGTGGACGATCCGTCTCTTTACTAGGACTGCTAACCCCCTGTACGCAGTCCCAGCTGGAGAGATGTGGTCCTCTCGGTACACGTGGTACCCTGGCATCTTGAATGAAAGGCTGGCCTTAAGGTGCGTCTCGTTGACGAGGGCGATGTCAACCTGCCGCCGGGAGAGCAGCAACCTTAGGAGCCTGGTCTTCTCGGGGGACACTCCGTCGGCGTTCCAATAGACAATGCGTAGGCTACTAGCGGCCATAAGCGCATAGTTCGCCTACGCATTTGAGGATGAGTGGGACCGGATCCCGCCCATCCTGCAGGGCCTGTAACACGGCGTTGAGCGCGCCGATGGCCAGGGTAATCACGGGGTCTACTCGTGCCGGGGCCGGCGTGGTGGTCACCGGCGCTGGCGCTACAGCCTGCTTCGCCTTCGTCCTCCCTGAGGGGGCAGCGACCACAGGTGCAGTAGATTGCTCCTTCTTCTTGGTCTGCTGCGTGGATGTCGCAGCAGACTTGCTCCGGGGTCTCCTTCGCCTCCTCCTCCTCCTGCCAGCTGCCGCCTGGGCAGGGTTGGCAGTGGCCATGAGAGAGCCGGGGGCGTTTTCTTCGGCAGCAACGGTGGGTGGTTTTGTCACGGCTGCAGAGGTACGAGCCACTGTGCCGGCTCGTTTGTTCCGCGCCTCCTTGCGGAACACCGGGCAGGCAATGTTGTTGGCCGTATGTGCACCTCCGCAGTTCGCGCAGGTGGGTGGCGCTTCAAGTGGGCGTGGGCAGTCCTTCGCGGCGTGCTCCTCTCCGCAGCGCACACAGGCTGGGGGCCTGTGGCAGTTGTGTGACGAGTGCCGGAACAACTGGCATCTATGGCACTGTGCGGGGCCTTTCTTGCCGCGCCATGCCTCGATTTTGACGCCGGGCATACAGAGTAACTCTGTGACGTCAAATATGCCCGGCGTGATGTCTGGGGTCCTCTGCAGCTGCGCGTGGAATAGGCAGCCGGGACGACCGGTGCGCGCCCGTATGGCGCGGACATACTCCGGGATGTATCCGAGCTCCCGGAGTTCCCTCTCGATGTCCCCGGGGTCGGTGTTTGAAGGCAGGCCTCGAATTGCTACCTTCACACTCTGCTCGGCTGGGAGGGAGTAACAGTACCAGGATATCCTGGTCTCCTTCTCCAGCTGTGTGAGGTAGCGCTGGGTGATCCGGTATTCGGCCTCCGACTTCGGCATGAAGCGGATGCCTTTCCCGTACGCGCGGCTGTTCGGCGCGTACCCAAGCCGCTTTTTGAGCTCCCTGAGGTGCGTCGGCCAGTCCGGTAGTACCTCTACCACGAGTGGCGGGTACCTAGTCTTCGCAGGAGCTGGGGTGGTGGTGGTCGTCGCAGTGGCGGTGGTGGTGGTGTTTGCCACTGGAATGGGCAGCGGTGCTGCGGCAGTGGTGGCGACAGTAGGTGCGGCAGAGGTAGACGCACCCGCTGTGGTCACGGTGGCAACGGCGGCGTAGGACAGTCCGGTCTCCATGGGGGAGACCGAGGTGGTGCTGGTTAGGTTGAAGGGCGGCGTCGTGAAGATCGCCTGCCTCTTCTCGGCCATCTGAGGGGGCGAGGGGAACCTCTCCGGCGAGATGGTCACCGGTGGTGCCGTATATCGCGGCGCGCAGGGTGGCTGATCCAGCCTGTCCGGTGGTGGTGGTGCACTGGATGCGTTGTGTGACAGTGGCCGCTTCTCTCGGCGCTGCTGAGGCGCCATCTGCAGGAGAGCAGCTGATGTCGCCAGAGGGACGAGGTGCGGGGGCAGGGCTGCGACCCGTTGGTCGGGCGTGAAGCCCGCCGGTGGGGCAGCGGCAGTGGGTGCCGGAGCGGCGCCGGATGAGGGCACGGCGCCGAATGGCTGCTTGGCACCGGTCAGTTGACCGGCGCGGGACGGTGGTGCGGCGCTGGTGCTTGCCTGCGGCCACACAAAGGGGTGCGCAGCGCGGGTGAGCTGCGCGGGTTGCGGGGGGTCGGCGGCCGGGGTGACACCTATCGGTGGCATCGATGGCGCCGAGTGCCTGGGTGGTACCGGTGACGACCTTGGGGACGTCCTCGGCGTCGGCGTCGGTGTCGGTGTTACGGGCAGTGGACTGCCCGCAAAGTATTCCTCACCCCCAAGACCGGTTGTTACGTTGAGGGGAGGTGGAGTGGTGCGAGGCGCTCGGCAGACCTGCTGGTCACTTATCATGCGCTCGACGCCCGCCTGGATGGTGGCGAGCGGGGCGACACGCGAGCGCCATATGCTGCGTCGTGGAGGAGGCGGGCGGGTTGCCTTCCTCGACGGAGGGTATTGTTGTTGTGGTGGCGGCATCCTTCAACGCCACATCCTTGTCGCGGCGAGTATTAAATAAACACCGCGGTCCAGACGCGGCGGTTCAAACGCTGAGCTGCGTTGACGGCGAGGCGCGGCGCGTTAGCACGTCGCGGTCAGCCACGCGACGCGAAGGCGACACGCGGACGGTACGCGACGGTCGAACGCGACGCGAATGTGCAAGCGACGCGCTACACACACGTAGAAAGAAGCGGGAGGGGGGGGCTGTCGTGCGCGGCCTCTGCCGACCTCCTCGGCACACGACCCCCACTGAAACGGCCCCCGGGGCTTGCCGCTGGTGGCAGACCGAGGACCGAAAACAGCAGTGAGCCGTGTGTTATTCCTTAGATGTCGGTAGGTGCACAATAATATGGCGTCCCCGCGTGAGCGTGTTGTGACGCACACGGATTTGTTTACACTTTCGCGAGACCCGAGCGCTGCGAGAAGCGACGTCCTCTCGCTACGACGGCCGGCGGGCTCCAGATTAACAAATAGTGCTTGATCCTACGGAGGTCATTCACCTTAGGAGAATCTTAACATCGACTTTTAATTTGTGACGTAGTTGGATCAGAGCCATCTAGTTCAAAACACAGGAACTTGTTGAAATAGATGAATGCTTACAGCATTAACGTTATGATCCACCGTTAAACTAAGTTGATTAGTTATTATTGGCTCCGTACATAGATGGCGTAAGTAGTATATTGATGATGTTTCTTATTAGGTGTGTTACACACATGATTTTTAAATATGATATGACAATTTATTTATTTATATAGAATGATTTATTAATAAAGAGGAATGATTCATAAAAGAATGATTTAAGATGGCAGTTCATATTAACGTTTGATGTTATAAAATAGTCTATTTATATATATTAATCAAATAAATACAGATGTGTCTAAATAAAATATTAAATGAATTTATATTCATTTGTTTATTTAATCTTTGCTCGTTACAATAGTATCAAATACATTACTCTTTTAGATATTGCATTTATATCAACACAACATTAAATCACTAAATCAATACAACGACCGTAAATATCAAATATAGTTCCTTTTTATTACATTAACATTTATATAGATATTTATTCATTCACTTAAATCAATACAGCGCCCATACGGCCATTCTGATCCAGCGCGCTCCTCGCGCTGATTATTTAACGGTTACAGAATAAACAGCATAACAAACAAAAAGAATGAATATAAAAATTACATAAATAAGCGTTTATCATACAGAATGAACCAAAAGTTATTTACAAGGCTTCACCTTGTCATAGGATCTTAGCCTGTGGCATGCGTCACCCATCACGGGATCTAACAAACAATGCTTCACCCATGGCTAAGCCAACTCGTGGCATCACCGGTTACGGGATCTAGCACACACAGGCAACACCTACATAGGGATCTAGCCCACAAACGGCATCACCCACATGGGGTCGATTTAGCCCACGCGGCATCACCCATCACGGGATCTAGCCAACACGCGGCATCACCCATCACGGGATCTAGCCAACACACGGCATCACCCATCACGGGATCTAGCCAGCACACGGCATCACCCATCACGGGATCTAGCCAACACACGGGATGACCCATCACGGGATCTAGCCAACAAGACCAGGATCAAGGATACGCATGGTGGCCAGCCAGCGTTTTGGGAAGGATGTTGGATAGGAAAAATAAAATTTTAATCAAACACAAATGCAAAATTTGCCTCATAAACACATCAATGCATATACATAAAATAATCATCATCGTTCGTCATGATCAGTTATATCAATACAATGCAATTACATAGGTCCGACAACGACAGTGGAGGAGGTACAGGACCCCCCACGTAAATCGGTATCGTGACGAATCCTCCGCCCATACGGTCAAGCTGCTCATACAGTTGTTGATGTTGATCAACAAAGGTTAGCAAACAATGCTTGACTGCAGCTCAGTACAGCACCCATGCGGCACGTGTGCGCGCAGCCCACACACAAAACCACCGACGTCAAAAGGGCGGGCCACCGTCATCCATACATACCAATCAGTAAAGGACCGCTCGTCCATCCTCTCTTCACACTAAGGTCAGGTCATCTGTTAGGATGTCATCATCAACCTGCAACACTCAAAAGACAGGTGGTGGGCAACATTTCCCACCCAAATATTAGTTCCATGAACCTTGGTAAATGTAGATGAAATAAAATTCTACTCTTACAAAGTGGTCCGGTCTATTAAGCTATATCTATATATCAGGCATGTTCAACCTGTACATTGGTCTATAGTTATCTTAGCTACAATAGTGTTGGAGCCCATATTTTACGCATAAGGTAAAATACAAAAGACACTGAATTTTCTCAGGTTTTGTCTGACAGTGCCATTTTAGATAATCAAATATAAAGTTATCAGGATACCCATAATTTGCTTTTGATAAAACAGTTAAAACTTAATATATTCAAAATAAGTTTTAGCCACATCAAACAGGAAAACAAAATGGCAAGAGCAAAGAGAGGCCTACATTCAGCCGGGAACAGTCGGACTGCTGGTGATAAATAAGAAATGATTTCAAACCATGCAGATCCAAGGATATCGAAAATACTAGTGCTATAATTATTACACATGTAAGAACATGTTTAATCCAATACTGAATATTTTTAGGCATAGTGCAAGCTGTGAAATTTTTGAACTGTTTGCCAACTGAGCCACAAAAGAGAAATTTACAAGCTAGCAATATTACAAAGCAAGAGTAGTGCAGTCTTATTTCTAAAAATGATTCCACTCAGTTTGTATAGTCAATATGGTGGTGAGTTTTATATCAATAGTTTTATTTGACTTTATATTTAAGGGAATTTTCTAAATAATGTTAATATTTGTTTTAAACTGTTAACATGTGGTGCTAATGTAATTCTTATCTATTCATACACAATTAATAATTGTTTATCTGAATAAATAAATTTAAACTGACTAATCACAACTGACTTAGAAATAAAGCATGAGTAGTCCATACATTTACTTTTATTTGCCAAGAATAAATACTGCTAAATGGGAAAAGAGATAATATGGATTTTCACACCATGTTCTTTAAACCCACTTACCATTATTCAAATAATCATATTCCTATCTGTCTTGTATCCCACAAGAGCTAAGCAATAAGGTTGGTACTAAATTTTATTGGTTTATCACTGGTTATCATCTTGAATATAGATGCAACTAACTTAACAAATGAACTCACAACTAAAATAAATTGTATTTACCGAGTAAAACACTAAGGCTTGGTATCTATAAAAGATTAGCAGTCACCTGCCTTAAGACTTTCAACCTAAAATGCTTAGAGGTGGACTATTATAGAACCTAAGTGAGTGCATATGTCCATTAAGAAATCTACTGTCCAGATCTCATGTTTCTAGCTTCAGTAGTTTGGGTTAAACAAGGACGTATCATGGTCGGAACAAATCACTCTATACAGGTATAAAATTAAGCGACAAATATTAAGATATGTCGGGTTCCCTTGTCTTATTATATAACCTTAACTTGAGCCGCAAGTTGACAGTAACAATTTCAACATAATGTTAAAATGAAATCATGTAGGCATCTACAGAGTCCACGAATATATAATAAAACCTAATTCGTAACTTTACAAATATTAGCTTTAAAAATGTGCATCACAAACTTATTTTTATATCTACCTTCTGAATATATATCTGTACTAATATAATGAAACTGAAGTTTGTTTTGTTGAATGCACTTATCTGTGAAACTACTGGTTTTATGCAAATAATTATTTTTGTGGTGGACAGTTATTTATCAAGAGAGGCTTCATATAATCGCGCCGTGAGCACTAGCCATAAGTAATGCAGTAAGTTAGCCTTATGTAATGTGTAACCAAGGGCTATAAATAATGTTTTGATTCCTTTAATGTTTTACTATTGGGATAACCTATTGACTACCAATTGAATTCATATTCAGCACATCAATTAGCTTATTTAAACTGAAAGCAAACCAGGTAATCTATATGATGGATCTATATCAGAGCTTCAACTTGAAAAGGGCAGTTATACCGTTCTTTACTTATAATAACATAAGTAGAACCACATAACAACAAAGCTATTTTCTCTTTCTTGTGTAGATAAGTTAGTTTTACAGAAAGTTTGCAACATGGCCTAACGATTAATAAACAGACAAGAGCCCCAGCCGATGGCATAACATGACTATAAGCACAGTAGCCCTGCTATGTACCAAACGTAGATAAACAGCAGTTACCTATAAGTTCTATTTGGGGTGTAACGTTCGCAATTTTGACTGTATAATGTTTATCTGGTAATCCTTACGGGGACAGTAGGTAATCGTGTAAGCACCATAATTTATAAAATTAGGATGTTTCTCAAAAACTAATAAAATCAGTTCTGGATAAATACCTCTGGTCAGTGCATCAACAACCCGCATCTGCAACCTCTGGTAGCACTCTGAGCAGAACAGCGTTCACGTGAAGTGTAGACGTGCTCGCCATAACTCCGACACACCGTGCGGTCTCTGATCAGGCTTGACTAGCGCCGAACACGGCTTCCAAGCGCTTGTCGCATCAGTCTTCAGGTCATCATTGGTAATGGCGGCTAAGCCAAGAGACCCATCACTCTCGCGCCAACCGTAGATCCCGAAGTCTCTTAGGGGGCGTGTATCCAACCGCTGCTGTCGTCGTGGCTTCACGGAACGGGTATTCGGAATCCATATCCATGGAGTAATAACTTCGCAACACTTTTTGAAATACTGTATTATGTTATATTAGTGTATACACAAGAGATGTTGACACTTTCAAATACTCCAAACGACTGCGCCCTCGTTAACAATAATTGCCATATTTATATAAAACAAGGTACTTCCATAAACAAACATATTTTAAAATAAATTAAACAGAATTACATGTTATTAAATCACACATGATTTTAAAATATGATATGACAATTTATTTATTTATATAGAATGATTTATTAATGAAGAGGAATGATTCATAAACAAATGATTTAAGATGGCAGTTCATATTAACGTTTGATGTTATAAAATAGTCTATTTATATATATTAATCAAATAAATACGGATGTGTCTAAATAAAATATTAAATGAATTTATATTCATTTGTTTATTTAATCTTTGCTCGTTACAATAGTATCAAATACATTACTCTTTTAGATATTGCATTTATATCAACACTACATTAAATCACTAAATCAATACAACGACCGTAAATATCAAATATAGTTCCTTTTTATTACATTAACATTTATATAGATATTTATTCATTCACTAAAATCAATACAGCGCCCATATGCACGTAACGGACTGCCGAGACGATGGTCTTGAGTTCGATCCCCAGTTATCTCGGGCACACGACTCTGACTTTTCTAAGTTATGTGTGTATTAAAAATGTTCTTTCAAAATTTATTTCTACATTACAATTTATTTATAAACAATAATATATATTAAAGAAACATAATTCTATAATTTAAATGAAGATTGATCTAGTCTTAATTTCTATGTAAGTATATGTACAAAAACCATAAAAAGAAATATAAAAGCAAAATATTTACACGGTTTAGGCGTCGTAAAATGAAAATTTTCGCTCGCTTATTTATGTGCCCGGTAGATGGCAATAGGCTCCCCCCTTATTACATTAGGACCGTAACGTAACTGGCGAAGTGTGGGTGTGTAGTACACCTCTGCTTACCCCTTCCGGGATAAAGGCTTGAAGTTATGTATATATGTGTATATACTTTTAGTTTATACTCACGTAATGATGGAAGGTACAAATAATTGTATATGCATTGTATATAAATGGTCTGATACGAACGCTCAAAATACAAAAAAGAAATAAAATCAGAGTATTCGCAATCCACAGCACATTGATGGTTAAGTTTTGAATTTGCATAATGAATTTTAAAATTAATAACGTGGTAATGACATTGTTCATTTCGTCAGCCTTGTCATTAAAGTATTTAATTTAAAATTTTAATAAAGTAGGTACGCTGCATTTATTCATTATCTATTTGGCAATTTGAGGTTACGTGGAAGATTAACAACGTGATGCAAATTTAACTGGTATTGATAATTAAACTAATTTTATCAAAATATGTTATGTTATGCATATTGTAAACAAAAGCAAGTAAGTTATCACCCGGGAGAATATAACTCCAGAATATAATTTCTAAGGATTCAATATCAAGATTTTACTTTTTTACTTTTATTTTACATGGTTACACTTATGGAACATCAAAAACAAAACATATTATATTTTCCATCCAATATTAATAAAAGATGGGCCATCTAAAGTCGTGAGCTTCAACTAGCTGTTTCCCGCGGCTTCACCCGCGTCCTGAGGGAACTACTTCGCGTTTAAAGCTTAAGGTACTCCTTGGCACATCAGCTATCCGCCAGTTTCAGTCAAAATTGGTCTAGCAGTTCCAGAGATTAGCGAGAATAAACAGACTGACAGACAGACCGACAAAAATTGTAAAAAATGTCATTTCGTTTACCGTGTATACATCCATATGCATTTAGTAAAAAGCGGTTATTTTAATATTACAAATAGACACTCCAATTTTATTTATGTGTATAGAGTATAGATAATGTGATATTCTTTCTGTTCTTCTTATATCCTATTCTATTTGAAACAAACAAAAACAAAAATTTGATTCAAACTGTATTAACTATAAACAGATTTTAACGGTAACAAATAAATCAGCATAAAATTAATAATCTCAACAGAAAAACAGCCATTAATTCCACACGATTAAATAATAATACAAGTAGGTAGTCACTATAAAAATGACTCACCGCAAATAGCGCCGACACCTCACGACAATTTTTCCGTACGAAAGCCAACCAGCAAATGACCTGTCAGGCGAACGATCCCCACTTTTATAGGATTCGTGAGATGACCTCACCAAATGCAGGAAACGATCCTTAATTATCTTAATAGTATGTATTAACAAAAAAAAGTATATATCTATGTTTATCCGTTATCTAGTACCCATAGTACAAGCTTCTGCTTAGTTTGGGACTAGACGGTGTTGTGTGAATTTTGTAGAATATTAATATTATTATTAATATGTATTACTATTAACTTTTCTTTCAATATCTTCTTCATTCTTACCATTCCTAGTAAACAACATACCTAAATGTATAAAATCATTAACTTGTTCCACACGTTGTCCATCGATCATAACATGACAAGTCGTAACATATTTCTCCTTTTCAAAAACCATAACTTTCGTCTTGCTCACATTCTCATTCCCTCTAAAGCACCATGCATGATTGCCACTATCTCCTGCAAATCCTCCGCTGAAGACGCAAGTATTACCTGATCATCAGCATAACGGAGGCATTTGACAAGTAATTCATTCATCCGTGTTGTAATTTATTGTTGTATTTGAGAATAAAAGATGTGTTGTTATTTTATTGAAGTAAGTGGTACCCTAGTTACATCGAATAAGAACAATTTTGAATACTTTGTAAAAACACTATAAAGCCAGTATTATTACAACACACCCCCTTAATTAAAATTGCACCATGCATGATTGCCACTATCTCCTGCAAATCCTCCGCTGAAGACGCAAGTATTAACTGATCATCAGCATAACGGAGGCATTTGACAAGTAATTCATTCATCCGTGTTGTAATTTATTTTTGTATTTGAGAATAAAAGATGTGTTGTTATTTTTTTTAAATAAGTGGTAACCTAGTTACATCGAATAAGAAGAATTTTGAATACTTTGTAAAAACACTATAAAGCCAGTATTATTACAACACACCCCCTGAATTAAAATTCTCTAGAATAAATCTATACTATAATAAAACTGTAGAGGTGAAAAAGTCTGTATATTAAAGATATTTTGACGAAAATTAGCTAAAAAATCTAGGAAAATGCTAAAAAGCAATACTTGATATTTTTAAGAATTTATGTCTCTCTGTCTGTCTTTCCCTTTATTGCTAAAGAACTCAAAAATGGCGAAATTGATTTGAATAAAACTTACACTTATGTACAAAAGATACTCCAACCTATAAAATAGTATATGTTACATCACAATCCGTTGAGTGGTTTTCGGTGTACAGCTTGACCTCTCCTTTGTACGTAGTCCCAAACAAAACAGGGATCATCCAAAACTGGTTATATATTTGATGCAATTTATGATTATTATATGTTTGTTAGTAAAAGTAGGTATAGTTCTTTTGTCTAAATAGGTACCTTCAAAGTGTTTTACGGCTATTTTTTATACGTTTATTTTTATGTTTTTTCGATATATAAATTACTGGAACCCAGCATAATTATAGTTATCCTTTCGACCGATAGATGTAACTATTTTCAAATAATTTTCTACTAAAATAAATATATTTCTTGCAAAAAAGACAATAACTATGTGTCTGGTGTCCTTCTGTTATAAAAAAAAATAATAGAGTATAATATTCGGCACTTTCATAAACAAAAAGTCTCTATGTCAAAATGTATTACAATGGCCACTTACTTAAACGGTCAAGCTCATTTATTTCAAACTAGACGATGCCCGCGGTTTCACCCGCGTTATTTAAGGCTACTGCTCCACTCCCGTCGCTCATAGCGTGATGTTATATAGCCTATAGCCTTCCTTGATAAATGGGCAATCTAACACTGGAAGAATTTTTCAAATCGGACCAGTAGTTCCTGAGATTAGCGCGTTCAACCAAACAAACAAACAAACAAAATCTTCAGCTTTATATATTAGTATAAGATTAGTTTAGATTTGCGAACAATGTAATCACCGTGCACAATATGACAATATGTATGATGTCCCTCTACTTCCCGTATATATACCAATGTTCTGTGTGGACAGTACTGACAGATAGCACATGCGCAGCACTCAATTATTCGCGCATGCGTTCTTACTTCCAAGAAGAAAATTTCTGCCTTACAAACTTCTTTCCTCCCTACAATCCCTCACAGTTTAATATTTGCAACTTATGGTAGCCTATGTCCGTCTCCATGGTACAATATATTTCTATAATAAATTTCAACAACATTGGTTCAGCCGTTTTCGCGTGAAAACGGACCATACATACATACACACTTTCGAATTTATAATATTAGTAGGGATTATTATGTTTATATAATAGTTATATAATCATTTCATTTTATTTTAAATGATAAAAACAATAACTATAGATCCTTTTTTCAATAAATTGTCGATTAGTCCATATTATTTTCTATCTCGGTCGGTTTGTATATGTAAACATAGGTGGCGTGGAAACGGGATTAAGAAAGGGAATGGGATGTACGGATCAAGTCTTTTCCTTAAGGTGCATTGCAGAGAAAGTCTGAAGTAAACACCAGAAGGTTTTCTGCGCCTTTATTGACCTGGAAAATGCTTACGATCGTGTGGTGAGGGATGAACTTTGGTCAACACTTTCTGTGTATGGAGTGAGCAGCAGTCTGATACGGGTACTTGAATCCTTATATAGGGGTTCAAGCGCCTGTGTCAGAATAAACGGAGCCTACATCGACTGGTTAACATTGATCGTGGTGTTAGACAAGTATGTGAAGCGTCTCCTTGGCTGTTCAATCTGTTCATGGACAGTTGTTTGGCCGATTTAAAAGACTCTGAATGTGGATTAAGAATGGGTGAGTCAGTGCTTAAGACCCTGCTTTACGCTGACGATCAGATTATATTTGCATCGTCAGTGTCGGATTTGCAGCAGATGGTCACCACGATGAATGAGGCGTATAAGAAGAAAGGTATGAAAGTGAATGTTAACAAAACAAAAGTTATGGTCATAGAGATTGACGATAGTGTAACTGAATGTGACGTAATGATAGAAGATGAAAAAGTGGAGCAAGTGAACGAGTTTGTGTATTTAAGGTCTTTGTTTACGAGAGATGGAAAATGTGAGGTAGATATTGAAAGGAGAGTGAAAGCAGAAAAAAGTATGAATGGCGCCTTACAGTCCATCATCAGCAATGGTATTATCCCAAGGCAAGCTCGCCTTGCTATACTGCAGGGAGTTTTGGCCCCAACACTGATGTATGGTAGTGAATCATGGGTATGGCAGAAGAAGCATGAAAGTAGTTGATTCTACTTTCATGCTTCTTCTGCCATGCTTCTGCTGTGGAGATGACAGCTTTGAGGAGTATGTGCGGAGTAAGGCTGATAGATAAAGTGAAAAACAGTGTGATACGAGAGATGTGTGGTCTAAAAGAAGATGCAGTGACAAAGATTGAAAAAGGAATGTTGCGGTGGTTTGGAAATATGGAACGGATGGATGAAAGAAAAAATACGAAAGTAGTGTATCATGCGACAATGAATGGAAATGACGGTATGGGACGCCCTAGGCGGACGTACGCCGACCAAATAGGTGACGTACTGAAAAAGGGCCAAGTTAAAAGTACCCATAACCGACGCGCATGCATGATGAGGTTAATGAATGTCGAGGTAGCGAAAGAGGTATGTTTGAACCGAAGCATTCTATACTCTCTGCCTACCCCAATAGGAGACAGGCGGGACGATATAGATAGACAAAGATAGATGGCGTTGAGCAAATGACGTCATTTTCTGAATGGCGGTGTTAAGATTCTCCGAGGATTGATGGAGTTCTCGGTAAGTTTTCTTTCGTCGTCGCTGGATTACATGAATTGGTATCTTTGTCGTTTCTTTTGAATATTTGATTGTTGAAAGTGATTGTGTTTCTGTGATTTCTTTCGTTCGTTCGTGTCCTGTTCTTATACTGGTGTCTCATTATTCCTAACCCAATTTCCCACTCCTCACGTCACGTACGTGGGAATCTTTGGGTGGGAGACTGAGGCCTGAATTCAGATATAGGAGACCGGGTATGATTGACACACGGGTTGGTTGTCACAGAGGTCATAACAGACAATTAAACAGCGTGGCGTGGTAGGAGCGAGAGAGTAGCAAGTGAGTTACTCACGGGGCTATCTTACTTCCGGCAGGGCTGGATATTCGTAGTTCTGTGTGTATTTTCTAAATAAATCGCAGGGACAGACACTTGAAACAGCTGGAATCGACCTTTCGTACATGTTGTTTTTCACATGGTCAGTTATATGTGGCAGGTTCACGAGTGAGCGGTAAAAATAATTTACATGTTCTATGTGAAGGTGGTAAAACAGTTAAAATTGTGTAAATTCTCTAAATATATATATTAGGTATTTTATATACATATAAATGTTATAAACATTATATACTTTTGGCATTAATGTTATGCTAATTATATTCCAACATTTACGCGAATGAAGTCGTGAGCACAGCTAGTAAAACATAAAAATGTACTCAAAATATATCAATTAAAAGAAAAAACAGTATGAAAATGTATACCTACTTAGTACCAAAGTAAACGTGTAAAATATATTTACACTAAACCTAAGCCTAGTACACATCTGCCATGTGCCACACGCTACAATCGTTTAGTTAAGATATCAGCGGGCATATCACTTGATTTAATATATTTTAAATTTACCGAATTATAACTAATCTTTTCTCTAATAAAGTGATATTTGGTATCTATATGTTTCGTCCTATGGTGGTGTACCGGATTTAAAGCCAAACTCTGTGCACTCTGACTATCAGTACAAACAGTTATGGTATTAGGTAATAACTTTTGCCTTACCATAGGATCTGAAATTAAATCAGTGATAAATCTCCTTAAATAAATCGCTTCCTTCGTAGTTTCAGTTATTGCCATATACTCGGCTTCCGCTGAGGACAAAGCTACGGTTTGCTGCTTCCTTGAGGCCCATGAAACCGGGCTGCCTGCTGATATAAAACAGTAACCCGTATAAGAACGGCGATCTACGAGTATATCACAGTTTGCCCAATCGGCATCGCAAAATCCTACAAGTGGCATATCTGATTTTCTATAACAAATCGAATAATCCAAAGTGCCTTTTAGATATTGTAAGACTCTCTTCGCGGCTAACTAACGAGTCTTGTTGTACCGAGTATTGAACTGACTCAGGTAACTAGTTGCGTATGCGATGTCTGGACGAGTATTAACACTCAGGAACATGAGGCAACCAATTAATTCTTGATAGGGATAAACTTCTAGATTATGATCACTATCACTGCTGGTACTGACCTCTAGCTTTCCAGATATTGACGTTGTACAAGTTTTACAATTCTCCATTCCAAACTTTTGTAAAAGATAATTTATATAACTTTTCTGATGAACTTTTATTTTATCTTTTTTCCTGGTTATATTTAAACCAAGATAATAGCTTAAATAGCCCAAATGTTTTATTGAAAAAACATTTTTTCAAGTCATTTTTGACAATGTCACACGTCTTATCTTTTCTATAAAAAAGAATTATGTCATCGACAAAGACTGCAACTATAACCAATTCTTTCCCAAAAAGTTTGGTATACACTCATGGTTCAGATGGAGTTTTCACAAAACCAAAAGACGATAAAGTTTCATGGTACTTTATATTCCAGGCACGTGCAGCTTGTTTAAGTCCATACAGAGTTTTTTGTAAGAGACACACTTTGTTCTCCATACCCTTCACTTCAAAATCCTTGAGGTTGCTCCATGTAGACTTTCTCTAGCAGATCCCTATTTAAAAATGCAGTGTCAACGTCCAAGTGACGCATCTTCAAACCCAATTCAGCTGCGAGAGCCAGTAGAGTACGTTAAGAGGAGTGCCGCACGACAGGAGAAAATATCTCAAAATAGTCTACACCTAGCGTCTGGGTGAATCCCTTAGCAACTAATCTTGCTTTGTACTTCACAACATTTCCTGCTGGATCTTTCTTTAACTTAAAGACCCATTTACATGGTATAACTTTCTTGTTTTCTCTGTCAACCAATTTCCATGTCTTCAGTTTCACCAATGAATTATATTCATCTGACATTGCCATCTGCCACCTATCAACATCATCAGCCAATATAGCCTTTATGTCATTATAAGTTCTAGGCTCATCAGACACTTGACTAGACACTTGGTATGAGAAGTAATTAGGAGGTTTTCGATCTCGTGATGGATATCTATGTCCATCATATTGATTAGTAGAAACTACTTCTTCCTCAATTGCTTCAAAGATTTAATCAGCTTCAGCAGTCTGATCTTCAGTGACAACAGTATGGCCTGGAGCTGGTTCAACAGAGACCACTGGAAATTTATCAAAAGACTCTTAAACTGTTCTGTTTTCTTCCGGTATAGGCAGACTATTAGACAGTACTAAAGGTTCAGTAGAAGTCTTAGTATTTTTGACATTTCTATTATTTAAACTAGAAAAACAATCTTCAAAAAATGTTACGTCTCTAGACTTTTGTAAGATTCTAGGACAATATGGTTTTCTAAAAAGATACGTATAAGGGTCTTCGGTATAGCCTACAAATACAGCTTAAGATCCAATTTCTTACGGTGACAAGAAGGTATATGTATAAGAGCTCTACACCCAAAAACTCTGAGATTACCTAGGTCTGGTTTGCAACCATTCCACAACTCGTAGGGAGTTTTATTATTTAAGGCACGGTGTGGGCATCTATTATTTAGGTATATAGCCGATCGAACAGCATCTCCCCAAAAAACTTTAGAAAGCTCGGTTTCAACTATAAGAAAGCGTGCCTTTTCTACAATTGAGTGTGTCGGAGTACCGACATTGCGGCGACAACTTAAATAAAGACCAAGTGAGGGTAGGTGCCGAAACCCGCACTTCAACAAGGCGGCGCTGAGCTCTTATCAGTCTCTCCGCGACCACGCTCGGTGCAAGACGAGCGAAACATCGGAAACAAATAGGTATTTATACCATAAATAAGTTAAGTTAACGCGATTAAGACCCGCTAAATTATTTTGTATGATGTACAATTGAGCGATTAGTACGCTCGGCAACACCATTGCTGAGGACTATATGGTACCGTAGTTTGATGCTTTATACCACAAGATCTGAGATAACTTGAGAATTCACTATTTACGAATTCCTTTCCATTATCCGTCCTTATTGTTTTAATTTGAACCCCAGTTTATCTTTCAACCATAGACTGGAAGTGACAAAATCCATCCTTTACCTCTGTCTTGGAAGAAATAAAATATACAAATAGTGTTCTCGAAAAATCGTCTATAAAAACTAAAAAGTATTTATTGCCCTGAAAGGAGCTAACTGACATTGGTCCACAAAGGTCAGAGTGGATCAGTTCTAATATTGAAGTTGCTCTTTTATAAGTAATCGGCTTAAACGGTTTTCGAGCTTGTTTCGCTTGAACACAAGCAACACATGGATTTTTATCCACATCTTTAAAATCAATAACCATATGATTATTTTTCAGCAGATTAATTCCAACGCGACATGAAAGACCTAAACGCTTATGCCATACCTGATACTTAGAAAATGAATCAGAGTGCACGTCATTGGCTCTAAATTTTGAAATATTTACGTCACAATCAAGTGTGTACAATCCACCACTAGGCGAGCCATGTAGAACCGCATCACCTGTAAAGGAGAAGGTTTTTGAATTAAATAAATTACAACCCGACTTATCAAACATAATCGATTTTAAACTTTCGCGATTTGTATACATCATACAAAATAAATTAGCGGGTCTTTATCACGTACAATTAATTTATTTAAGGTATAAATACCTATTTGTTTCCAAAATGTGGAACGCTTCACGATTTTGGTGTCAACCTTGCGCAGGGGCCATGCTAATCTATTATATTATTATACTTAGTAGTATAGTAGAGCCTTGCTGATTTCAGCATGAATGGGTCGGCTCGACCGGGGAAGTACTACCCTCTCACAGAAAATCGACGTAAAGTAACAGTACCTAAACTGTTGCGTTTCGTTCTGTGAGTGAGAGTGCCGGAGGCCCTATCCCCTATCCCTCCCTGATCCCACTCCTCAACCTATCCCTTTTCCCAACCCCAAGGGGCGGCAACGCACTTATGACTCCAGTGATGTTACTTGTGTCCATGGGCGGCGGTAATTGCTTACCATCAGGCAATCCGTCTGCTCGTTTGCCGCCTATGACCATAAAAAAATAAAAAAATAATAATACTTCCTTTGACTGTACATATACTAAAATTATCAAACATTACAGTAAAACCTTGTTCAACTGCTGTCTTCACAGATAAAAGATTTGTTTGCAAGTAAGGTACATACATAACATCATTAATTGTATTGAAGTTGCTTTTGGTATTTATAGATATTTTACCGATGCCTTCAGCGTCAATCTTAGTCCCGTTTGCAACTGATACCTTATTATCAATAGGTTTCATGTCTACAAACCAATCTCGTCTTGAAGTCATGTGTTTGGTCGCACCTGAATCAATGTACTATTTATCTATGTCATAATTATTTGTTGTTCCTAAAGCAGACACAGAGGTCGAGTCCTTATTAGAGGGATTCTTCCTATTCATGACCTTCTTTTCCTTCAAAGGTCAGTGTTGTCTCTTGTGACCGGGTTCTCCACAACCATAGCACACAATTTTCTTTGCTTTTGAGTAAACAGAAGTGGCATCAACTTTTGAAAATTTTTTTCTTTCAGTTTTATCGAGCTTTCCTTGGACATTTCGTTGAGTAATTTTGACTTCACCAGTTCGGTTGTAACTTACATACATACATACATACATATCGTCACGCCTTTTATCCCCGAAGGGGTAGGCAGAGGTGTATTTCTACACCCACTTTTCGCCAGATATACTTTAGTCCCACGTAATAAGGGGCGAGCCTATTGCCGTACCGGGCACATTTCCAGACTCCGTGCTGCTACTGAGAATTTTGTGACAGAAAAACCCAATAACACCCCCCGACCCAGGAATCGAACCCGGGACCTCCCGATCCCACGCGCACATTTATGCCGCGAGACCAACGAGGCAGTCGTATAGGGTTTGATGTCGAGTTTTCCGTCTCTACGCAAAGATGGTATTTGCATCGTGTTATCCCTTAGTCGCCTCTTACGACACCCACGAGAAGATAGGGGGTGGTGACACTTGTATTCTATGCCGTCAACCACACGGCATAGAATACAAGTGTCACCACCCCCTATCTTCTTTTACATTACTATTTTCAAGAGACATAATCAATGAGTCATATCTCGACGTAAGACCTCCCAATAGAATAGCAGCAATGGACGTATCATCTATTACTTTGTCTCTATCCGCCAAATCTTGAGCAGTGAAAATAACAGCATTGATATACGACTCAATATTATTATCAAAATCTTTAAGTCTCAATCTGTATAATTTCCGTTCTAAATATAAACCTACCTAAATATATAACTAGCTAATATAGCCTACCCACACCTTTGTCCTCATAAGCATTTTGTAGAGCTTTCCTTGCTTCCGCTGCAGTAGTTATATTTCAGACATGCGTGTGTGTTAGTGCCTTCTGATCGTTCCTCATCTTTGTGACATTGGAAACGTTCATCTCTGTTGGGTAGCCACTGATAGCTGCCCACAACTCCTCATGCATAAGATAATTACGCATTTTAAACTTCCACGTACTATACCCTTCTCTATTATGTAGGGTGAACGTTGGAATAGAGGAACTACGCATACCTTGCTCATTTGTGTCTGCATTTGGGTTCGCCATCTCAGAAGTGTATGCGAAGAACTATTATGTTTCGGACCCAAAAAAAATCACACAAATATAACTTCAACGAATTATTATGAAAACACACATAACTTTTCTTTTACATAAACAAATACAAGAATCTCGTGCTGATAACGATTTGTTGTAATTTATTTTGTACTAGAGGACGCCAGCAGCTACGCCTGCATTTTTTTTAAATTTACCCGTTTTGGCCGATCCCGTGGGAATTTCGGGAAATCCCTTCTTAGTGCACCCCTACGGTCCCCAAGGAACATACATGCCAAATTTCAGCTTCCTGCGCCCAATAGTTTCGGCTGTAGTGTGTCTGTCAGTCAGTCAGTAACGCAAGGATTTTATATATTAAGATTTGAGAATAAAAGATGTGTTTCATCTAGTTGTTATTTTATTGAAGTAAGTGGTAACCTAGTTACATCGAATAAGAAGAATTTTGAATACTTCGTAAAAACACTATAAAGCCAGTATTATTACAACAATCCGTAATTAACAGTCACAATTTTTTTAATTTTGTAAACAACTGTCCAGGAAGAGGTTGAACAGCCACGGCGATGCTACACATACCTGTCTAACACCTGTCTCGATGGTAAACCAATTAGTGTACGACCCATTTATCCTTGCACAAGCTCTAGAATCTTTATAAAGGGATTTCAGAGCTCGTTTGAGGCTGCTCTGCCGCCCCTACTATAATCACAGTAATGCACATTTTTGTCGATATTGAGTTAAGTACATATTCAGAAAGTAGAGATTGAGATCTACAATTCTGTATATTCAGAATTTGAAAATGTGGCTTACATGAAGAAATAAGATTAAGCATAATTACAGTAAGACACGATAGGCGCCAAGGTGCACTTATTATGAATGCAGTATGGGCACATACGGTTGATTTTTGCATAAAGTTAAATCAATTTACCTAGGTTTTACTACAGTAAGCAATCTAACAATTAATATTATAAAGTTACGATTTTATTACACTAAGTACGACTTAAACATATTAACAGTAAGTGGCACTTGTCGTTACTATATTAAGTAATTGGAATAAAACATACTATTGCATTACCTTAGTATAACAACAGAATGTGGAACTTACTGTGATTATGTTATGGAATACCTCATATTATGTGTAGACTTGTCTAGAACAAATAAGGTAAGTGCATTACTTACTGTATATATTTTAAGATTTTTAAGGCGTTTAGTTCGCGTCGTTGTCCGTGTGGTGATGGATTAGGAATACGAATTGTCACCACCCCATATCATCCTATGGGTGTCGTAAGAGCCGACAAGAGGGAGTATATCATGCAAAGAACAGCACTGTAAGAGAAGGTAAACTTGAACCCCTATACCAACCCGCTTGGCCAGCGTGGTATAGTAGACCAATTCCTCCTTTCAAAGGAGAGGCCTAGTCCAGCAGTGGACTATTAAAGGCTGATGATGTTGAGTTCGTCGCACCTAACCCCAGGCACTAGCTGTTGATGATAATATTTAATAAATTTTTCGGGATTTAAAACTTCGGGATTTTAAACTTTCGACCAAACAACCATTCGGCGTTTCAATTATCGGGATTTCATCCATCGGTATTTTAAAATTCGGGATTTTGATACGTACCCATTTAAATATTATGTCTAATAATCATTATGGCGTTTAAATATTATGTCTAATTATTATTATGACAATTAAAAATATGAAAAACAATACGTATGGCACTCGTATCATATGGTATCTAAGTTTCGGGCAATTAAAAGTAGATATATCATGTCTTTTAGGGCAAACAAAACATTCGGGCAAATGAAATTCGGGAATATGAGATTATGGTATATAATCTTCGGGTAAACAATAGACAACCCTTAAACTTTCTTATTGTAACTTTGGAAAATATATTTGTAAGTCTACATTTTACTAGTAATTTAAAACACTTTTAAGGTATTTTTACATTTCTACAAATAGGTTATAATACTAATTAAATAAATGATAGGACTGATGAAGAATTATTTGTAAGACGAATTTGTTTAAGTTAGTGTAACTAAGATCTCATAATTTATATGAAGATTTTAATTTTTTTTCTCGTTCTGAAAAAACGAGAAAAGAAAACAAAAAGCTTATCAGAAATTAAAGTGCCTTTGTCTTTTTACGATATTTTGTCGTGTACAAAAAAGTACAACTAATAGTTTAATAAGAGTTTTATGGAAAAACTATAAACGTGTTATATTTTAGAGATAGTGCTTAGTTTGTTTAATATTGTTCCATGCACGAAGAAGTTTTGTACAAATACGAATGATTATAAACAATTAAATAATAGAACTGATTTTAAAATTTTCTAATTTCACAATGTTATTTGTACTTGTTTTATTAAACTGTGATTTCATAACATCAGTTATGTTTCATTTTCTTACAAATAATTAAGAAAAATTTCATTAAAGTTGGTGTCGGTGCTTTATGAGGGATGCTGTAATTTTACATATTTCTTCTAGCTATAATTACCGTAAGTGCCTAAGTTACTGTAAGCAAAACATATCATATTTGTTATTCTATTTAAACATTTATCTAATTTCATAATCATTGTTACAGTATGTACCTACAACTAAAGATAGTTACAGTAAGTCACACACTAACTGTAGTAATAATAAGAAAATGTTTTATTTATTTTCTTCATTACTTAACATAAAGATATTTTTAAGATTTACAACACATTTATTACATGTAATAAAAAAATAAAATAGTACACCTATAAAACATGCCTATATTTACGTTATACATTTGTAAGAACTTAGATGTTATCTATATGAAGGCAGAAATGCTAAAAATAGAGAAAAAACTTTAAGCGCGTTTTTCTCTAAACTGTCTTCAAGGCACTTACTGTGTTTATCACAAGCACGACAGTGCTGTTCACCCCATACATCGACACTACCGACCACATTTTATTCCTCACCACTTTATCGTAATCTTTATAGTTTTTGATGTACATAGTTATAGAGTACCACCACAACATTACAAGTTAATAGCCAAACTCATATGCACAGCTAAAACAAGAAAAGCTATTTATACAAATAACTAATACAATGTTTCTGGTAGTGCGGATCTCGACATAAATATATACCTAATAATAATTATATAATTACAAATTTACACCGTCTTTATACAAATAATCATCGTACGATAGTTTTTAGAACTTCGGACTGTATAGTACTATAATAAAATTGACATATCTTCATAGTGTTTGCTCAGTGATTTGTAGTGTCCTCACGGAGTTGCTAGTCAAACAAATCCGAAATAAAAGTCAATATTATGTATTCAATATTGCAGCAGCGTGAAACTACGTCATCTTATTCACTTGTGATATGCTAATTGATTAACTGAATTATTTAATTTGTGTTTTTGGCCATCAAAATCCGCTGTCACGTGCTCCAACCCGTGTGCTTAACTTGAACACAAAAATATATAATGAAGTAGTGTTTATCCTTTTATTATGTTACTCTATTTTCTTATTATAGGAGCGAAGTATACGTTATAATTTTAAGACAACATTTGTTCAACAAGAATCTTGAATAGCCGATATCAATCACTTTACATTTATCAAAATCAGCTGTCATAGCAATACAACTAGTCCGCACCCAGTTGATACCACAAAGATACTTTTCATGCTAAGACCCAGGACATTACTGGCTACGTCTTCCGAAACCATCCCCATTTTTTAACACAAGTGTAATTTCTGTAATCAATCGTGATACTTAAACGATGATCATGCGATTTTGCTATCTTATAAGTGGCTAGGCTATTTTCTCTGCGCGTATTTCCTCAGTTAGCTCCACAAGCCTATCAAGGAAACATCATGACAATGTTAATGGATTTATTTGTAGGTGAGAATTGGACGTCAAATTGTCGGCTATTATGCTACATTGTCCTTAACCCATGAGTAGGGGCGCCCTAAAACGTTACACGAGCAGGCGCGCGTGAAAAACTCACACGCGTCTTCAAATGACGTATTCTTTGAGATCAATTATATTTTTGCCATAAATTTATATGTTTTCATAAATTAAAAGTCTTTATTTATTTAAATGAAGTGTTTTATTAATAGTAAATAACAAAAATACAGTCTTATGTGCAAACTAAAGACTTTTTTTTTATAAATTCCTTCATATTTGGCTAACTTTACATAAAAAATATATACGCGTACTCTCGGCTGTAGCGTGTCTGTCAGTCAGTCAGTAACGCAAGGATTTTATATATTAAGATTATGTGTTTGGTATCAAAAGAAACGTATAATAACTGGTGAGCATATTACAAATTAGTACATATTATACTGCTTGAGTCAAAATATACATTTCAATCGCAGTTATATCGCGGTGTTGAGTTACCTATTTTGCTTTCTTACTTCCTTTAAATGTGACAATGTAAACATTGCACGGTTAATCAATATTCCCCATCGGGATACGGAAAAGGATTCAATAAAAAAATAAGTTTAAAATGTATAATCGGACTACGTAAAAAAGGGGGTCTGAAAAGTACGAAACAAGAAAATAGCTAATTCAGATATAGATCCAGAAAAGTTTTAGTTCAGAAATGCTCAAGGTAGAGCCGTGGTCGATTTTTTGTGTACCTACTTAATGTGGGTGACAGAAATACTTAACCTACATTAAACAATCGTGGCAGTGGTGGGCACAAGGTGGTGTAACTACATGCATAAAAATATCCTAATATGTAACATAACACTGGCGATTAAAAAGAGTGGCCACGAGTTTTATTGCCCGTTCTTTCTCGTGGTTCTACCTATTGCTTTGCGAATGGGCAGTAAATGTAAATGTAGAAGCATTAAGTAATGTACATTAAAATTTGACGTTCATAAGCGTCACCTTGTGACCTAGATGAAAAAACGATTTTGAGTTTGAGTTTGAGTTTGAATCCAATAGGTGCACCCAATGCCCTAGATTGAGCATTTCTAAACTTAAACTTTTCTAGATCTATAACTGAATTAGATATTTTCTTGTTTCGTCCTTTACAGACCCCATATTTTACGTAGTCGGGTTATATTTTTTGTATAAACATTGTATTAAGCTGTTTTATATGCTACATGTATTAATTAAGTATAAGACTCCAGCTTGGAAATGAAATTTCTGGCTAACGAACTAAAATGGCGCCGTCTGAGAATGTTTCTGCATGCTCCATGTGTAAAGCATGCTATTATTGATGCATCAATACGAAATTTAGGGTTTTCCATTTTACAGGGCTACCATTAGAGTGTCACATACTACACCATTGAATGCATTCAAAGATGAAACTCCGACTATGCAAATGTAACACAAATATACTGTGTCTCATTTAAGGCAATTACTAACGAGGCATCCCATCGATAAAGTGTTAAATAATTATCTAACGGCTTTCTTAAATCAGTTTTATTGTCAATATATCATTGCCTTACAATTTCACTGTATCGGTCTAGTGAAATTATAATGGCACTGAAATTAGCCTGTTAAATTATAAATAATACATTAAACCATTAACTATAATTTGTGTTATTATAATGTCACTAGTGAAATTATAATATCGCCGCTTTTGTTAAATTCCTGCGACTTATACAGCAAATAATGCGAAACTTAACAATTACTATAAATATTATTCACTCGAATATAAACACCAGTTATTACGCCGCTGCAGCGGCGTAATAATTATAATGTCACTAGTGAAATTGTATATAGCGCGCTGCTTTGAAATACACCTGCTCTGCCATCAATACACTGAGAACTACGTAATTTGGTCGCAAAAGGGTGTATTTCCACTATCAACTTCTCTCTAAGTCGTCATCTCTAGGTGTGGAATTCAAATTGGTGTGAAAATTTAATGGAGCAAATTATACAACAACATGTAAAAGCTAAGATTATACAATAAAAAAACACGTGTACTGGGCATAAATCCATCATCGAAAGGGACGTTATGAACATCGACCTAACAGACACAAAGAACACCCAGAGTCGGACATCAATTTGTGGATTACACAACGTGTTGTCGCATGTGGGGATCGAAACGACTGCACCCGAGCAATGTTAAGCTGTGACTCTAAATCTACACTTATTTTCCAGTAGTTCCGTATATAGTACAAAGATTACTCAATGTTTTCTCATTACAAACATTTTTTCTTTTATCGTGCACACTTATAATAATAATAATAATCTTTATTGTACACCAAATGAATTTAAGACAGAAATTATAGCAGATTAATACATGTTGCACAAACGGCGGCCTTATCGCTAAAAAGCAATCTCTTACAGGCAACCCTTATGGAAAAGAGAAGTAAGGAGCCAGACATAGGGCAGTTTTGGCGTAGTAAGATACTAATGAAACAAAATACGAATACACACTATACTATACAAATAAACTAATAAATATACTATAATATAAATACATACATACATACAATAATATAATGGCTTAAGTAATGGGAGTAGACAATAGTAAAAAAGGGGAGAAAAAGAAAGTGTGAGTTTGACAATGTTATGGAAAGTTAAAAAGATAAGTAGTGGTTTTTCACTAAATTTTTAAAAGATGTGATATTTTGAGCCAGTTTGATGGAAACAGGCAATGCATTCCACAACCGTGCCGCTTAAACAGTAAAGGATTTATCGTAAAAAGTTGTGGAATGCATTGGAATTTCCAATCTCAAATTTACCGATGACCTAAGACCCGATCTTGAATGAGAGTCACTTAGGAACTTGAAGCGTTCTTTCAAATAAGATGGAGAAGAAGGATTGAAGAGAATATTATAGAGTAAGGAAAGAATGTGAGTATTATATCAATATCAAAATGGCTAATATGGCGTCGTCACAAAGTTCAATGGCATACGTATTTTGTTTAATAAATTTTCGTTCATTCTTGCCCGTTTCCAGTTTATAAAAGTATTAAAATTGTTCAAGCGGAAATCGATAAATCGAATGATATAACAAAATCGTGTTACAAGGGCAAAAACCGTTAAATATCAACGACCAATGATACCCAACCCGTTATTAACCTATGAGGTTAATATTGCAGTTGGAGTGTTTTCTATTATTAACCTATGAGATTAATATTGCAGTTGAGGTGTTAAAATCGAACAAATGGCTTTATATAGGTGTGAGGTAAGTGAAATATTTTTATATAAAAATTATTTTAAGTTTCACAAATCGTTTGTATTCATTTTTTCGATATAAACTTACGTGCCATTCTGGTTATTTCCAATAGACTTTATGTCTATTACCAGTTGCGCGCGGATCGGTGAGTCAAGCGCACGCGTTAGCCTAATCGTTCCGTACCGCTATGCTTTTGGATTTTTTTAAGTGTACCCTACGTAACTTATTATAATAATGAGTGATAAAAGTAATGCGAGCATAACATCTAGCTTGCCGAGGTTATTAAGTGACTGTAGTGAAAATGGATCTGATACTGGAGTGATGCACCAAGATGAAGATACTTTGAATATAACTAAGAATAGTTTAGAGATCGATGTTCATAGAAGTAAGAGAGTGAGAAGCGAAAGTAATGGGTGTGAAGAAATAGACGACGAAGGTTTTATTGCGGTTAATAGAAAGCCAAAGCGATTTCATCGAAGCTTGTCAAAGAATGGTAACTCGAAGAGTGAGATAGTGGCAGACCGAGTGGAAAACATTATTAAACATGAAGTATGTATTACAGCTAAGCAACCATTGCCAAAACAGATCGCTTTGGCTAAAATGATGAGGAAATATAACATAGATGGTATTAATAAAATTAAATATAAAAATAGTTTCAAAGTTTTGCTTCTGTTTGAGTCTGAAGAGAAAGCTAAAGTCCTACTAAATTGTAAGGAACTAGTAGATTTGGGGTTTAAATGCCAAACGACATATGAATTGAATATATCATATGGAATAATTAAACAAATCGATTTAGAAACTGATGTTGAGGAGTTAAAAAGCATATTGAGTTGCGATACTGAGATCATATCTATTATACGTCTTAAGCGCATAAATAATGAAGGTAGTTGGATTGATAGTGAGACAATAAGAATATGTTTCAAGGGAGCGACCTTGCCACCGTATATCTATGGATACGGTTGTAGATTTAAGGTCGAACCATACACGTTCCCCGTCTCGCAATGCTCTGGTTGTTGGAAGTTTGGACATTTTAAGAAATATTGCCCGGGTAGTAAGTTGCTTTGCCCTAAATGTGGACAGAATCACCCCAATTGTGACAGCAAAGTTTATACTTGCCTCAACTGCAATGGTCCACATATGTCGTTTGATAAAAGCTGTCCCATTTTCCAAAAAGAAAAAGATATTCGTAGTATTATGTGTAAAGAAGGTTGTTCGTACAGAAAGGCATTGGCGATATACCATACTAATAAACCGACTGAGAAAATAATTGAACAGAGTATAGACATATTAGATATAAATACCTTGGAGCAAACGACATCTCAGCCAAAGAGTTATCGAGATACATTATTGACCAATTTACCTACTACAAGTATAAGCCAGGAGATATGTGAAGAAGAGGATGACACGTCATCGAGTTTTGAGACAGTGAAACAAAATGGAGAGCTAAAATCAAGGCAAAAGAATAAAAAAAAGAGAAAATCAAAACAAAACAGAGCACGGGAGATATTTGACATTGAAGAGAATGAGATGGACACCTCCCAGCATTTAGAACGCAACAAGAATGAAGAAGACAATAGCATGAGCCGATCTAAAAATGTTCTGTTTAAATTATTTCACAAAACAAAGGAAATAATTATGTCTGACGCAGTTTTGGAAGATAAGATAAAAGGATTTTGCAAGATGATATTTGAAGAAATATATAAATATGTAGTAGAAATAATAAAAAGTGCTGATATCTTTAACAAAATATTCATTAACTGTAATGGATAATATAAGTAGAATAAATAATTATTGTCTTAACATTATGCAGTGGAACTCACAGAGTATTAAACCCAAATTAATGGAATTTGAAACACTTTTATTGAAGGATCGGATTCATATTGCAATCATCAGTGAGTCATGGCTAGATGAAGATACTCAGTTGAACATATCACAATACTATATCTATAGAAAAGACAGATCAGATGGGTATGGGGGTGTTGTAATCATGATACATAAGTCAATAAAATGTGAGTTAAAGCCGACTAGAATAAATAATAATGGGATAGAAATGATACATGTAAAACTATATAATTGTAAATATATAGATAACATTATTTCCCTCTATTGTCCATCATCAGTTCAAACGAGGCAGCAAGACTGGGATGATTTATTTTCTCTGTATACGAGTAAAACTTTAATAGCAGGCGATTTTAACGCCCACCATTCTAATTGGTCTAACAAAAATGATACTAGAGGATACCAGATTATGGATGCTGCATTAGAGAACAATTATGTACCAATTAACGATGGCAGCCCTACGAGGGTTAGATTAGTAAGTGGTGTTTTACAGCAAACATCACCAGATGTTACATTTACCTCGGCAGACATAGCAGTTCATTGTAACTGGAGTGTATTAAGTGAAAACTTGAGAAGCGACCACTTAATAATAAAAATTAATGTAAACTATCAGGATTCCGTACACTTTATAAAAAAAAGAAACTTTAAAAAGGCTGATTGGTCAAACTATTACAAAGACATTGAACAGTCATTTGCAAGAGTAAGTACTCCTACTGAGAACACACAACAAATGTACAGATTTTTTTTATCCATAATAAACAAGGCAGCAGATAAAAACATTCCATCAACTAAAATTTGCACTGATCCTCAGAGGAATTTTAAGCCTAAAGTTTATTGGAATCCAGATCTCTCAAAGTTGGTAGCAGAAAGAAGACTCGCGCTCCGTCAGTTTCGACGAAATCCAACCCCTGGAAACTTAGCTGTGCTAGAAGAAAGAACTGCAAAGGCCCGACGGGAGATACAACGCGCTAAGGCAAATAGCTGGCAGGCGTTTTGCTCATCTATAGATGGCAAGATGTCGTCTTCTGATATGTGGAGGAAAATTAAGTGGATCAAGGGCTACAGGCAAGATAAGTATTACGTTCCAATTGATAGGCGGCACGAATTATTATGTAACTTGGCTCCGGATTCTGTACAAGTTCCCAAACCTACAATTAGCTCAGTTAATTCATTATTAGAATCAGAATTCACATATCCTGAACTCAAAGCTTGCATAAAGAAGAAAGACACAGCTCCGGGTGACGATGCCATAACCTATTCAATGATATTTAACCTTCCCATGGTAGCTAAAATGTTCCTACTTCGCTTATACAATAATATTTTTAAAACCAGTTATATCCCCATTGAGTGGCGCAACGTTAAAATTATTGCTATACCAAAGGCGGGTAATACATTAAATAATTATTCCAAGGTTAGACCTATTTCTTTAATATCTTGCTTGTGTAAAATTTTTCATTTGATGCTAAGTAAGAGATTGGAATGGTTAGTCGAGCATAATAAAATTCTAGCATCTAGCACAACTGGTTTTCGGAGGGGTCGCTCATGTTTGGATTCCCTATCACATTTAGTCACAAGTATACAGATAGCTTTCACATATAATATTCCATCTTTAGTTTGTTTCCTTGACGTCGAAAATGCATACAATAATGTCTTGGTTGACAGCGTCGTCCAATCCTTAGATAGGATAAATGCAGGCAGTTTAATATGTAATTACGTGTGGGAATTTCTGAGGGAAAGACATTTAATAATTAAGGGCGAATCGGATAGTGAACACGATATCATTAGATGGACTAATCGGGGCCTTGCTCAAGGAGACCCAATGTCTCCTTTATTGTTTAATATTGTAACCCTCGAAATAACAAAACGAAACATAAATGGCATTGTGCAAATATGTCAATATGCTGACGACTTAGCTCTATTGGTTAATTGTCAGAAGTTAAACGACAGTATTATTCATATGCAGCATGCGTTAAATATTACTGTTGAGATCTTATGTGACATAGGTTTAGAATTATCAGCGTCTAAATCCCAGTATTGTTTGTTTAGTCGAGGCTTTCGAAGACCACAAGTTCAATTAACTGTTAATAACGAACCTTTAGTGGGGACAGACAATGTTAAGTACTTAGGTATGTGGTTGGATTCCTCTCTCAGATGGGGCAAGCATATTAACGAACTGCATTCGAAGTGTTCGAAATTAATAAATATACTTAAAGTAGTCACTGGATCTGGTTGGGGGATTCATACCATGCATTTAAGACGGCTATATATAGCTTTGATTAGGAGCCGAATAGATTATGGCAGTTTTTTATTTCATAATAGCGCTCAGTATAGATTGTACAAAATAGATAAGATCCAAAACCAAGCTTTGAGAATAATAGGCGGTTTTATTAGAACTACTCCCATTCATGTGATGGAGAGCGAATTATGCTTGCCTCCTTTACATGTAAGACGAACATACCTAGCATTTAAATACTGTTTAAAGGTTAAATCAAGGGCCAGGGACGCCACGAATCAGTTATTAACTAAGCTTACTACGCTTTCTACTAATACTTACTGGACAAATAAGAAAACACCGATGTTAATGACAATTTGGAACTCCATTAGCAAGGAAAGAATTTATTCTACTTGTCTCTTTGACATGTTTAATTTGAACGTTTGGTGTAGTTATATAGCTATTCACAATGTAGTTAGAATAAATTTAGAAAGTATTGAGCAGCCTAAAATAAATTACGAAAATAACTCTCTAAGGAATGACATTTTAGTAGAACTGAATAAAAAGTTTGATAATCACTGGTATAAATTGTACACTGATGGTTCAAAGGCCCCAGACAACAAAGTAGGCGCTGCGTATTATGATCCAGTTACTAAAAGAAGTGAGGGTTTTAAAATTGTTTCCGAGGTATCAATTATGACAGCTGAATTGCTCGCTATTTTAGAAGCGTTAAACTATGTTGATACATTCCAACATAATAATATTACAAATATTGTAATATTTTCGGACAGTAAAAGTGGTCTCCAGCATTTGGCACGATGCGCCTCTGGGTACAGAGGTGTACCGATTGCATATGCGATACTGCGTAAGATTCACTCACTTCTTTTAAATAACATCAACATAGTACTTCAATGGATCCCGTCACATGTCGGCTTAAGGGGAAACGAGGAGGCTGATAGATTAGCAAAATTAGCAGCTATATCTGGAATAGAAATTTTCATATTACCCATGTATTCGGAAGTTCTTAATAAATTTAAAAAATACTGTTATCATAAATGGCAAATACACTTTGATGAACTATCAAAATCAAAAGGCATATGGTATAAAACTATACAAAACCAGCCTCCTCGTATACCATGGTTCAATTGTAATGAAATTAGTCGTAGTATATTATTAACTGCATATAGAGTTCGTTCTGGACACATGCCATTGAAATCTTTTGCTTATAGAATGAAAAAAGTAGATTCTCCTAACTGTGAACTTTGCAACAAAGTAGAGGATGTGCAACATATTTTAATGGAGTGCGTCAAGAACGAACCAGAGAGAAATCATGTAATTAAGATATTAAATGCAAGCAAGTTAGATATAGGTATGTTTAATAGTTTCCTAGCTGATCCACTATCTAGGGAGGCTAAAATGATTTATGCCTTAGCTAATGTTTAATATTTTAATTTCAAGTATTGTATCAAATAACTAATTAATTTTTAGTATTTAATTTTAGACAATATTTTTTTCTATGTTACATTTAGTTTAGTACAATGGAATTGTCATGAACTGTGTTCAAAAATTCCTATAAAATAAAAGAAAAAAAAAAAAAAAAAAAAAATGTCTATTACGGTTTTTATCATGACGTTTGAGCCTGTTAACAAGAAAATAAAGCATGAAATTACTTCAAAACCAGTAATTTTTAAAAAAATCACTTTACATGTTTTATAAATTTTAATTATTAAATTATTTTACATGTTTGTAAAATAATTTAAAAGTGAGTGAAATGTATCGTTCGAATCGCTTTACTTCTTATGATGTGCTATTATTTTGTTACTTTACTATATCATCAATCACATTAACATGGCTTAACTAATGTACCTATATGTCAATTTGTCCGCGTGGTGACGGATTAAGAATACGGAATGTCACCACCCCATATCATCCCATGGATGTCGTAAGAGCCGACAGAGGGAGCATATAATGCAGGGAAGAACACTGTAAGAGAAGGAAAACTTGATACAAACCCTATACCAACCCGTTTGGCCAGCGTGGTATAGTAGGCCAATTCCTCCTTTCAAAGGAGAGGCCTAGTCCAGCAGTGGACTGTTATAGGCTGATGATGATGATGTCAATTTGGCGCAAATGTTTAGTTTTTATAGTATTGTACTCTTTATCGACTTACGACGGCGGCGAAGCTGTGCGCGGCCATTAGTCAACCATAATGTTTTTTATGATAGTATTGTGTTGTTATAACATGCATACTTTAGAGCTCAAGAATCTCCAACAATTACACAATATTCAAGACGAGGAAAGAACACAAGAACCTTGTTAGAAGAAGCACCATGTTTACCTAATTTGTTATTAATCGCTACATCAGGTGACTTTGACGAATTTGCATTTTTTCGTCGTGGCAATGAAATCATCCCTCAGATAGCGGTTGTGTACGGAAACTATGTTTTTATTATTTCGCTGAGGATTTCTGGCAATGTAGTTGATATGTTCCTTACGGACGTCGCAGTTGATTTTAGCACCTATTTTAGAAGCGATGGTGTACAGATTTTCAGATGAGGTTACTGGGACACCCTTAATCTCGATATTGTTGAGTCGCGATCGTTGCTCGTTTTCACGCATGGCGGTATCTAATCTCAGCAGCCGCTGTTCAAGTCGTGTAACATCTTCCTTGGTATTTTACATCAATTGAATTTCTCGGTAAATTTCATCTAATTTACCGGCAAGCTTATCAATAGAGGTGCGAACATATTTCAATGAAGTCCTGACGTCAGCCACTTCATTTTTTATTGCCTTAAGCTCTGCGAGATCAGCCTGGATAGACTTGACATTAACGCTCTACTGTGGTAGTGACGACATTTGTTTTGTAAGCCTTTTGAGTTCTCCATATATGTCACCCAGATCACCCTGCGTTAGCTTGCTTTGTGCCATTTTCTCTGTTTGCGGATTGCGACTCGCTGCTCCGGTCTTACAGGCAGTACACTTCCAAGTTGCTTTTCTCTCACCAAGTTTGCGGTATCCTCCCTCGGCCCGCACAGGGAAATCAAATCAAATTTATTGTAGTATAAATGTGCACTGTGGGCCTAAATTACTATGGTGACCTGGCATTCCCCTTTATTAAAAATAATTAGATACATACATAAACTCGCGCCTGTTTCCCGAAGGGGTAGGCAGAGAAACGCCATTTGCAACGATCCTGACATGTCTTTCTTGCTTTCACACACATCAAGTTTCTCATGCATACTCTTCAGTTTATGGCACTTCTGACCTGTCCTTTTTTTGAGGATATCTCCAATCTGGTAAGAGAACGTCCGCCTAGGCTTTCACCTTTGTCCTGTCCCATTCACACTTGGCATAGTTTTTACGAACTTTTAGGTACTTATTATTATCAACGAGCAGACATTGGACTCGACATTCAGCTATTAAAAATTTAAAACCAACACGATTTTAAATTGAGCTTGCACCTAACACAAGCTGTAAAACATAATAAAGCACTATTATATTCCAGGGCAGTGTGTTTGTGAAAATTCAAGAGATAAACGTACAAAACTTAGTGTTTTGCGTCCATTTTGAAAATGTATATGCAGTTGCGCAACTACAAAAATTTCTAGCCACTCCCGTAAGTGCGTTATTATTTCAGCTTAGACACAAACCTGAATAAAGCTACCAGGAATTTGTCTACTGCGGATAATAATGGAAAAGTTGGGCTTAGCAGAAGTTGACATTTTAGGCTACCAAATTTTTCCGTTCATTTATTTATGTTAGCACCATCAGGTGCTGACAAGGAATAGTCATAACCATCTATTAGGAAGGATGAAACCGGGGCTCAAAGTTGGAATCTATACATATTATAAAACAAAGTCCCCCGCCGCGTCTGTCTGTCTGTCTGTTCGCTCAAAACTCGAAATGTACTGGACACATTTTTATACGGTTTTCAACAACATCGAGAGTGATCCTTGAGGAAGGTTTTAGTGTATAATAAGTTTAGGTTTTGTGCAAACTAACGATATTACGACGATATTAGTTCAACGCACCGGAAAAAATTGAGCCGATCGGGAGTTTACCTCGAAAACGCTGCCAAAACCTTTTGAGCTATAACAAAACAATGTATGGTGGGATTGTACCTTTTTAATAGATCTACAAAAGAGTCCGCGATGGTATATGTCTATCTTCCAAGGATAACCCACAATAAACATATTTTGCTTTTACATATTACAATAAAATGATGGGCAATTTTCGAACCTAATTTTAACAATACAGTATTAATCCTTATTCAATTAAATAGGTACGTTAGATACGTTATGCATTTAATGTACTTAGATCATAATTGCCTTTTACACTATAATATTATGTCTTATGAGTTATCGCAAAATAAAATTTTCCGGGTGAGAAATTAATGTCGATGAAGCGTAGCGAAGATGTCGCTCACTTGCTATTACCCCTCCCGCACCACGCCTACCCGCCCGCTGAATTATCTTTACATAGTATAAAACAAAGCCTGTCTTCTGTCTGTCTCTCCCTATGTATGCTTAAATCTTTAAAACTACGCAGCGGATTTTAATGCGATTTTTTTTAATAGATAGAATGATTCAAAAGGAAGGTTTATATGTATCATAAATGTATTATATTGCATTGCACCCGTGCGAAGCCGGGGCGGGTGGCTAGTACATGATAAAAAGCAATTGCGCAACAAATTTAGTTTTAAGTGCCACTATGGCAGCGAGTTTTGAATTCAACGTAAACTATGACAAAAGACAATAAGGATTATTATAATCTCATCATAGAAGCTGATGAAAATCTGCACTGAAAAATAAACTAAAAAAATTATTACAATAATAAAGTATAGTAATAATTGAGTACAATAGTAGTTACATAAGAAGGTTTTCGCAGACGTTAGTCATAGTTACTGACAACATTCTGTTTGTAGGCACTAGATTACGTGACTCAACAAATAAAAGAAAATAGATTTCTGAGATTATTTCGTACACTGAGTAGCACGTTCCAAGGAGTATGTTCACTCAAGATTAGGTTCTTATGCGACATAATAAGATTAATGGCTTCGACGCCCTCAATTACAGTCTGCTATTCCCAAAATATTTACTCGAAAAGTAGGTTTTAAGCAACATCAATCCTTCACATTGAGAGAAATTTTTCATCAATCTAGTACGGAACAATAAAAACCCAGACAGATCTAGTATCCATTAATCTATCAAGAACTTCATCGTCGTTTTTATTCCGATATAATTCAAATGTTATATTAATCTGAAGACTGTCATCTTCTATAAGTGTATTAAGTTTGTCTTTTTAATGTGGTCACTGAATGCCACCGGAGCATTGTTTGTATTACGATGTTTCGCCTTATCTAGAGGAAAGTTTCACCACTGTACGACAAGTTACTATAAAATAATTTTGTACATTACCTACTAAGTACTTGGCGTTTATCCAAAAATTAACAGTTTCTCCAGGTAGTACCTTTGGATAAGACATCCAGAGGTGGTTAAACTAGCCTTTAGTGTTTGATGACGGCACGACATTACATTCATGAATGTGTGGAGATAAATTAGAATTAGCAATGGAATGAAATAGCAGTTTTAAAAATGATAATAAAATTTCTTGAAATTGTCAATAAACTGATAATAAAACTGAAATTACCATTTTCATTTTCCATATGCCAAAAAGTGCAAAATTCAAAAGAGTACATTTTTTATATAACTAGGACATTGTATATCAATGATGAAAAATAATGTTATTTCGAAATATATGTACTTATGTACTTTATGACCAAATTTTATTTCATTTCATTTCATTTCGTTTCGTTTCGTTTCGTTTCGTTTCGTTCCGTTCCGTTCCGTTCCGTTCCGTTCCGTTCCGTTCCGTTCCGTTCCGTTCCGATCCGATCCGTTCCGTTCCGTTCCGTTCCATTCCATTCCATTCCATTTTATTTTATTTCATTTCATTTCATTTCATTTCATTTCATTTCATTTCATTTCATTTCATTTCATTTCATTTCATTTCATTTCATTTCATTTCATTTCATTTCATTTCATTTCATTTCATTTCATTTCATTTCATTTCATTTCATTTCATTTCATTTCATTTCATTTCATTTCATTTCATTTCATTTCATTTCATTTCATTTCATTTCATTTCATTTCATTTCATTTCATTTCATTTCATTTCATTTCATTTCATTTCATTTCATTTCATTTCATTTCATTTCATTTCATTTCATTTCATTTCATTTCATTTCATTTCATTTCATTTCATTTCATTTCATTTCATTTTATTTCATTTTATTTTATTTTATTTCAGTTCAGTTCTGTCCGGTTCGGTTCTGTTCTGTTCCGTTCTGTTCTGCTCTGTTCTGTGCTGTTCTGTTCTGTTCTCTTCTCTTCTGTTCGGTTCGGTTAAGTTCTGTTCTGTCCGGTTCGGTTCGGTTCGGTTCGGTTCTGTTCTGTTCTGTTCTGTTCTGTTCTGTTCTGTTCTGTTCTTTTCTATTCTATTCTATTCTATTCTATTCTATTCTATTCTATTCTGTTCTGTTCTGTTCTGTTCTGTTCTATTCTATTCTATTCTATTCTATTCTATTCAATTCTATTCTATTCTATTCTATTCTATTCTATTCTATTCTATTCTATTCTATTCTATTCTATTCTATTCTATTCTATTCTATTCTATTCTATTCTATTCTATTCTATTCTATTCTATTCTATTCTATTCTATTCTATTCTATTCTATTCTATTCTATTCTATTCTATTCTATTCTATTCTATTCTATTCTATTCTATTCTATTCTATTCTATTCTATTCTATTCTATTCTATTCTATTCTATTCTATTCTATTCTATTCTATTCTATTCTATTCTATTCTATTCTATTCTATTCTATTCTATTCTATTCTATTCTATTCTATTCTATTCTATTCTATTCTATTCTATTCTATTCTATTCTATTCTATTCTATTCTATTCTATTCTATTCTATTCTATTCTATTCTATTCTATTCTATTCTATTCTATTCTATTCTATTCTATTCTATTCTATTCTATTCTATTCTATTCTATTCTATTCTATTCTATTCTATTCTATTCTATTCTATTCTATTCTATTCTATTCTATTCTATTCTATTCTATTCTATTCTATTCTATTCTATTCATTTCTATTCTATTCTATTTTATTCTATTTTATTCTATTCTATTCTATTCTATTCTATTCTATTCTATTCTATTCTATTCTATTTTCTTTTTTTTATTCGGAAAACTTACAGCTAGCATTTACATAGATAATATCGTCGGCTTATTGCAAGAACTCATTAACTGCCAAAAATCACTAAGTACGTTTTTATCTTTAATGGACTTCTTTTGACACATTCTACAAAAGGCAAAAACACACTTATTTCTATCTAGTCAAATTTAGGCGTTACGACCTTGCCATTAAGTCCATAACTGCATCTTTCGCAATGAAGCATTTACAAAAAAGTCACTAAGCTGCTCAAGTTATTTTTATTAAATAGATAATTATTAAAATAACAGCATTCATATTATACAGAACTCATTTTTACCATGCAATTAACTTTATCGAAATAAGTGTAGCATAAGTAGCTTAGAATTAGGTTCGATAAAGTTCATTATTTGTATTTAATTACTTTCTGTTATTAATAATTGATCAAAAGTGCACAATAAGTAATCTTAATGAAGTTTATCGAAATGAATTTAATACAAATCATAATATTTAAGATTTCCCTAAACTCATGTATTGTTTTTAGACAATATATAATAACACGCGCCATGTTTACGACCACCCGGTAGTAAACATAAACTTCATAAAAAAGTGACGTAAGGAGTTTTGACAGCTGAAAGGTTAACAAAACCAAAGTCATGGTCATAGAGAGGGAAAATAGTGTTACTGAATGATAGGACACGAAAAAGCGGAACAAGTGAACGAGTTTGTGTATTTTGGGGTCTTTGTTTACGAGAGATGGAAAATGAGAGGCAGATGTTGAAAGAAGAGTGAAAGTAGGAAAGGAAGTGTCAATGGCGCCTTACAAGCTATCATCAGCAATGGTATTATCCCAAGGCAGGCTCGCCTTGCTATGCTTCAGGAAGTTTTGGCGCCAACATTGATGTATGGTAGCGAATCATGGGTATAGCAGAAGAAGCATAAAAGTAGAATCAATGCTGTAGAAATGAGAGCTTTGAGAAGTATGTGCGGTGTAAGTCTGATAGATAAAGTGCGTAACAGTATGATACAGGCAAAGTGTGGTCTAAAAGAAGATGTAGTGACAAAGATCGAAAAAATAATGTTGCATTGGTTTGGACATTTGGAACGGATGGATGAAAGAAGAAATACGAAAGAAGCCTATCATGCGAGAATGAATGGAGATGTCGGTAGGAGGCGCCCAAGGCGGAAGTATGCTGACCAAATAGGTGACGTACTGAAAAAGGCCAAAATTAAAAGTACCCATAACCGACGCGCATGCATGATGGATGAGGTTAATGAATGTCAAGGAAGCGAAAGAGGTATGTTCGAACCGTAGCATGTGGCATAGTCTATGCCTAACCCAATGGGAGACGATAGATAGATGATTTTAGTTACTTTTTATTTTGTCAATCGTATAATTTAATTAAATTAACATCAGTGAACAGAATATTGTAACTTCTTGCAAGCTACGTGGTTCCTCTTTCTGACAAGCTACGGAGTTTTGTAATTTATCCATGTTAAAACTAAACGTAACTTATCACTTTCCAAACTGCACTCCTTCCATTCTTGACCTTATTTTGGTGTCTTCTCCTTTTTTGTTTACAAGGATGGTCAAGGAACCCCAGAAGTGTTCTCTTATCACGATCTAGTATTTGTCTCTTATAAAATACGCCCACCCAAAACAAAGCCTAGATTGTCTTGCTGCGCAATTTTAGTGGCATGGATCTTGACACATTTGATCTGGTCTGACAATTTCTTAAGACTTTGGGAGTTGGTAAGAAACGGCAACAAATCATTCCAAATAATATTAACCTCGATTCTCTTATTACACATTTCACTACTTCGTCAAAATTTGATGCAATTACAAAAATAACCACTTTTGAATATCTTTTATCTTTGCTAACCCCAAATTATTCTCGTTTTATCTTCACGCATTTTTCCGCTTGTGACGTTAAGAAGAGTATACTGGCAGTGACGTCCAATGCAGGCAATGATTGTCTAAGCCGCAAAATGATCCATTCTTCCCATCCTAGGTGAAGTTTTTCCAGTCCTATGTTACATCCTTAACCATTCAATAGCTCGTATCTTTCCACCAAGTTGGAAAGATGCACTAATAATTCCTTTACCTAAGGAATCCCAACCCTGCTCCTTCTCCGAATTTCGACCCATATCCATACCACCTTTCCTAACAAAAGTTCCTATCAATCTGGTGCCCGCCCCGGCACAGTACTGTCACTGCATTGCTTCGTTTCACAGATGACATTAGGCTGGATATGGATAGTGGCAATCTGACGGTTTTGACTCTACTTGATTTTATTAATGCTTTTAGCACTGTCGTCGACTTTTAAGTTATACTTGGCATATCACGCTCTCTTAACGTATCTCCAACGGCAATTGACAGGTTTCACACTTACCTATTTGGTCGCCGGCAACGTATATGCATTGAAGACACTTATTCCACTTGGTCTTACACAAATGCCGGTGTGCCACAGGGTGGCGTGCTATCTCCTTTATCTTCGCAATATTTACGTATTCTATCTAAAACCAATTACTTTCATCCTACCACCTTTACACAGAAGATTTGCAAATTAACACGCAAGCTCCGTTAAATAAGTTAGCGGAAGCCTGTACTAACATTAGCTGGGACCTGACACGTAACTGTGAGTGGACCACGAAATATGGACTTAAAGTCATCATCAGCCTTTAATAGTCCTCTGCTGGACCCTAATCCAGTAGTATAGTAGGCCAAACGGGTTGTAATAGGGTTTGTATCAAGTTTTCCTTCTCTTACAGTGCTGTTCTCTGCATAATATGCTCCCTCTGTCAGCTATTACGACACCCATGGCATGATATGGGGCGGTGACATTCCGTAATCTTAATCCGTCACCACAAGGACAAGAAAATCCTGATATTGGACTTAAAGTAAATCCTGATTAAACACAACTGATTGTTGTCGGCAGCACCAAACTCGTCTCGAGAATTTTTTGGTCCGAACTGCCACGCATTAGTTTCGGAAAGGATCTTGCATTCAGCAAAACCGTAAGGAATTAAGATATTTACTTTGATCATACTATGTCATAGAGATCTCAAATCCTGGAAACGAGTCGCAAACTATTTGCATCAGCAGGTTCGTTGCGTAGATTACGCAACTACCTTCCAACTGCCTCTAAGATTGCGCTTGCTCAAGCTCTGCTTCTGCTTATAATTGACTACGCGGATGACAGCTATCTTGACTCCACTGAAGAGCAGCAAGATAAACTTAAGTGTTTCCAAAACTTTTCCAAACGATTTATATTTGGATTGCGCAAATATGATCACGTTTCATATTTTCGCAACAAACTTAAGTGACTGACAGTTTTCGGAGAAATACTCACATTCTTACATTGTTCTATAGTGTACTATTTAGTCATAATAATTATCCCTCTTATCTCAAAGAACGGTTTAAGTTCCTCCATGACACACATGTAAAGTCCTTGAGGTCGTCTGAGGATCTAACGCTGGAGATGCAAATTACTTCAACAAATCTTTTACTGTTCAGACTGTGCGACTGTGGAATGCTTTACCACTGGAGATCCGAAGAGCAAACTCAATAAAACTCTGTTAATTACCAATTTATTTCGAATAAACAAGTGATGACAGACTTACATGGAAAGTTGTTTTGTGATAAAAAATTGGTATTTTGTTTGTTTGGAAGAATTTAATTAAATTTGTTTTTCATATGGCTACTTAGTACTCTTTAGTTTATTATAATACCAGTTATCCCTTTTATTAAATAAATATTTGATTAGATTTTCGTTGTTTTATTTCAATTTAAGAAATAATTAATTCACATACCGAACAGACTTACAGTAGCCAGAAGTCATTAACTTTTATTTTGTGTTTAAAAAAAGTAAATAACTTTGTAGGATTAGCGACCCTCACTTGTTTTTATTAATATACATATTAGGCTAATCGAACACATTAAATTTTTCATCACCGTAAGTATATTTAGGATGATATGGGTAAATCAATATAACCTCTAACTAAAGCGAACTAAAATACCGTTTATCTCAGAATAGTGAATATGTCACATTATGACTTCTTGCAATAAGCCGACGATATACAGAATAGAAGTAGGAAGGCCAATTACAAGTTTTCACAACTAGTATGTAACATCGTTTCAAAAATTAGCAGGTATAGATCGGTTGGTTAGCTGGTATAAATATAAATAGTAAATAATTAAAAATAAAATAATGTTATCAAGTGAACACAAAAATAAACTGGAAACTTATATATGTGTAAAGTTTAAAGCATCTGTGAGAAAAAACTGTTTGCCATGATCTTTTTAAGCTGAGAGACACTGGTATGAAATAAGTCTATCTCGTCCGATACTCTATTAAATGTTTTCGCCGCACGAACAGTAAGCCTATTTTGCCTGTACGAAGTCCTGGCCATTTGTACGTGTAGTAACTTGGTATTCCGTAGAAATATAGGCCGTGTTACAAATCCTATATTACCCAGCAAATCGGGACCAACTATCATATTATTAGCTACCTTACAAAGGTAAGTCACATCTGCTATACGTCTACGCTCGTACAATGGCAATATATGAAACATTTTACAACGTGAAGTATAACCGAATATATTTATGCGATTTAAATTGTAGGAATAGTAAAAACCGTTTTTGAATGCGTTCAAACCTGTCAACATAAACATTGTAAAATGGATTCCACAACTGTGAAGCGTACTCTAAGCGGCTACGGACAAAGGCACAATAAAGAATTTTAAAACCTCTTACGTTTTTAAAGTCACTAGAAAATCTCATAATGAAACCAAGCGCTTTACTAGCCATCTTTACAATGTTGTCAACGTGTGCTTCAAATAGTAGTTTTGAATCAAACGTGACGCCCAAGTCTCTAACCACATTCACTTTTGTTAAATCCGTGCCTTGCAACTTGTAATCCAAGGTGATGGGTAGAGGCTTTCGGATAAAGGATTGGACAAAACACTTGGATACATTTAGATCGAGTCTGTTCACAAAACAATAGTTTTGCAGACGCTCTAGGTCTTGTTGAAGGAGAAGATAGTCTGAATCTTGTGCGATAGGACATAAAACTTTCATATCATCGGCGAATAATAGAGTTTTAGAGTTGAAAAAGCAGGAGTCTATGTCATTAATAAATATAATAAATAGCAGGGGGAATAATATAGAGCCCTGCGGAATTCCAGATGGTATTTGCACAGGAGCAGAGGAGTAACCATTAAGAACCACTGTTTGACAGCGGTTTTCAATGTAATTCTTGAACCATCTGAACAGATCCCCTCTAACGCCCATAACTTGCGTAATAGGATAAAATGATCTATTCTATCGAATGCTTTTATATTATCTGTATAAACCACGTCAATCTGGGAGGGTTTAGACCTAGGTATAGACATAACGCTTGTCAGATATTCAGTGCAAATAATCAAGTTTGAAACCGGGGACCAGTTTTAAGAAAGCCATGTTGGAAGTTATTTAATGATTGTTTGACACTATTATAAACCGATGTATAAATAAGTCTTTCCAACACTTTTGCAAAAATACAATGTTTAGATATCGGTCTATAATTCTCTATCTGATATTCAGGTCCCTTTTTATGTATGGGTGAAATTAAAGCTGACTTCCATATGTGGGGAACGATCCCTTCATTTACCGGGCGTTTGAATAGTATGGTAAGAGGGGTGGATAAACTTTTGGCACACTTTAGTATAAAAACAGGTGGTATACCATCAGGACCTGCAGACTTGTTTATATCAATAGACCTAAGGTGTTTGTATACATCACTTTGGCTTACTTCCACAGAATTGATATCAGCAGTACTGTGATACTGTGAGTGAACTGAACTGTCTTCGTTAGTAGTACTACTTTGTAGAAAATTACAGTAAAAATAGGCGTTAAACATATCACAAATTACCTCCCCCTGACCTAAAGAGCGTTGTCCATATTTTATTGTAGATGGAAAGTTATTAAAAGGACTGTTTTTGTTTAACGTATGACCAGAAAGCCCAAGATGATCTGTTAACATTTACCTATATAAAAGTTATGTAAGCATTATACATTTCATTCTCTAAATATTTAGCTCGATGACGCAGAATTAAAAAATACTCGTAATATGCTAAGTTGCCGAATTTTTATATTTCTTATGAAACTTGAATTTTTCTTTTAATACTTTTATAAATGGCGTTTTATACCATGGGGGCTACTTAGAGGCGGGTTTCAAGTTTTTGTGAGGTACGTAAGCGTCACGCAGATGATAAAGTCTACTATAAAATAATGCGAGTGCATCCTCTAACGTCCCAATCCTAAGAGCACTGGCCCAGTCAAATTGATCAAGCTCACGCGATATCACTGTAAAATCAGTTAATTGATACATGTATTTTATTCTAGTTTGAACTGGTAATGTATGATATTTAATAAAGTCCACGGAAATATTTAGGCTAACATAGTGGGGATCTTCTGGAACTAGAGGATCGGCAGACTTCTTTACGCAAATATGAGTATTACACAAAATTAAATCGAGTATTCTCGTCGTTTGCATTTTTATTAGCGTTGTAATGGAGAAGGTTACAAGTACTCATGTTGTGTAAGCCCTTTGATGATGTATCGAAAAAAAATTGCCTGTGTAAGCCCTTTTATATTCGTTGGCTGCAGCGAATATCCATCGTCCGAAGGGGTGCAAATGATGTTGGGTAGATTAAAGTCGCCCAGAATAATAACGATATATAATAGAATATATAATAGAAATATATAACAGAATATAAAATAGATATATGTAATAAGTATTTTGTTAAAATGAAACAAACAGCTCATATGTGTTGCTCTGTAAAATAGGTTTATTGCTTTAACAAAATAACAAATCCTTCATACATGATAAACATAATATTAGTAAGGTACTAACCTGTAAAATAGGAAACAACATTAAAAGCTTTTTGCTTATAACGTTTTATGTACAACAAAGTTATTATAATAAAATATTTGTTTTAAAGATCCTCCATTAATATAATCCAACAAATCCTGAGTGCACAGTAATTATGTAGACCGACCATAATGAATAGCGCTGTCACTACAGCCAAAAAGGTTAGCGTTAGGGAATTATATTAAATAAATTGAATGAAGAGTGAGCTTCATTTACATCTCCATCCCCCCCCCCCCTCTTTTTAGAGAATCAAATCAAAAGAAAATCAAAAATCTTCGGAGACTGGAATAAGCTTAGTAATGTGAAACAAGTTTGATTCAAGTTTTTTGTATCCTGTATTAATTCTATAAATCGAGTTAGATATTTTTTCTACGATTTTATAAGGACCAATTTTTAATTCATCAAGTTTTTTCCTATTTAGCTGATTCCCATTTTCCACATAAACTGAATCTCCTACTTTAAATTGAATAAATTTTCTGTTTTTGTCAAATTGTTTTTTATTATAATTGTGTGATTTTAAAGTTCGTTCCATGGCTATTCTCCTATCTTCTAATAAATCATTTTGTGTTAAATATTTTTCTAACTCGTCAGGTATGATATTATTTATTTTTCCTTCCATTAAATAAGTAGGAGAAAATCCTGTGACTGAGTGTTCAGTTTCATTATATCTATTGGTACATTCATGAGCAATAGTTGTCCATGCTAGTTTATTATTATTTTCATTAATTTTACATCTTATTTTATTAACTAATGTCTGATTTAATCGTTCGTTTAAGCCATTTGAAAATGGTGCATTAACCGCGGTGAATATAATAGGTATGTTTTCTGTTTTTAAAAAACTTTTGAATTCCTTTGAATTTATGCCTGGGTACTGATCAGATAGAATCATTCCAATGTTATTTTCTGGAATAACTTTTTTTATAAGTTTTATGAAATCATTTGCATTTTGGGTTTTTGATGTTAAAATATAAGCATACCTGGTGAAATGGTCTACCAATAAATGCAGATATGTTTTTGTTGAACGAGAGCCACCAAATCCACCAATGGTGTCTATGGAGACTATTTCGAAAGGGTAAGTAGCCGGACCCAGATGAGACATCAAACCGTATTTCAATTTTATTCTAGATTTATTTTTTATGCATATTTGACAAGTATCACAGATTCTTTTTACATTATGTAATAAATTGTTTGCTGTATAGAATGGTTTGATTTTATTTTCTGTTTGTTTTATTCCTATATGGCAATATTTATAGTGAATATTTTTTATTAATTCTATACTAAACTCCTCAGTAAGTACGATTTTTTCCTTTTTTCCTACTTTTTTGAAATATATATTATCTTTAAGTAATAGTTTATTTTTATTCAGTAATAGTTTTTTTTTATGTTGTTTTGTAATAAGTATTTTGTTAAAATAAAACAAACAGCTCATATGTGTTGCTCTGTAAAATAGGTTTATTGCTTTAACAAAATAACAAATCCTTCATACATGATAAACATAATATTAGTAAGGTACTAACCTGTAAAATAGGAAACAACATTAAAAGCTATTTGCTTATAACGTTTTATGTACAACAAAGTTATTATAATAAAATATTTGTTTTAAAGATCCTCCATTAATATAATCCAACAAATCCAGAGTGCACAGTAATTATGTAGACCGACCATAATGAATAGCGCTGTCACTACAGCCAAAAAGGTTAGCGTTAGGGAATTATATTAAATAAATTGAATGAAGAGTGAGCTTCATTTACATATATAATAGAATACATATATATATATAATTCATAACGATATCGTTTAATTTTGTGTAGAAGCAAGTCAATTGTGTTTGCAATGAATTACCCATATTTTGTTTACATAAATAAGCTGTACAAATGTGTATCTTATTTGATATTTTAGGTTTAGAACGTAAAAATTTCAAAGTTACCTACATAATTATCTTCGGCAGATGAACACCACTCACTGGCAATGAGAACACCGCCACCCAAAGTCTGATTAGTATCACTGTAAGATGTATCACGCCTCCAAACGAGGTAACGGTCATCAAACAGCTCACTGCTACTAAAATCACTATTCAACCATGTCTCCGTTAAGCACACCACATCGTCGTTATGCAAACATATATTTCTATAAAAAGTTGTTGCCTTTGTCCGCAATCCACGTACGTTCTGATAAAATAATTCAATCATTTCTTCAATTAATAAATGTTATTATTATATAATCGACAGTTGAACATTACGCGTAAACTTATGATATCGTTCTAAACCATTGATGCACGGCGAAGAGTACAACGGATAAAAACATACTGACCCATAGAAAATATAAAGGCTTATTATAATAATACGATTTAGTGCAAAATAAGTAGTAGTTGAGTTAAACTCGTTAAGGTACCGTAGCAAATATAAAAAATACCTGGAACTTATCAAAGCTAAAGCTGCTGTATTTAAAAGCGGATAAAAATCAAAATAGATAGACATAATTGACCGTCCCTGCTATTGTTTTCGCCAAAGGCCAACGAAGCTAATAGATAATAAGTGTAAAACATACCAATGTTACTCAAACTTGTTAAACACATATTGCATACAGAGTTAGGTATTCTAATGATTTCTAAAGAATTTTCTTTAAGTCCGCCTCTGTCTTGATTGCATATGTAGGGTATATTACGTTTTTTTTACTAATATAGTGCAGTTCTTCACCCAAATGTAAGAAAAATCCTTTTATCTAGCCAAGTTTTTCGCCTTATTGAGTAGTTGCTTGTTCTCCAGAATGAGGTGGTCGTTAATGTAGCACAATGTACATTGGACGCCGTCTTTTGCTTCGATGTTGCAACGGTGACAAGTGAACACGGTTGATAATGACATGGTAGTAAATAAAATAAGAAGTGATTATACTTTGAGGAACTCAGACAATATGCAATGATAGTGTGGGTACGTACAGTACAGTGTGGATACGTGTAGCAAAGCACTACCGACCGAATGAATTTTAGGGAAACAATGTCCCATAACATACAATTACGTACCTCCTTCACGCGATTATTGAGTGATTTAAGTAGCATCAATCCTTATCATGGAGAAGTATTTGTCATTAATCTAGTACATAACAATACCCAGATAGTTCTAGTATCCATTAATCTATCAAGAACTTCATCTTCGTATTTATTTCGATGTAATTCAAATGTTACATTAATCTGGAAACTGTCATCTTCTATAAGTGTATTAAGTTTATCTTTTTAATGTGGTCACTGAATGCTACCGGAGCATGGTTTGTATTACGAGGTTTCGCCTTATCTAGAGGAAAGTTTCACCACTGTACGACAAGTTGCTATTAAAGAATTTTTTAGATTATTGAGTCACCTAACAAGGTAAATCATAAACAGTTATAGTCCACGTTTAAAAATACCGAGTTCAAGATCAGGACAGTAAAAAAGAAATATCTTACGCACAAAACGATATTTTGCATCACAAACGGCTCAGTACCGGATAAAGGGATAAGATAATATATAATATCGGTAGTCAGGCGTTTAAGATTACAAATACGAGGAAAAAACTCGAGAGGTATACTACCAGTATTTTTGTTGGGAGTAAATCTGTAATTTATATGAGGTAAATATGCTAAAACGCCTATGTTAATATTTTGATGATGAATAAGTATTGAATGCATACGAAAACAAACATATGTATACAACGCGTCTCAGTGCTGGACAGGGACAACTCTCCTTCTCTTCTCACTATTAGGCCCCAGTCCCCAAGCCACGTTCGCGTGGACAGATTTCACATCCTCCTCTACAGCCTTTCGCAGTCCAATGCTGTACTCAAGCCACTCCTAATTAGCTTCACACTAGCACGGTGAGTCAATAGGAGGATTTGACCTTTTGAGAATTTAATTTATCTTTTCAAAATACCATGGAGACTAGAGACACGCAGACTTTACACAACATTTTCATTCACTGATTAACCTATTATGACTATTTTCCCTTTTTGGTTACAGCGCTATACTCGGTCTGAATTTACTGTTTCTTTCTATTACGTAATGTTTTAAATTATTTTTCTCTGTTCTATTCAAATCATTGAACATTTCTTCATGCTAAAAATACGAAGCGAGTCTTAAAATCGTTAACTCGGAACGAAAAAATAATGTCAAATGCCACTCTTTGTTTCGCGCGCTCCGTGATTACGGGCTTATCGTATGCGTGTAATTAAATATTTTTATACTATGATACATGTTTTTTTTTATTTAATTCGGTGAAAATAGAATCCCTCTACAGTTAAAATTCATAAAATATGTATGTCATTGATTTACTTTTTAAAATAATCCTTTTTAAAATACACAAAGTGTTTTTTTCAACGATAGTCAATGTTCGCTGCTAAGTATAATAAATAAGAAAGTAAATATCAACAATAAATTCATACGACTTGAAAGAGTCATTTATAAGGTTGAAAAAAAAACATCACTTCAACTTACTCATGTTACCGACTTATCAACAATAAATGTTTATGTTAGCGCGCCCATCTGGAGAGCGGCGGCGCGACATTTTGTTTAGAACGTGAGCGGTCAAGTGAATCCGGCGAATTGGCGCTAGCGGTCAAGCGGTTAACGAGTGATAATAATTGACAATATAATTTAGTTCGCACTTTATTTCGACAAGACCCTGTGATCAAAACCAAACTCCTCTGTGCAGCATTTCATGAAGCTCAGCACAAGCTGTAATATAATAAACCGATACGTTGAAACTTATTTTTAGTTTCATTTTCCTCAACATCTTGCGAGGAGCATGTTTAAATTGTACTGATTCACCAACTCTTTCCGAAATGTTTTCTGTTTACATTAGTAGCCCTCAATATTTCCGTATGGTGTGCTTGAACCTTCTCACACTTGGCAATATGAGTATGTGCTCAGAATTTGGGCGTTATGTCGCCTGTGGATACAAATGTAAAGTTATGGGCACAATGCGATCGTCCATATCACGGACCAGAGATATGAAGGCACGAATGTGCAATTTCTATGTGTTTTGAATGGTGATACTGTGTGAAGGTGACAGTGGGTCGGAATTTTTATTTGTGTAAGTGAACAATTATGGTTTAATCCAATTTGTTCACCTGGGTGAACAAAGTAGACTTTTTGGTGTCCACTTCTCACCTTGGAATGATTTTAACTAGGTGCTAGTACCCCTCTATCTATGTGTTTTGAAGTAATTCGAGATAAGTCCAGAACTTTGTTCACCCAGAAATTGGTTTTTAAATTAAATGAAGAAAGCGACTTTTTCTAATTCATCTTGTGGTGTTTTATAACGCATGCTAAAATGCTTTGATTACATTCATTACATTTGATTACATTCAACTTAATGTTAAATACACTATAATTCACATGTTAATCGGGGTCGTAGCTTCGTCGGTCCTTTGTTTCGGTATTTTTGCAAGTGTTATGATCACGGATGCACTGAAGTATTAACGGGTGAATGATATTTATGAGCAAGTAAAAGTTTACGTGCTTTCTCGCTCGGTTATAAGGTTATTTCACCCTGAACAGTATTTTTGTCATCTCTTACTAAATCGGGTATACCGCGGAATATCTGCTCGCGGTTTTGTTATTATATCATGGTGTATACATGTGGATATCTGGGTGTCAAATATTTGACAGCTAAAACTCGCCATCACAATTGTTTTCTTTTTTATCTTTGTAGTGGCATTCTGATGTCACATATATAAGAGTAGCTTAACTGAATTTGTCGAAACCTCGATACAAAAGTAGTTGAGCGTAGCCGATTTTTGTATTATTGTTTTTTACATTATTATTGCCATGTGATTGACGGCATAGAATACAAGTGTCACTACCCCCTATCTTCAGGTGGGTGTCGTAAGAGGCGACCAAGGGATAAGACGATGCAAATACCATCTTTGCGTAGAGACGGAAAACTCGACATCAAACCCTATACGACTGCCTCTCGTTGGTCTCGCGACATAAATGTGCGCGTGGGATCGGGAGGTCTCGGGTTCGATTCCTGGGTCAGGCAGTGTTATAGGGTTTTTCTGTCACGAAATTCTCAGTAGCAGCACGGAGTCTGGAAATGTGCCCGGTACGGCAATAGGCTCGCCCCTTATTACGTGGGACTAAAGTATATCTGGCGAAAAGTGGGTGTAGAAATACACCTCTGCCTACCCATTCGGGGATATAAGGCGTTTTTTACTGCTCTGATATTAATAAATTTACTACGGTAGTACATTTATCTATTTTGTAAATTTGTCATCAATTAATCCATGATAAATTGGATGTATATGTTTGATTTGATTTGATGTAGATGAAACAAATTTTCGGGCTAATTTTTTCCTACCATTAACCTAATATAGAAATTTCGTTTGAGTGAAAAGTAATATCAACAATATAAAATTTGAATAAGAATAATTAGTAGATTATTATATAAAATTTCACCCTCAATTTTGCGCAATACTGATGATATCTAACATCGGTTAAGAACTAAAGTGGCTGTACGTTGTATTTTTACTTTAATACTTATCCGCCGTAACACTAATATTAGGTATGGAGTCTGGCTGATAAAACGCACGCATTTTGATCTCAAAATGTAATTCATGTAAATAACAGTGTTTTCTGATTACGAAAAGCTTTTTAAAACCAAATTAGGGTACATAGTTCCTAGGTATCATGTCTTTAGTAATAGGCCAAATTAGTTCCCAATTTCTTTTTAAGTTTGAAATCAAATATGGATAAGATTCTGTATTGTATAATTATAAAGAAGTAAATCCCTAATTTACACTTTCTATAGCTTCTGGGACTAGCGATAAAACAGTCGATAAGTAAGGTTATGACAAACAGCACCAAACATCTCTATGTTTGGTGCTGTTTGTCATAACCTTACTAACATACTGTATCTCCTGCCCATCCACCTTGACTCTTCAAGGTGGATGGGCAGGAGATACAGTATGTCGATGAGTACATCTATTTGGACCAGCTAGTTTCATTCGAAAACAGGCTAGAAAGAGAAATCGCGAAACCGCTTGGAAAAGCTTCTGGTCCATGAAGACGCTAATGAAGGGGATCTGCCGATTTCCCTGATGTGTATTCTGCCCATTCTAACCTACGGTGCTCAAACCTGGTCGCCTACCGAGTTGCAAAAGTCGCACCTTGCGCTCTGCCAAAGAGTTATGGAGCGCAGCATCCTTGGTATTTCACTCAAAGATAGGACACGAAATACTAAGCTGCGCTCAAAAACTAAAGTTATAGATGTGAGAAAAAAGGCTGCCGGCCTGAAAAAGAACCAGGCGGGCCACGTCAGCCGTATGCACGAGGATCGTTGGGCGAAAATCTCGACACTATGGGTGCCAGAAGATGGACGACTTCGCAGGGGCCGGCCCCGAAAGTGATGGCGGGATGACCTGGACGCCTACCACAAGAGTTGGCTGGAGACTGCAGGCGACAAGAAAGTATGGAAAGATTTGGGGGTGGCCTTGGCCCAGCAGTGGGACAGTACAAGCTAATGAAAAAAAATAGCTTCTGTGATCACCTATAAGTAACCTCTAAATTTAAACAATATCAGAGCCATGTTATAACGGCTCACCTTCCTTATATTTCATAGCATTGTAGGTCTCAAAATAAAGCTAAAAAAAAAACAAGAAGGACTTGTAAGAATATCACAATACAATATCATAAAAAATAGCAATTGTAAGTAACGTAACAATTAAGACTGAAATACGTGTACGAAACCAACGAATTAAGCCTAAATTGTATTCACTTAATCGAGAAATCTCAACAAGATTGTCAATGATTAATGAATTTCGTGCTGACGTTACATTATCTCGCTAAAATAAATTCTTTCAACTATTTCGTCACGAGATTGGACCGCCACTTAAAAAGTAAATTGATTTTGGATTTTCTAAGAAAACTTTCTCAATTAGTTTGGTAGAAGAAAATAATTAGACCCGTTGAATACTTTAATCCCTATAGATTCTATTAATAATGCTACTTTCTATCGACCCTTATCTGTTACTTTATCTTTTTCCATTTTAAAGCCAAACTATCGATGGCTTTAGCCTCGGTCTTCTTAATAATGTTCTGTGCTTCTTATAACTGCATTGTAGACTCTGTCTATAGTCATTTGAAAAAATCGTAATTATATTTGTATATGCTTCCTGCTAACTATAAGCATATTAATATAATTTTGTACTTCATTTATCCAAATTTATGTTGATTTTGCTACAGTCATAAGGTAAGAGTCAGATAAGTATTCAAATTTAAAGATTGTCTCCAATTTCATGACTTTTTTGTTTTGCAATTTATGTGTAAAAGTAAATTTAAAATGAAAACGGTGGGAAGATGCCAAAGAAACTTTTCTTTGGAATTTTTTCCTCCGCTGGGTTATATAATGTGAAGGCCTATATTTTCTTCCTTGATTGTAACGAACTTAATTTTTTTTGGCAATGACCTTGCAGTGCTGGTCATAAAAACGCAACATGTTGTGTGCACAGGACGCTGTCGGTGTATATATTACAGTCATACACGAGCTAGCCAATGACATTATTTCTTCGATTTGCGACAAGAAAACTTAAATTGATCGCAATAGGGAATAATTTACATACGGTTTATCTTGATTTATGACCAACAAAAGACCAAAGGATGCGAAACTCGCAATATTCTCTTTCAAATAGAAACATGTATTTCAATTAAATATCACAGCAATGGTATAAATCCGTATTCAAAATCGGTTAAAAGTAATTATCTATCAGAAGACTTAGTTGAATATGTCCGTGTACCTATTATTCATAACATTTATATGTTGAGTATCAAAACAAAACGTTGAATATGTTGGATTATCTTAGCTTTACAACGAGCATTATGTTTTGTTTCACAGATTATTCTTAATTTATGCTGTTGACGTATTAAATCTACGTCAAATTCAGAGCAGCAACCTCTAATCCCAGTTTATTTAAGTGCTACACTTTTAAGGTATATGCTTAATTAATCTCTTAGGCGTTAAAATATACACTCGTCTCTAGACCTTTGTTAGTCCCTAAGGATCACTTATGTATTCCCAAGTGTATAATATAACTTTGGACACCAACAAAACTACCCAATTATATTTACAGTAGTATTATTGTTAGTTTGTCTGTATAGTCCATTTAATGTCAGGCGCTCTTTAATGTCATCCAGGAGCCTCTATACTGTACGGGTGATTATTTTTACCCGACTACGGCGAAACCAAAAGAAAGGGTTTTGTTTTTGGCAGTCTATGTATATATGTTTGTATGTTCCACCGTAGCGCTCAAATTACTGAACCGATTTTAATAAATGGGGTGTTAATAGATTTGTAATAATGGCCCGGGTGACATAGGCTATATAAATTTTATCAACATTTTCTATTACGGAATTAATAGCTCAGATTCCAACCTCAAAACATTTTTAACTGCGATAATCATTACGGGTTTGGTATCAAAAGAAAAGTATTGGTAAGCACATTACAAATATGTACATATATAATACTGATTCAGTCAAAATATAACTTAAAAACGCGCTTGTACTTACAATTCACGCGGTTCAGGCACTTCGCGTTACATATTTTTCTTTCTTTCTTCTTATAAATATGACAATGTAAATATTGCACGGTGAATTTGTTTACATACCCCATTGGGATACGGAAAAGGATTAAATAAAAAATAAGTTTGAAAACTAACACCCGACTACGTGAAAATGGAGACTAAAAAGAACGAAACAAGAAATAGCTCATTCAGATACAAATCCAGAAAAGTATAAGTACAGAAATGCTCAAGCTAGAGCCGTGGGCGCACCTATTGTGGTATGTGGGTGCTAGGAACATTAACCTGCATTAAACAAATGGCATGGCAGATAACTACATGTACACAAGTATAAAATTGGTGCGACCACGGCTCTAGCTTGAGCATTTCTGTACTTATACTTTTCTGGATTTGTATCTGAATGAGCTATTTTCTTGTTTCGTTCTTTTTAGTCTCCATTTTCACGTAGTCGGGTGTTAGTTTTCAAACTTATTTTTTATTTATATATGTGTGTAATGAGATTGCTATCCCAATATTAATATACTTTGCTCACGATGCGAGAACGGCATAAACAGTAAACATTTGCGTCTATCAAAAAGTTAATCTTGTACAATGAGCTTGCTTGTGCGTGCGATATTCGCTTCGTTTAGATAAACACTACAACAGTTTTCGGGAGTACGAAAATGGTTGTGGTTTGTAGTTAAAAAGTTGGTCAATTTTGTAGATTTGACATTTTTGTGTAATTTCGTCACAATGGCAGTGAGTGCCGACATTTACGTCACCAATTATCCTTTATTCATAAGGTAAACGTCATGTTAGAATAAGAATTCTCATATAAATCTTAAAATGTATACTTACTTTAAAATTTACAATGGTTGTGATAGCGTAATTAGGTATATAAACTTCTCAACATCTAGAAGTGAAACAGATTCATGATAATGATAGCAGACAATGACAATAACTAATTAGTAAAAGAAGTGATTTAGAAATAAGTTGGCATTTTAAAGTTATTCAATAATTTTATCTCTCGTCAATACATGTTATATTAAATGTCCTGTATATAAAATCCTGTATTAGTTTATCTATTGTTTTATTTTATTTATAACTAAAATCTATGAGAAATGAAATAAAACACATTACGTTGCAGGTTTATAGCTTTATTCATCAATTTCATTATCATATACCTACTACCAAAACATCATCTAAATCTAGAACTGTACGTTACATTAATAATAATAGTCTTTAATATGCTGAGAATATTTCCTATTATTATTTACCTGGTGCAATCCAATCCACCGTTGTACTAGAACTTCAGCGATTTCCAAAGGGTGTCTGCGCATTCTGGACACATTCAAATCGCAGTTCACACAGCGCAGATCTCTACTCACAGCAGTAGATGATGACTGCTGTGAAACACTATGTCCAGGGTGTACGCCGGGGTCGCCGGTCGAAGCATCTATTATCAAATCCAAGTTCTCGCCAGTGTCATCATGAGCAGAGAAATCCATGTTCAATGTATAGAGGTATCACCAGAGTCAGTATTCATAGGTAAAATTTGTCCATTTTAAACCACAAAAACGTACACAAACAGTCACAAGGCAGTTGCAAAACAAGCAATGATTTTGACATTTAAGATTTCCGGCTTCTATCAAGGCAGTAATGGTGTTGCCATAAAAAACACAAAATATCGATAAATCGATAATAGTTTCTTTAACTTAATCAATGCACATATAGAAAAATTATCATAATTATTATTAGAGGTTCATTCTGTGTTATTACCTTATTACATTTATTTTTACAAAATCAATAGTGAACGATTGAAATAATATATGATACAAAAAAAAAATTGCCGGTTAATTATCTGTCAATAAATTTTTTGTTGGGGCAACATTTTTACGGTAATGTGTGGTACCCTTCCAAGCGTAGTCGTTTATAGGTTTAATATTTCATGAAAAATATTACCAACTTGCACAGACTTATGAATAAAAGGAAGAACTAGGATAAATATTAATATATTTTTTTAGTATAACCTAATAACTGTGCAGTTCTGGGCCTAGATCTGTCATGCCCCTTTATGTAGCAGATCTAAAATGTTTAAAATGTTTCATGATGAATCATTATATTCAATAGGATTAGTATGTGTGTACTAAATTAAACTAAGAGGTCCAGGACATAAACTTTAACATTGAATCGGTAATTTGAAGCATGAGCGGCAAAATATGGCTATCTATCTAATCTTAATGGTATAATAGGAGTTCTTACCGGCTGTTTGGCTAATATTGAGTTGATCACGTAAAGATTAGAATGAAAAATTTGCATGTAATTACTTTTTTTTTTCCTGTTCAGAACAGTATTCCCTGAAATTACCTGTACCTTTGTACTTTTATTTTCAACAATATACATTTTATTCATAAATTAACTTTTGTCATGTCTTAAAATTAAAATAAACCTATTTAATATATACAACACGAAAAATTAATTAAAATTAAATTTAGAAGGCGTCATGAAAGTCATCCGCATCGCAGTCAATCGGAAGCGTGCCCAGAAGACTGGCGGCATTGCCTCGTTGTATAGCAATGCTTATCTTTTGTGCTAAATATGTGCCAGCCCTCTAGTCACCCGAGGCGTCGATCAGTCTCTTTGCGAGATCCCTAAAAAGGGATCTCGCACTTGGACCCCATGGCCCCAAGGTTTCGACCCCAAACGGCTCAAATACATAATCTCCTACAAGATTTACGTATTTGCGCCGTTTGAGGGTCTCTGCTGAAGCAGCAGCAGCGCCAACACAACCTGCTGTGCTAGAAAGATGGGATGACGCAAGGGTATCGACACATGTCGCGTCCCATACCAAAGGCCTACCCAGCTTCCACGGCAGTAAAGACATCCCGTCCGGTCTCTTGCCAACGTCGCGTGCCAAGCCCTGAGGTTCAAGTTGTAATTACTTAGATTGTGGTTCCTTAGAAGTTGTGCAGAAATCGGCCTGTATAACGTTTTTTGCACTATCATCATCAGCCTGCCGTAGTCCACTGCTGGATAAAGGCCTCTCAATGGCACGCCTTTCGGCTCTTCGTGTCCAGCCGCTGCCAGCCATTTTGCGTATATCGTCACTCCACTTAGCCGGAAGGCGTCCTACACTACGTTTGCCAAGGCGCGGTCTCCACTCTAGAACACGACTACTCCATCGGTTATCGGTTCTGCGACAGATGTGACCAGCCCACTGCCACTTCTACGTGCTAATTCTCTGAGCTATGTCGATTACCTTGGTTCTATGTCGGATCACTTCATTACGAATTCGATCCTTCAGAGAAACTCCGAGCATAGCCCTCTCCATAGCTCGCTGAGCGACCTTAAATTGGTGGACTTGTCACACCATCAGTGTCCACGTCTCGGCACCGTAAGTCATAACGGGTAGGACGCACTCGTTGAAGACTTTTGTCTTAAGATTTTTCGGTAGGGATGACGAAAAGACTCGATAGAGTTTCCTATATGCCGCCCAGCCATGCTGTATTCTTCTGCAAGCCTCTCTCTCGAAGTTGTTTCTACCTAACTGCAAGGTTTGCCCAAGGTAGACGTACTCCTGAACAACTTCGAGAGTGACCCCATTTAGGATAATCGGTTCCGGAGAGACAAGTTCATGGAACATTATCTTGGTTTTATCCTAGTTCATCCGGAGACCGATGCGAGCAGAAGAATCAGCTAGGCTGCTCAGCATATACTGCAAGTCTTGCACGGTTTCAGCCACGATAACGATATCGTCTGCAAATCTTAAGTGTGAGAGGTACTCGCCGTTTATGTTAATACCGCGTTATTTTCAGTGCAGCGTCTTGAACATATCCTCCATTGCATTCGTGAACAATTTGGGGGAGATAACATCCCTGGGTCTCAAACCTCTATGCAGGTGGATAGGTTCAGACTGCTGGTTCTGTACTTGGACGGTCATAGTCGCGGCGTCATATAGACCTCTCAGCACTTGCACGTACCGTCAATCGATTTGGCACCGTTGCAAAGACTCCAAAACAGACCAGGTTTCGATGGAGTCAAAGGCCTTCTCATAGTCCACAAACGCTAAGCACAGGGCTGATTATACTCCTCTGTCTTCTGTTCAATCTGCCGCACTATGTGAATGTGGTCTATAGTGCCATATCCTCCTCGAAAACTGGCCTGTTCGGGCGGCTGAAACTCGTCGAGTCTACGCGCGAGACGGTTCGTGATGACCCTGGAAAACAGCTTATAGACGTGGCTCAAGAGCGAGATCGGTCGATAGTTCTTCAAAAGAGTTTTGTCTCCCTTTTTGAAGAACAAAACGACTATGCTCTTGCTCCACGCCCTTGGAGTTCTCCCCGAGAACAGGACAGAATTAAATATGCGTTGGAGCTGCACCAGTATAGGTTTTCCACGTGTCTTTAGCAACTCCGTCGTAATTTCATCTTTCCCGGGGGCTTTTCCATTTTTAAGCTGCCTCAGGGCCACCACGATTTCGTCTTGGCTGACGTCTGGCAACTCTTCCGTGAAGTGGTGGGTTAAAGTGGCTCTTGGATCCTCGGAGTCGGGTTGGGGATGGGACGGTGGGAAGGTGTAGAGGTTGCCGTAGAAGCTCTGAACCTTCGCAAGAATCTCCGGCCTAGAAGTGGCGACTTTTCCGTCTGACGTGGTCAGCTTTTTCAGATGACTTCGACCTAAATGCTGAGTAAAAACTTTCGACCCCCGATTTCGCTCGATCGCATCTTGTATAGAGCGTGTATTTGAGCTACGGAGGTCGCGTCTTACCAGCTTAAAGATCTTTTTATTTAGATCTGACGAAGTGCCTGCCGGGTTTTCTCGTCGCGTCTCTATTAGCTGCAGAGATTCTCGCGAAAGTTGAGATCTCCTGCCAGTGTGCTGTGTCTTAAAGAGTTTCGTCCCCTCATCCTGAAGGATTTCCACCACTTTATCGAGTTCCTGGTCCGTATCTGCGTCTATTGTGGTTTCCAAGGCAGCGAACCGGTTTTCCAGTTTTAGCTGGAATGTTTCAGATCCAAACACGGATTGGAGGAAATTTGGCCGGGGCGTAGACTTCATAAGGCGAACGCGTTCAAGCTTGTAATTGATATTCAAAGTGTCTCGTACAAGTCGGTGATCACTTCCCGTGTTGAACCTAGTGATCACGGAGACATCCCTAAATATTCGCCTTTTGTCCGCCATAATGAAGTCAATCTCATTTTTCGTCATAGTGTCTTTGAGGCTGCTTCTTAAAGAATGAGTTCATTAAGAACAGCCCCTCCTTCTCTAAGAAGTTGATGAGCATCTGCCCCCTATGATTTCTCCTACCAAATCCGAGTGGTCCTACTACCGATTCGCTGCAAGTATGTACTCCCACTTTGGCGTGGAAGTCCCCCATGACAACATTAAATTGGGCCTTTTGGGTGTCGTGTAAGGCCCTGGAAATGTCTTCGTACATTTCTTCTACTTCATCATCCGAGTATGCCGAAGTCGGTGCATACACTTGGATAACCTTGGGAGTATATCTCTTGGTGAGTCTGATCACATGGTATGCTACCCTTGTCGACACACTAGAGATTTCTAAAATGTTGTTAGATAGGACCTTATGGACCAGGAACCCAACCCCGCCTTGGGATGGCTGGTCCCCCCCCCTGAAGTACATAAAATAGAATGAATCTAGGGTAACGGTATCCTCTCCCTCTCTCCGGACCTCGCATAATCCCAAAACATGCCACCTTATGTACTTCAGTTCCTCTTCTAGTTGTGCCAGGTGTTCGTCTAGCCGTAGCGTACGTCCGTTATACGTAGCCATGGTCAGTCGGTGTTGGCGGCCTACCGTAACGCGGGGATTCTTCGCACCCCCTGCCCCGCCGCCCGTTACCATGTCCGCCGCCTTGGCCAGGAATAGCGGGGCGACCGGGAACTGGGGGCAGTTGCGTAAGCGTGTGTGCCATTGAGGTTTTGCCCGTAATCACCATGCTGGGCATGCGTGTTGGTGATCGCAGGGCGTAGCTTCTCGCACCGGTGACGCTGCTGCCCGTCACCGATCTATTATATTTAGCTACGCCTATTTGCAACGGTTATACCGCCGTTAGTCGGTAGCCAGAGCCTCGTTCGCTGGTCGCCAGGATGCACCACGGGCAGGTGAGGTTGGCTGGGAGCTCTAAGGTGTTGTTGCGCTCCCATACATCCCCACCTTTGCACTATATTAATAATATTTTATTAAACCTGTGTAAAATACAAGAATTGTTTTCACAAAAATCCATCGCCCAAATTCTCAGTATAGCACTTTTGGTAACAAACGCAACAAAACTGTAAATATCTTGTGATTGTTTTGACTCAATACTTTTTCTTGATTTTAAGTGAGTTTTAGAGGCCATTAAACTTTATACTTATTTATAAGGAGTAAAAATTAAAGTACTTAATAAGAGCCTCATTTCCTTACTTCTGTACGAGCTATATAATAGTACCCTATGAATAGGAAACTAAATGTGAACACAGTGCTAACGACATTATGAAAGATAGCATCGGGAAGACCATAATTATAACGACATAGAAACATTGTGTCGCTATAAACTAGAAACTAAGATATTAGGCCTAGAAAAAAGTAGGAAAAGGGGAGGAAAGAGAAAGAAAATATCGTATGCCAAACCAAACTGGAAATTTAAAATACGAGGAACTGTTGAATTATATGCAATAGCTTATAAGAGTGAAATATCTATTCTTGTGTTAATTCTATATTTCCTAGAAATTCGTGAATTAAGCAAATTGTAGGCATCTATTGTGTCTACATTTTCATCTCTGACCTGACTACTTCGAATACCCAGAGAAGATTCTTTTTTGTAAGAATATCCTATGGGATATCGTAACAAAATAGTATCTATGGATATCAAATAATTCTTGCCAGAAACGTTACATAAAGTTCAATTTAATTCCATCTCACGGTGATCTATTTGTTTATCGACCCTGGCAAGGTAGGCAACTAAACGCCCAACTTAACAGTAAATATGCCAAGTCATGGAAGCTTTCCCCAAATCGAATGCGCCGAGCCGAATAATTGTTGGATCGTTTATGAGTAAAATAAGTACTTACAAGAATCCTTTAAGCATACTTTGAATTGTTCTGGTTTTATATGCACTACACAGAGTACTGAGGATAAAGACTAAGCTTCAATCAAACTGAACGCCTGAGAGTGTAGAGTAATAAAATATATAAGTAGAGCGTTTTATATGTGTGTGTTTTGTTTATGTTCCAAGTATACACTGCTTTGTCATTTTCTGTCTCGCGAAAGGGTTCGCCAAACATTTTGATCGATTAGTCACCCCTAAAAAGTTAGTGTTTTATCGTGTTGCTATCATCTGTCTTATGATAAACTATAGATAAAGCTAACAGCTGACAGTGTAATCTGTCCAGTTAGGAACGAGAGTTTGAGGAATCGAAATGCTAGGAACCAACTATGTATGTGGACCGAAAGTAAATTAAAATGCCCGTCTCATAGCGGATAATATTCTCTAAGCAGGTATAGAAACACATACGTAATATCTCGTAATAGGTACTATTTAATTAGAAAAGAAAAAAAGAAAAGAAAAGAAATATTTTATTCGTATCTCCAAACCCTTAAAACTAAACACGTATTATGTCTATTTTCTATATCATAACAATTCCTTGGCGTAAAACAATAACAAACGGATTGGAGTACAAATTGGAACCTACGTCAGCTTGTTTGTTTTGTTTTTCGTGTGAGCGTGTGGCCAAACGTCAGCTATTGTTGCAGATAACTGCAACGCTGGTATTCTCGCAGGACCAGACCTATAATATTTATATGTATATACTAAAATAATAATTATTATGAATACAATGCAATTTAAATGTTAATTAAAATATATACGGCAATATATATATATATATATATATGTATAATGTATGTATAGATATTTAAATATATATTTAATATTTTATAAGTATTTATTGTGTAGATTATTATAATGTACCTATTTATAATATAATTGAAAATTAATATCAAGTTTTATATATTTTTATACACCTGCCACACTCTTCTCTGCATCACCCTAAGGTTGACTGGCAGAAAATGCTATATAGCATTAAGTCCGCCTTTGCATACATTTTGCAGAAGTGTAAAAATAAATAAATGTTCAAATTCTTTACCATTTGCCTCAATACAATCCCTACATCTTCTTAAAAAAGATTTACTTATTAGTCGGGCATATCTTCGAGATTTGATCTCCTCAGTTGCTTGAGAAATGCGTTCACGCATGTCGGCTACGTTCTCAATGGGCTTTGAGTAAACTTTTTCTTTGAGAACTCCCCAATAGAAAAATCCAGGAGATTTAAATCTAGTGGATGGGCGGACCTCGAGATAGTGCCTGAGCGTCCAATCCACCTTCCCGGATATTCCTGGTCAAGGAAATCTCTTACTTGCACTGCGAAATGCGCTGGGCAGCCATCTTGTTGAAACCACATGTCGCGAAGATCTGCTAGTGGTACGTCCTCTAACAGGGTTGGTAAATCTTTTCTTAAAGGATGTAGATAATTAGTTCCATTCAAGTTCTCAGGCAGTTCAATAGGCCCAATAATTTTATCGTTTAAAATTCCGGTCCACAGTTTTACTTTAAAACGATACTTGGATCTATCTTCCCGCATTAAATGTGGATTCTCCACATGTCACTCGTGATAATTGTGCAAGTTTATGTAACCATATTTTTTAAATGTTGATTCATCTGATCAGATAACTTTTTAGATGAATCGGGGATTCTCATTATGCCACTGTAGCATTGTTCTAGAAAAAGAAATCCTTTCCTGATAATCTCGAGGTAGAAGATTTTGAACTCGTTGTACGTGAAACGGATGCATTTCGGCTCTTTGTAAAATACGATGAGCAGTCGTTATTAGCACACTAAGAATAACGGCTTAGCTGTCATTGACCAGTCAAATTGAAGTTATTTTCTCGATTTCCAGTTTTTAGCTTAAGCTTTAGACTAAAATTGATAATTTGGCAAACAATATTACATAAAATTTGGCCGAAAAGTTTGAACCAAGAAAACACTAGTGAATAAAGGCAAGAATCAGAGCCAATTTGCACAAATTATCATATCTGAATAATATTTGCTCACTATAGATCTCTAAAGATATTAGATAGTATACGCATCCACTAATACTATTTTTATTATATAATAATATTTTAGCTTTTAGAATTTGTATTCATTGCTTTTAGTATACATACGAACCTTTGTTTCTAGATAAATAACAAAAAGGGGATCGGCACTGTTTTTCCTTATCACAGGCTAATCTGTAGCCTATTTAGGAAAACAGTACTACACCCATTTTTATTGTGATCATTATGTAATTTAATAACTCGTGAATACATCTTGTGTAAAACTTACAATCCCAGTGTGTAAATAAACGTTTTTATTATTATTATTATATTATTAGTATAGTACTGCCCCCATCGAGGCGCCTTATTCAAATTTAAAAACAGCAAGGCTGTAGAGCCTTGCTGTTTTCAGCATGAATAAGGCGCTACCATAAAGGGCTTTGTAAGTTTGGGTGCAGGGTTAAAAGATAACCTAACATCAATGTTGTTTGTCATACTCTAGTAGTAGTTTGTCGTAAATCTTGTAACACGCGGCATAATGAAATTAATATGATACCACGCTAGATACCAGTCAGGTTGGTATAGCTTTGATGTTCGATGTATTACGACATCCACTTTTACGACCAATGTCAACTAGAAGAATAGTAGACATAGTTTGATTAGGTATTGGTTATCAAGCTGTTTTCAGAATAGAGCATATTGTACCTATAATTAGCGATTTTATATTATATATATATATATATATATTGTTGTATTTTAAATATTGTTTTTGTAATTTCAAAATATTAGCTACTTTGAGTTATGCATTCCACACATGTTTTTGGCAGCGATCAGATAGGTATGTGTTAATGGAACATTATGATTATGTAATATTTAGTACGCATGCTGTGTTCACTATTTTAAAGCCTACATATGTGCATGATGTTACTTCATAAAACGCTTGTTAAGTTATATCTTTATTGTATCGCTCGATTTGTGAACCAAATAAAAAAAAAAAAAAAAACACTTTTATTTATTTATTTATTTACAGTGTTACCACTTTTCAGTGATTTAAATACTTGGACATACTATGGCAACATAAATCATAACAAGATGTTTATGACTGTTTTCTGGAGTGTCCTGAATAAAGCCAGGAATATGAGCACTGATATAGTACAGTAAAAAGTATTTTTTCATCATGGAGTACATTTTAAAGCGGTTTATTTATTTGCCTATGCTCAAAAACTCTATGTATTAGGTGTGTTATGTGTTCGTGTTATGTAACGTCTCAAGAAATAAGACTGACTATACTTAAAGATGGCGTAGGATTATTAGTTATTTGTTGTAATATTTTGTTAATTTTAAGCAATCAACCTTTTGCGCTGCGCGTGTTGCAGCGTATCTTGGGGGAGATCAGCAGTGAACTGCAATAGGTTTATGAGTTACCAGGAGAAATAAACTATATGTTAGTTTGATTTCACAAAATGTAAAGGATATTTTTTAAACTACCCTGTCCCACTAAAGTATTTTTTACAGTCGTCCAAACATCTCCGTTTTGTTCCAATTTGGGCCAGTTTGGGTCGAGTCTGCCTTTGTGACGTCATTTTGCCTGCGACTCCCATTTCATAACAATCTTTGCTCATTGGCTAGGATGCATCCGGATTACATGACCCACTCAATCCTACTTTAAGTAGGCCGTCTTTCATCCAATATCCGCAATACCTGTAAGAGATCACTGAACGGTATTTTGCATCCTCAGCCTTTTAGCGTAATACCAGTTTCAATCCGGGGTCCGTTTTCTAGTCTAACCGGATTTGGCTGAATATTAGCTTTTCCACAGAGCGACTGCCTGTCTGACCTCCGACACCCGACCTATAGCCTTGCGCGGCACCGCCGGCGGTACCGCAATTATTATTTATATATACTAACTTATCAAGAACAATTAGATTTAACCTCTTGTATGCCGGAATGCCAGACACAATTAAAAAGCTATTGTGTCTCGCGTAGATCTGCGTTCCGGCATACAAGGGGTTAATGGAAGCTTATTTTTTAAATAACAAAGATGTGAATCGTGCTCTGCGGTGGTATGGAGAGAGATATCGAGACCGTCAGGCACCAACTCGGTTTGTACTGAAAAGAATGGTGGAAAATTTAAAGAACACTGGTAGTTTCAAAAAGCGACGGCAAACTCTTCAGCAGAACAACTTCGATTTTGATCTAAATTTTTTAACATACTTCGAAGCATTTCCGAAGGCTTCAAGCAGAGATGCTGCCGAAATAATTGGAACAACCCACACTCGCATACTTAAAGTGCTGAAAAAGTATAAGTTTAAATGTTATCGTGATGGTCGGTTGGTACAAAAGTTGCATCCTGGGGATTGTGAGAGACGACTACAATTTTGTCAAAACATGCTGAGAGAAATTGACCGTAACCCTAATTTTTTGAGTAACATTGTATCGTCTGACGAAACCAACTTCAGCAATAACGGCATGTACAATCGCCGCAATAATCACTATTGGTCTCGAGTGAATCCTCTTCGTGTTCATGAAACTAACAGTCAAGTAAGATTTTCTTTCAACGTTTGATGCAGAATTATGAGAAATATGATTGTGTTAGTCCATGTGTACGAAGGTCACTTAAACACTGTCAAGTATCAACCGATATTTCACCACTACTGCTTCGCTGGATCACCAAGTCGTGAGTCACACTGTTAATTATTTAGCGGGGTTACCTCAACCCAACATTGATTCTTTTTGCTTTTCTCCAGAGTCTCCAGACGATATCAAAAAGGTCATCCTATCCATAAAATCTAATGCTGTGGGATGTGACAATATTAGCCGTCGTATGATAACGACGATCCTAGATCATCTATTGTCGGCGATATCCCACATCATTAATTTTTCCCTAGTCTCTGGTACCTTTCCCTCCTTGTGGCGCAAGGCATATATAATACCTTTGCCCAAAACCCAAAGTCCCACCCTCCCTGAACACTTCCGTCCTATTTCTATCCTACCCTTTATTTCCAAAGTGCTTGAGGCCTGTGCGCACAAGCAACTATCAAATTTTATCCAACACAACAAATTGTCGAGTCCTCTGCAATCAGGTTTCAGGCCTGGTCATAGCACAACCTCTGCTCTCCTCAAAGTGACTGGCGATATTCGTGAGGGCATGGAAAACACCAAAATCACTGTCCTGGTGTTAATTGACTTTTCAAATGCCTTCAATACCGTCAGTCACGATATCCTATTATCTATCCTCTCCCACCTCAAGGTCTCGGTTGGAGCTTTGGATTGGTTTTCAAATTATCTTTGAGGTCGCCAGCAGTCGATCCATGTCGACGAGTTATCGTCGAGATGGTGTGATACTACTTCTGGCGTTCCTCAAGGCGGCATTCTTTCTCCCCTTTTATTTTCTATTTTTATAAATCTCTTAACTCGAAATCTTCAGTGCGCTTACCATTTGTATGCCGATGACTTGCAGATTTACTCCCAAGTAAGTGTGGAACACGTCAATGAGGCGATCGACAAAATTAACAACGACTTAACAGCTATATTGTCCTGGTGTCAGAAGTTTGGGCTAACTGTAAACTCTAGGAAGACCCAAGCTATCATTGTGGGTAGTCAATGGATTTTAAAACGACTAGAGTTATCGTCCCTGCCGTCTATAGTCTTTAATGGAATCACCATCGATTTGAGTCCTGCGGTCAAAAACCTTGGGCTACACATAGATGTGACGCTGAATTGGCAAGTCCAGGTAACCCAGGTGAGTCAAAAGGTCACCGGTACCCTGCGCGCTCTTTACCGCCTCCGGAACATTCTACCACCTGAGACAAAGACAATGCTTGTGCAGACTTTAATTTTCCCCCTCATCGACTATGGTGATGTATGTTACTTTGACCTGAATGCAGATCTCCTTGATAAACTCGACCGTCTTCTAAATAACTGCATTCGATTCATTTTCAATCTTCGCAAGTATGACCATGTGTCTACTTATCGTTCCCAATTAAAGTGGCTTCCCATACGTCAGCGCCGTAGTTTGCGTGCTCTCACTACCCTCTATACTATTCTTACATCTTCAACTTCTCCCCAGTATTTATCTTCCTCCTTTCAATACTTATGCTCTAACCATGAACGAAACCTCCGTTCATCTAATAATCTTCTCCTCACTGTACCCTCTCATAACTCTAATTTTCTTCATTCCTCTTTTACTGTCCAATCTATTCTTCTTTGGAATGCCCTCCCTCTTGAAATCAGGATGGCCAAGACTAAGAATACTTTCAAGTTCAAGGTGAAGGAACTTCTACTGGCTGAGTCAGCGAATGTATCATAAGTCGTTTAAATTTCATATTGGTTTAATATGTATATAATATATACCATATGTATGTGTATATATTTATATATTCTTATATGTGTATGAATGTATGTAGTTCTATAATACATCTATACTATGTATGTTTATATTATATGTAAATTATGTACCTATATATGTTTTAATGTGAATGTATATTTAGTTTTTATTACCTATTTGTGTTATTTCAAATTCATTTTCTTTATATAACACCTACTTCTTTTCTCTCTGCACCACTCTAAGGTAGACTGGGAGATAATGCCCATGGCATTAAGTCCGCCTGTATACGTTGTGTATATAAAGCTTTAATAAATAAATAAATAAATATTTAGAAATACTGGATTTATTGAGAAATGAGTTAAATGGTTTCCCCGAGGAAGAGCGAAACCAAATAATTCTACAGCAAGATGGTGCTCCAGCCCATAACAATAGAATCACTACTGCCTACATTAATAACCATTTAAATACCTGGATTGGTACAAACGGCACAATGCCATCTGGCCTGCGAGGTCACCAGATCTCACCCCTTCAGATTTTTTTTTGTGGGGATATGCAAAAAATCAAATTTACATTAAATCTTATGAGAATGTAAACGAGTTGAGAGTTGAAGTTCAGAATACGATTTATAACATTCACCACAACACGTTATTAAAGGTTACTAGAAATTAATTCTTTAGAAGAATAAATTTGTGTATCCAAGAAAATGGAGCCCATTTCGAGCAATTAATTAGTTAGTTTACCATTTTTGTCAATAATTAAATAATTTTAAGATTTCATTGTTTTCATTTCATTCAATTTATGAAGTTTGTTAAAGAGATTTCATCTTTATTGACCCAAACAATCGATGCAATAAAAGTACAGGGTGCAACTTTTACAAATTTTAGTCAATTCGATTACCGTGTGTGGCAAGCGAATTTTTTAAAATCTTTGAATGCCGTTTTTACTTTTCAAAAATAAAGGAATATTTTCTTAGAGTAAAATTTTCTATCTAAAGTATTAAGAGTACTTCCCCTTCGGGTGGCATTACAAAATTCCACTATGTATATCGAAAACTAATAATATTATGACCAGTTGGTAATATCACAAGCAAATTGCTCATTAACATGTTCATTATAATTAAGTAAACAATAAGGTAATAAAATGTTTTATGCCACGCGATCGGCTAAGGTAAATAAGTGAGTCATAACCGCGCGCGCAGCCGCGTCGCATTCCATTGCCACGACTCAAGGACAACAACAATAATCACAACATGATACAATAGCCATTAACGGCTAATACACAATTCTGGATAGGTTGTAATGAATAATATATCACCGCAGAAGTTAATCGATGACATGATATACACAACCGTAGCTAAAAAAAAAAACAGACGAGAATCGAACTAACAGACCGATCAGACAATAGCTTTCCAACCACTGAGCCATGAGGGAAAATATTTTTTTTTAGATTACGATTAGTCATAAACTAAAGCTATATGTAACAAGATATTTGCGTACATATTTTAGCTGTGATTTGAAGTTAAAGATTTTTATCACATTTGTAAAAATTATGAAGTTATTTTTGTGATTAGATCATTAGTGATAATCATTGATTATTTTATTTTTAAACTTTGTAGTGCGTTAATTTAAGATCTTTTATATGGAAATAACCTAGTGGCTTGCCAGACATATCTGATAGTTATCGGATAGTTAGATAGGTATTTGATATTTAGATAGTTATCTGATATTTAGATAGTTAGATAAACAAGAGGAGATTTTTTGCAACAATATTACATTTAATAAATATCGGCGCTAATTTTAACTGAAATGTTTATCTTTGTTTTAGCATGTTTATATAAACATAACAAAATGCGTCGTGAGGTCCAACTCAGAAACAATAGCATTATTGTTGGCTTTAACAAATATGTAGGTAATTATAACTTTGTATAGATATGCATCTTACATTGGTGTTAATGACACTGTACCCATTCGTTTATAAACATATTTTTGCTGTAATAGAATAAGATTTAATTAAATTATTCATCTTATAGATTTCAAATAGACGATGGTTTAATACGAAAGGGGATTTTGTTAAACTTGTACATCAATTAATTTACTTTAGTTATTAAAGTATAGAAATTATTGATTTTATTTATGTGCAAACAGCCATATAGTTTTAGTTAGATACAGTTCAACTGCATTTAGATGTTTCGAATAAATTGAGTTTGATATAATAACATTTGCGTAAACACAAGAACACATTATAAGCCAGCACTACTTAACATGGTTATGTATAACCTGATTTAAAGCATTTTGTAAAAAAAAGAAAATGTTACATATTAATTATTATTTTTACGGCCGTCTGCGGTTTAATTTTGGTATTAATTTATCTTTACATGTTTTGTATATTTTAATAGCAAAGCAAAAAAATTAAAAAAAAAAGATATCAATAAATGCGACGCAGGAGTTTTAAATGTTTGAGTTCACAAGGAACAGTAAATGCATAATCAGATGGTCTTGCAAATAACATACCGATAGGCTTCAACAAGAAGATAAAAATTAAGACCAAAAACAACGATTATAGAAAAATAAACATTTAACAAAAAGAGTTACCAAGAATTCTACGATAATATTCGTATTTTTATACAAAATAGACAAAGATTAAATTCGTTAATTTTTTTAATGAGCTACCGGCGTGTGACACGTGTAGGTTTGATTGACACATGACCGCGAAAATCTAGCTAAATACCTAGTATCTAACACGCTAGCATCTTTAGGTACGTTCATTTTCAGTTAGTCCTATGAATGTAGGTACACGTGGTGTAATAAACAGGATACTTACGTAAGAAGAAAAAGGAATATTTAATCTCGAAAGACACCACCATAGTAGGCAGCCCAAAAGTTTTAATAATATCTACTATATAGAAATATAATTACATCGCCGTAAAAAATCACAAGCAGAAGCAAGCAGAAAGTTATAGTAGAAAAATGTGAAAAAAAGGAAAAGAAAAGGGTGTAAATTTGATGATTTGATGGGATAACAAAATCAAACACGTTACAAGATCTTTCACGTATCCCAACTCCCAAATATTCACCTTTTGTTTTCGAGCAATTTGCCAGTTGTGATGTTAAAAAGAGCATCACTTCAATCTCATCCAATGCTGTTGGTAATGACTGCATCAGTCGAAATCCTCCCTGTCCTTTGTCATATCCTAAATTACTCAGTCAGCAGCGGCGTCTTTCCATCAGCGTGGAAAAAGATGCACAAATAGTTCCAATACCCAAAAAATCCAAACCCTGTTCCCTTACTGACTTCCGTCCTATATCTATACTTCCATTCCTTTCCAAAGTCCTTGAGCGTCTTGTGCACACGCAACTCTGTACTTTCCTTTCCAAGAATGCTCTCCTGAATCCTTTCCAATCCGGTTTTCGTCCTGGTCATAGTACTACCACAGCATTGGTTCATATCACTGATGAGATAAGGCTGGGCATGGATGGTGGAAAACTCACGCTGCTGTCCTTGCTTGATTTTAGCAACGCATTTAATACCGTGGATTTCCACATCCTGCTTGCCATACTCCGCTCTATTAACATATCTCCAACAGTAATTGACTGGTTTCATAGTTACCTGTTTGGACGCCGACAGCGTATACGTGTTGATGAGTCATACTCTTCGTGGTGTAATACAACTGTCGGGGAACCGCAGGGTGGCGTGCTATCTCCGTTACTTTTCGCAATTTTTATTAATTCTATCTCCAAACAGTTACTTTCGTCCTACCACCTTTATGCAGATGATTTGCAAATATATTTACAAGCCCCACTAGAGTCAATTTCAACGGCGTTTTCTAATATTAACACAGATTTGGCGCATATCTGTACGTGGAGCAAAAATTATGGTCTGAAGGTAAATCCGTCAAAAACACAGGTCATTCTAATTGGCAGTTCCAGGATGATATCCAAGATCAATGGGTCACAACTGCCTCAGATTCAGTTCGATGGTAACATTTTACCGATCTTAGATAACGTCAAAAACCTTGGCATTTATCTGGTTAAAACTTTTTCATGGGGAAGTCAAATACAGGAGACCAGCCGTAAACAGTTTGCTTCAGCTGGATCGTCACGTTGGCTGCGGAACGTTCTTCCCACCACCACCAAGATTGCGCTTGCATAATCCTTGCTTCTCCCAATACTCGATTATGCCGATGTCAGCTATCTTGATCTTAATGAGGACCAACTTGATAAACTTGAGCGTCTCCAAAACTTCTGTATTAGATTCATTTTTGGCTTACGCAAATATGATGATATATCTGAATTTCGATCCAGGCTCAAGTGGCTCCCAATTCGACTTCGCCGGAATACTCATATCCTTATGTTACTGTACAATGTGTTGTTCAATCCTAATACCCCCACGTATCTCAAAGAACGTTTTAAGTTCCTTCATGACACACATTTAAAGACCTTGAGGTCGTCGGTGGATCTGAGACTGCAGATACCAGCACATACCACAAACTACTACGATAGATCCTTTGCTGTTCAAGCTGTCCGTCTGTGGAATGCGCTGCCGGTCGAAATTAGGCAAGCTAAATCATTGAAAATATTTAAAATTTGCACTAAAGAAGCACTATTTGTCATTGGAAACAAATTGTATCACTGTATATTGTGTTTATATTATTATATGTATGTATATGTAAATTGTACCTATATATATGTATATTATGTATTTATTTATATGTTTAGCACCTATCATATCTATTGTATGTATGCCTGCGTATGTATGTATATATATATTATGTATGTATATAATAAAAACAATTTCTAGTAATCAGATACTTTTAGTCGCTAAACATCAAAGCTTTTTGTCATTTTCAGTCTGTCCATCCTAAGGTTGCCTGTAAGAGATCGCACTTAGCGATAAGGCCGCCCTTGTGCATTTGATATGTATCTACATTTAAGTTATTTACACCAAATTTGTACAAACATTTGCACAATAAAGCAATTATCTATCTATCTATCTATCTAAATTCGTTCCTTAAGTCAGCCAAAGCAGTAATTATTAGTAATAATTACCATCATCATCATATCAGCCAAACGACGTCACTGCTGGACATAGGCCTCCCCCAAGGTTCTCCACACAGACCGATCCTGAGCCGCCCGCATCCAACTGCCTCCCTCGATCTTGACTAGATCGTCGGTCCACCTTGAGGGGGGCCTACCTCTGCTGCGTCGTCCGATACGTGGCCGCTACTCCAGAACCTTTCTGCCCAACGACCAGCGGTTCTTTGAGCTATGTGCCCTGCCCACTGCCACTTCAGCTTGGCTATCCGGAGAGCTATGTCGGCGACTTTGGTTTTACTGCAGATCTCCTCATTTCTGATTCGATCTCGTAGTGAAACTCCACTAGCATAGCTCTCTCCATCGCTCTCTGAGTGACCTTGAGCCTTTTGATAAGGCCCATAGTGAGCGACCACGTCTCTGATCCGTAAGTCATCACTGGCAACACACACTGGTCAAAGACTTTCGTCTTGAGACACTGCGGGATATCGGACGAGAAGATATGTCGTAGCATTCCAAACGCTGCCCATCCGAGTTGAATTCGACGATTGACCTCCTTCTCGAAGTTGGACCTACCTAATTAGACTACTTGTCTCAGGTAGATATACTTGTCGGCAACTTCAAGCGTAGAGTTCCCAACCTGAATAGGAGCAGGTACAACATGTACGTTCGACTTGATTTTCGTCTTGTCCATGTTCACCTTAAGACCTACTTGTTGGGAGACTCTACAGAGGCCATCGAGCATTGTGCCTAGGTCTTCCATGGTCTCAGCCATGACTACGATATCGTCTGCGAATCGAAGGTGAGTGACGTACTCGCCGTTGATTTGATGCTGAGTCCATTCCAGTCCAAAAGCTCGAAAACATCCTCCAGCGCAGTGGTAAACAGTTTCGGGGATATGACATCCCCCTGTCTCACCCTTCGTTGGAGTTGAATAGGTTTCAAACTCTGGTCATGGAGGCGGACCTACACAGTGGCGTTTTCATACCAATACTTCAGCACTTCGATATATCGGTAGTCAATCCGGCAGTTGGAAAGACTGTAGCACCGCCCAGGTTTCGATCGAATCGAACGCTTTCTCATAGTCCACAAACGCTAAGCATAGAGGCTGGTTATACTCCTCGGACTGTATAACCTGCCGCAGCGTATGTATGTGGTCTATGGTACTATAGCCTTTACGAAAACTGGCTTCTTCGGGAGGCTGGAAGTCGTCTAGCTTGCTCTCGAGACGATTCGTGATGACCCTCGAAAACAGCTTGTAGACGTGGCTCAGAAGTGTGATGGGTCTGTAGTTCTTTAAGAGGGTTTTATTCCCTTTCTTAAAGAAAAGCACCACCACACCTCTATGCCACGCCTGTGGCATTTTACCCTCGAGAATGACGGAATTAAATAGCCTCCGAAGGGCTTCTACAGCGGGTGTACCGCCGGCCTTCAGAAGCTGGCTCGTAATTCCGTCATTCCGCCTTGTTATTTTTGAGCTGTTTGAGAGCCACACTAATCTCGTGCACGCTGACGTCCGGGATATCTTCGGTATAGTGTCGGGTCAATCCAGCTCTAGGGTCTCACGCTGGAGTACTTGCGGGTTGTTGCGTTGTCGTGTATAGCTGTCCATAGAACCTTTCGATCTCCTCCAAGAGCTCAGGCTTGGACGATACGATTCTGCCATCCTCCGTCTTCAGCTTTGTCAGCTACTCTGTCCAACAGACAGATCTCTCTGGAACACTTTGGATCCCTTATTCTGCTCGATCGCCTCACGAACACATTTTGTGTTGTATTGGCGGAGATCGCGAGTCAGAGACTTAGAGATCTGTCTGTTGAGGTGCCGATATTTCGGCATGTCGTCGGAGGATAGCAAAACCATCTTGCGCCTTTCCTCTAACAGCTCAAAGGTCGGACCCGAGATCTTGCTGGTTCTCTTGCTTTTCTGGGGCTTAAAGAATTTAGCCCCTGTTATATGGACAACATCCACGAACCCGTAACTGTACTCGTCATAGTATCTCCCCCAGCGCAAGCAGTCAACCAAAAGATGGCGTTCAAACCATCCAAAGTAAGGCAGAAGTAAATGTAAAGATTCTAGATGGGCAGCAGCGTCAAGTATCAAAAACTTCTGCCACTGCGATCGCCAAGACGTCTACCAAGCGTGACGATTACGGCAAAATCACTCCAATATGAGACACACACCTAAAGATGGCCCCTAGTCCCCGGCGGCTCCGCTAGTCCTGGTTATGGTAGCGGCCATGGTAACGGCGGGGTAAGGGGTGTTAAGAATCTCCGGAAGAGATCGGGCTACCACCACCAACGACAATTGGCCCTGGCAACACTGAACACGCGCACACAGCGGAACGATGAGAAGATTGTCGAGCTAGAAGAAGAATTGAGCAAGTTCCGATGGGATATCATAGGCCTATCTGAAGTCCGAAGACAGGGGGAGGACTCGATAGTTCTCAATTCTGGTAACTTGCTCTTCTACACGGAGGGCGACCAACAGTCCCAAGGTGGTGTCGGGTTCATCATCCACAAATCTCTCATGACCAACGTGGTAAATTTCGGGAGTGTCTCGAGCAGGGTAGCGTACCTTATACTCAGAATATCCAAGCGGTATTCGCTGAAGGTCATACAAGTATACGCTCCGACCTCGACGCATACTGATGAGGAGGTGGAGGCTATGTACGAGGACATATCTCGGGTTATACACAGCTTCAAAACCCATTACACCGTGGTCATGGGAGATTTTAACGCGAAACTGGGCAAACGCGTCGGTGATGAGCTGAGAGTGGGGTAATTTGGATATGGGCATCGGAATTCCCGGGGTCACTTGCTGGCTAGCTTTATGGAGAAGGAAGGACTCTATATGATGAATTCCTTCTTCAAGAAGCGAGAATGCCGCAAGTGGACCTGGGTAAGTCCAGACGGTGCCACCAAATATGAGATTGACTTTATCATGTCGACGAAGAGGCAGATATTCAATGATGTCTCCGTGATCAATTCGCTTAAAGTGGGGAGCGATCACCGAATGGTAAGAGGCACATTGAATATCTGTACAAGCCTCAAACGGTCAAGGTTGATAAAGTCCACGCTTCGGCTTATATCCAAAACCCCGAGAGCTTTCAGCTCGAACTCAAGAACTGTTTCGAAAGCCTGGGCGAATGCGTTGATGTGGAATAATTACCAGTAGCAATAAATTACCGTAATAGGCAATTAAAAAAAGCTATCGCAAAGCATGCGATCCACGAATGTGACCTTAGCGCGTCGTTAAAGGACACGAGGCCATAAGACAAAAGATTATGACTTGTTACTTAAGCGGTTGATAAACAATCAATTATCACACCCGGCAACAGAAAATAGTTAAAATATGCAAAAAAAGGCTTACCAAGAGTAATAAGAAAAAATATGCCACTATAACAATTTAACACTGCTTTGGAATTAACTCACACATACACAGAAAAAAAATGTAAAAAAACTTACCGAAAACGCATTCCTGGAGGACCCTACTTATCTATTCTCGTGGGCGCCACTGTGACGTTGGGTCGCCACTGTGACGTTGTTAAATGAAAATCGTAATTTCGGTTACAAACGAAAATTTGTTTATTTCACAAAAGAATCTAAACATCTTTTAGCAAGGATTTTAATGGAAATGAATAACAAAACAATTTGTCTATTTACAAGGATAGTACCAGGGTCGCGTGATTCGGCGTATACATACATACATACATAGACTCACGCCTGTTTCCCGGAGGGGTAGGCAGAGACTACGGAACGCCATTTGCAACGATCCTGACATATCTCTCTTGCTTCATTCACTCCCATCAGATTCTTCATGCATGCTCTTCTGTTCAGGGTACTTCTCACCTGTCCTATTTCTAGGATGTCTCCAATCTGGTCAGAGAACGTCCGTCTAGGTCTTCCCCTTCGTCCTGTCCCTTCCACACTTGCCTTATATATCTGCTTGGTCAGTATTTCGTCATCCATCCTCTCCACATGCCCAAACCATCTTAACATACCTTTCTCGATGCTTGTCACTACATCTTCTTTTACCCCACAACACTCTCTTATCACACAATTCTTTACTCTGTCAGTCAGAGAGACACCACACATACTTCTCACTCTACTCTCTGCTCTCATTTCTACAGCATTTATTCTACTTTCATGACTCTTCTGCCATACCCAACTATCACTACACCCCTCTATGCACAGCCAAACGTGCCTTTTTGGACACGTTTTGGCTATTCATAAACGTCTTCAGAGCTCCATTCACTCTATTACCAGCATTAACTCTTCTTTCAATATCTTCTACATTCTTATTATCTCTATATCTTCAGGAATTCCGGGAATACGTTTCGGGTGTCGCTCAGGGAAGCAGAGATGTACTTAGCTTGGTCGCTGCACAGCCGAAGAAAGGGACGGTCATCGCCGCACGGTCGTATTTAAGGGCCCGTTGGAAGGGGCGAAGCAGCCAGCCAAGTGGAGTGGGCGTACGATGCCAGCGCCGATGTCACAATTAATACAATATTTACAACTATTGATTTACTGTGTTTAACAGGTGTCAATTAACGAAACGTTTAATAAAAAATAATGAATTAATATGTTACACAAAAATGGTAAATAACCGACCTACAATAATTTAATTTCATGTTGTCAACAAAAATAGGTTGCATTATATTTTCCGGCTGATGCAATTCCTTACCAGCCATGTTTGTTTAGGCCGCTACTTGGGCAGAATAGTCCGAGAGGAAACCCGGATGCCACCATTGTGGCAGCAGGACATAGCACTGCATACGTTGGAGGAATGCCCTGATTAGGCATCACAACGCCGTAATCTGGTCTCGGCAACTGAGACAATCGCGTTCTTGCTCCCGATTCTAGTTCTGTCTACGGTCCGGAGCTAGAGGTCTAAGAATGCCACCGGTTACTTCTGTGAGGCAGTCATGCTGACCAAGGAAATGGCGGAGCAGGAGAGGAAAATTCATCGCCTTCTCCCTTATTGTAGGACCTATGATCATCGTAAACTGTGTGCCTGCGGACGGCGAGACTTTTGATTATTTTTGTGATTAAGGCACTCACCAAGAATAGGGCTTGAATATTCAAGCTCAGTATTTCTCTCTTATAGTACGCGCTGAATTTAATCTGCTGAATTTTAAGCTAGAACGAGGCACATGCAAGCATCAGCTAGTAGTTTATAAAACACCGCTGAGTCTGACCACATACATTTTTAACCATTTAACTGACCACAAGGCACATGAGTACACAGAAACAGATTAGCATTAAACCCACAATCTACTAAATCCACGTCCTCTTATTGACTTGAGACAAGGCCTTATATTGACTGGGGACTTGTATTGTTGCCAACTTGCTACTAAACAGTATGTTCACATTGTTTGCGGTACAAAATTGTGTCTACAAGCTGTTTTCGAGGGTCATCACGAATCGTCTCGAGAGCAAGCCAGACGACTTCCAGCCTCCCGAACAAGCCGGTTTCCGTAAAGGCTATAGTACTATAGACCACATACATACGCTGCGGCAGGTTATACAGAAATCTGAGGAGTATAACCAGCCCCTATGCTTGGCGTTTGTGGACTATGAGAAAGCCTTCGGTTCGATCGAAACCTGGGCGGTGCTACAGTCTCTCCAACGGTGCCGGATTGACTACCGATATATCGAATTACTGAAGTGTTTGTATGAAAACGCCACTATGTGAAGAATGACTTAATAACTTTAAATTCTATAGCCTTCCGGCATTCAAGATACATCTTCCGGTCAGGTACACAATTTTGTCATCATATCAGCCAAACGACGTCCACTGCTGGACATAGACCTCCCCCAAGGTTCTCCACACAGACCGGTCTTGAGCCGCCCGCATCCAACCGCCTCCCGCGATCTTGACGAGATCGTCGGTCCACCTTGCGGGGGGCCTACCTCTGCTGCGTCGTCCGGTACGTGGCCGCCACTCCAGAACCTTTCTGCCCCAACGGCCATCGGTTCTTCGAGCTATGTGCCCTGCCCACTGCCACTTCAGCTTGGCTATCTGGAAAGCTATGTCGGCGACTTTGGTTCTACTGCAATGCTCCTCATTTCTGATTGGATCTCGCAGGGAAACTCCAAGCATAGCTCTCTCCATCGCCCTCTGAGTGACCTTGAGCCTTCTGATAAGGCCCATAGTGAGCGACCACGTCTCTGATCCGTAAGTCATCACTGGCAACACACACTACTGGCGTAAGTAGTGGGTAGTAGTGGGTAGGCAAAAGTGTTATATTACACCCACATTTCGCCATTTTATGAATTTTAGGTCCCACGTCATAGGGAGCGAGCTTATTGCCGTTACCGGTCACATTGCCAGCCTCTGTGCTGCTACTGAATATTCGGAATAACCCAGTAACACTTTTGCCCGACCCGGGAATCGAACCCGAGATCTGCCAATCCCACGCGCATATTTATGCCGCGAGACCAAAGAGGCAATAGACGAGCTAGTATTATATATAAAAAAGTATACTTTCCGTCATCGGGGATTTTCTTGCTTCGACTCAAATTATGGAAGAAGCATTTTGTAACGATCTTGACATATCTCTCTTGCTTCGTTCATGATGATGATGATGAATATTAAAAGGGGCTCTTCATACATGGAACTGATGTGGAAACTGGGTCTTAAAAAATTAGTTTGAGGTTCCTAAAACCATTGTTTCTCAAAGTCAATCGTTTGAAAGATATACGGTTCCAAAATGGTAAAATGGGTGTGTCTGTCCCTCTAACTTTTAAAGTAAGAGAGTGACAAAACTTAAAAAAGTTCTAGTTTCTACTTCTAGTTTATATAAATAAGCGAACGAAATAATGACAGTGCACCATATGACAATGTATAATGTGACAGTACTGACAGATAGCACATGTGCAGCACTCAATTTTTACAGCGCATGCATTCTTTTCTGTAAGAGAAGGAAAACTTGATACAAACCCTATACCAACCCGTTTGGCCAGCAAGGTATAGTAGGCCAATTCCTCTTTTCAAAGGAGAGGCCTAGTCCAGCAGTGTACTGTTAAAGGCTGATGATGATGATGATGATGATGCGTTCTTACTGTCAATAGGTAGGAGGTTTGTCCCTACAAACTTCGATCCTCTCTAAAATCCCTCCCAGATTATTTTTAGTTTTTCCTGGTTCTGAACTACCTCTCAGCCACTTTTAAGCCTAATCGGTTCAGCCGTTCTTGACGTGGTTCGTAACTAACACGACTTTCTTTTATATATATAGATTTATTCAATTTAAAAAAATAATTTGGAAATGTGAATTTATTTTAAAACAATTCTACGCCTTCTAGACATAACAAATAGGTTTGAAACCTTATATTGTCATTGAAAATATTTAAAAAAAAGTAAGTCTCTAACACATGAAATATTTATGATAATCATTTATTTCTGACTGCCTCGTTGGTCTCGCGGCATAAATGTGCGCGTGGCATTGGGAGGTCTCGGGTTCGATTCCCGGGTCGGGCAAAGTGTTATTCGGTTTTTCCGTTAGGAAATTCTCAGTAACAGCACGGAGTCTGGTAATGTGCCCGGTACGGCAATAGGCTCGCCCCCTATTACGTGGGACCTAAAAATTCCTGGCAAAATGTGGGTGTAATATTACACCTCTGCCTACCCCTTCGGGGATACAGGCGTGAGACTATAAATAAATAATAAATAACAATTATTTCTGCCAGAACATTGAACTTAATTTATCTATTGCAAAGTTAACATATTATCAAAACCTTTTTGATGTTTTTTGACTCAACCGTGCACTACGGGTTACGTGTTTAATTGTTTATTTTGTTATCTGTATGGCACAAAGTCTAATTAATTAATAACTTTAACTAATAGATTGCCTATTGTAGATTTATTGCAAATCTTTTACACAAATTTATTAAAATTTATATAATTAATAAATAAAAGGGTCAGATAAAGTCTAGTTATAGAATGAGGACCTATATGTAACTTAAAGTTATAATTTAATTTTTGAATTTGTGTGTGATTGGGTACTCATAGTTACAATAAAATAATATAATAATACAATTATGGCAGGGGCTTTTTCCTTTCTTATTTTCTGTTTTAGCGTTTGTTAGCGTCCATATTTGATCTATGTAACTTATGTTGTAATAAGCGTGTAAATCATAATTTTGGAGAGCGGTATTAACATAAGATCTGATTGAATATACAACTTAAATTCAGCAAGTATAGATTCGCCTCAAAAAATGTTACTAAAAATGTTGAATTCTATTAATAACAAGTACACATCGACTGCAGAAAGCGAAAACGTAGTCATACACAAAAACGAAAATATTCACCAGAGCAAAAAACTTTTACACTTTATTACTAGCGTGTATTTTTACTTAGGCACATGATTTTCTTATATGTATTACAATTTTTATTTTTATAAGAGAGATGAAGTAAGTACATAATTATAATCTTTTAGCATAACATTTATACAAACAAAATAAAATGTTCTATTTTTCTTTTCTTTTTTTTTATTGATTTTCCTTTTCTATTGTTATTATCACTTATTTAGTTTTTGTAGTTTAGTGTAGGATAGTTTAGTTATAGTTTTATTTTGTTTTTTATATTATACTTGTTATTATTTTATAAATACACCAGTTCTATCTCTCTCATTCTTACAATTATTTGCCAACATTTTGTTGATTAGGACATTTTAAATTTTCATAGAACGTTAAAATGCTGTAATTGCGCTATCGAATTGTATGGAGCTGTGCTTAACCCTTTTAAGGAAAGCGAAAACGTGTTAAACAGCAATACTTGAAACAAGGCTGCCCAACTGTACACTGCAAACTAAATTTCTTTTATGATTCTTGTTTTTCCACTTGATATTCATCTCTTCTTCAGATTTACAATCGTAGCTTTGGCGACAAAAACGTAGTAGTCCGCACGGGAGCCAGAATTTCTGACAGCGTTATCAACGTGCATATTTTTTACGGTAAACGAATTGGTTGTAATTGACATAGTTTAATTTTACTTATAAGTGATTTTTTTCTGTAACAGCCTTTTTGAATGCAGACATTTAAGTTAAAACACATTTTTTTCAAAACGTTAATTTTATAACTATTCATCGTAAAATTACGAGACTCGGACCATTTGTAGCAGTTTTTTTTCTGATTCAAACAGTGCAAGATAAAAATATTTCATATTTTGTGGACTACAACGTTTTCGCTTTCCGCCGTCGATATTACAGTTCCTTTTCCATCACGTATCGCTCTTGTAAGGTATACTAAATTCCATAACATGCCTCACTATAAACCAATTACAGCGCGTAGTACGACTAAACGCGTCTAGCTTTAATCAATGATCGTAACACTGATAGACGGCAACTTAATAGTTAATACGTGAGAGATGCGGTAGCACAGCACATTCTTGTGGCGAAAATTACGACGTTGCTTGGATTGCTATAACATGTACATGGCGGACAATACGGACGAAGTATGAATCGTTGCACATTATGCAGCTGAAGTACAGGGTTAAATATATATTTTTACCTAAGACAACTTATTTCTTATAGCTGTGCTCTTATAATTATAACGAATGATTGTGGTTACCATGGTCCGTAAAAATCCGGACAAGTACCTATATGTCAAGCCACGCACCATGAATGGTTCTGTGGTAGCATGTACCAAGTGTTCTATTTGATGGCAATATTTATTTATCGCTTTCAAGGGGCAGAGGTGTATTACTCACCCACACTTCGCCAGTTATGTCTTCGGTCCCAATGTTTTAGGGGGCGAGCCTAATGCCATCTACCGGGCACATTATAATGTTGTTATTTCTCTGTTCATTGTTTACCACGGCAAGATAAGAGAAATTGATTTGGTCTGTGCTAATACCTACTCACTAAACGAAATGCCAACTTATTCTGATATTAACTTATGTACTTTGAAATATGCTTTGTATAATCTTTTTGTGAGAAACCTAGTCTTACATGCCGTAATTATAGCGACACAAATGATTTTATAACAGAATTCAGCTTTCAAGCATTCTAACGATCTGCTTTTAAAATTATATATATCTGTAATTCAAATGTGCATTAAAATATGTTATCTCTGCTCTCAGTCACAAAGGTTAGTAAAATAATTACTCGTGTTCATCTAAATTCGTATATATTATATTTTAATCAAAATATTGTGTAAGTCTAAAATGTTAAACCTAGATTGATGTTTTAATCATATTACGCTAAGTTATTAGGTTGTTACTTGCCTTAAGGTAAAGCTCAAATTGAGACTATCGTTGAATAGAACTGCTCTGATAATTATTTAAATAGAAATGTTGTCCACCCACTTGCCTGTTACGATATACCATTTATTAAAAGTGTCATACAAACAAACTTCTGACCCTTTGTCATTCACAAAAGCATCAAAGAACTGTCTCAAATTTCAAAGTAAACTTTTTCAACTGGATAGCTTATCTTGCAGAAAACTATCAGCACTAATTCACGTTGGCTGAAACCTGAAAACCATTCATTTTATTATTTAATATCAGACGTAATCTATGAGCAGTCCCAACTTAAGCTAGAAAAGGCTTTTTGCATAATAAATTCATAACGCTATTATATTCTACCTTGACGTTTGATATTTAAACTCTACGCGTGATTTTCGATCTGTCGATATTATAATCTGGAGTTTTCTTGTAAAATCAAGACCTTTGTTGTTACGGAAGCGAGCCCTATAAAATATCCCTTCTGACTTTCACAAAAGTACCTATATATTGTACGAGTACCCCTTTGATGTTATATTTTATTTTATTTTCAGGTTTCTATTATGCTATGGCATTTCGTATTCCTCGGAAATCAAAACATTTTATTGGTGAGATATGTTGTATAATATCAAATAAATTTTGGAGCAATATAGACTGCGTTACAGTGGCAAATCAAAACTGATGGCGTATATTTACTTGGGATGAAAGTACACCAGTTTTGTATCACAAAACTGAGGCCGACTTGGACCTTTTGCAGGCTTTAGATCGAAACTGTCCCATGTATATTTAAAGAGTGTCCATTAACCCTTTCTGGGCTTTTGTAACGCGTACCTGTGACTTTGTGTAGGCCGTATGGCTTAGCAATTTGCATTTTACTTTATTCACTTTGATATTGGAACTTATCTCATCTAACTAACGTGTATACGTCTACTAAGGGTACTCAAACTTTGGCAGGCAATTGTCCTGGACCCAAGAGAGTAATCCTATGACGCTTTACTCTAAGAACAGGTTTATTAGAGAGCGAGAGTCACAGGCTGATTAATTCATGACAGTTAAGGAAATTCCAAAAAGTTAGTGAAGGTTATTATGCAAAGTTCATTTAGTTTAAGCAGTCAAAGTTCTGTACTTCCATTTCATTAGCAATAAATGAAACTTTAAACATTACATTGAGGCAGCGATAGCCTAGTGGAGAGACCGACAGACTGCAACGCAGACGGTCCGGGTTCGAATCCACGGCACACACCAATGACTTTTCGGAGTTAAGTGAGTATTAAATTGCTAATTATCGCTTGCTAAACGGCGAAGGAAAACATCGTGAGGAAATCTGCATGTCAGAAAGTCCTCTATAATGTTTTCGAAAGACATGTGAAGTCTGCCAACCCGCACTTGGCCAGCGTGGTGGACTATGGCCTTACCCTTCTCATAGTGAGAAGAGGCCCGTACCCAGCATTGGGACAATATATATAATAATAATATTCTACCACATTCACACAACACCATCTAGTCCCAAACTAAGCAAAGCTTGTGCTATGGGTACTAAATAATGGATAAACATACTTACATACTTTTTTTTTGTAAATCTTAATATATAAAATCCTTGCGTTACTGACTGACTGACAGATACGCTACAGCCGAAACTATTGGGCGCAGGAAGCTGAAATTTGGCATGTATGTTCCTAGGCGACCGTAGAGGTGCACTTAGAAGGGAATGCCCGAAATTCCAACGGGATCGGCAAAACGGGTAAATTAAAAAAAATGCAGGCGTAGCTGCTAGCGTCCTCTAGTACATACATATTATACATAGAAACATCCAGACCAAGACAAACATCCATGTTCATGTTTGACTAGTGCGGGATCAAACCCGCGGCCTTCGGCTTAGCAGTCGCTTACACTCCCGCTGATGCATAATTTTGGATTCACTTATTAGTAGAATTAAAAACCATTCTTAGCTGCACAGAATTTGTCTTAATCCTATTCTAATTCAGTAAAAGCGCAAGTACTTTGCGGGGTTATTAAGAATACCACGTGATCTGCATACTGAATTAATATATATAAAATTCGATCTAAAGCCTGCAAAAGGTCCAAGTCGGCCTCAGTTTTGTGATACAAAACTGGTGTACTTTCATCCCAAGTAAACATACGCCATCAGTTTTGATTTGCCACTGTAACGCAGTCTATATTGCTCCAAAATTTATTTGATATTATACAACATATCTCACCAATAAAATGTTTTGATTTCCGAGGAATACGAAATGCCATAGCATAATAGAAACCTGAAAATAAACAGTTTTATGTGATTTAATTACTTTATTAGGTTCAAGTCTTTGAAATCTTAAAACCAACGAATGAAGTACGAAGGTTGAATATCTGATTACTTTTCATTTTGCGACTCGCTTGAATACCAACCGAGCCCTTTACTTCTGTTGTTGACGATTGAAGGAAGAAATTTTCTTTTATTGGTTTACTTGCTTCATTTCCTTTTGATGCAACTTTTAATATATTCGCAGACTTTTACATGACTATTTGAAATTCTGAAGTAATGGCGAGCCATTACTTCGGAATTTTAGGATTCATTGAAATGCTTTACCACCCTAATCACTCGAGAGTGATTAGGGTGATTAAAGCATTTCAAAGAATCCTTGATGTGTTTTTTGGGAAATTGCAAAGCTCAATATGCGACTGACTTTTAAAACTTAAAGAATAATTAATTGCAGGCAAGACATGTTTATTAGGAATAAACAAGTAGGTCTTTTTTTTTAAAGACAACTCCCGCATTAGGAATAAATCCTGTGTCGCGGGGAACTTTACAAACATACTACTAACGGACACAATGTATACCCAGACTCGAAACAACAATTTATGAATCACACAGTGGGGATCGAACCCACAACACTTCGGCACAGTGTCAAGCGGTGAGGCGGCTACTTAAACCACTACGCCAACCGTGCAGTCAATTTGGCTTCAATAAACCGCTTGGTTGTTTAACACACACAATATTTCTGATTGCTTAAAATAAATCTAAGCTTGGCACACACAACGTTGGATTTTAATTGGTTGAAAACGGCTTTAAACAACAATACAAAACAGCATCTGTAATTCAAAACAAAAGAACCAAAATGTAGATAAAATATGTGCTCCGCAATTGTTCATAAAAATGTGTCCATCCATGGTGAGATCCCAAAGCGGTATATCTTTCGAGCGATTAGGCGACAATTAATCGTGAAAATGTGAAAAGAGGATTATTATGTTTACAAATTGCTCCATAGACGGCCGACTCGTTAACAGATTTATTTTCGACGTGGGTCCCGTGGACTCAATAAAGCTTTTATTCTCTACTTATTCAAATTACTTGATTTTTGTGGCATTTAGTTTCACGTCATCTAGTTTAATGGCTTCCATAAGATTATTCCGTTTAAATGATTTGAGGATAATCTTGCCAAGTTTTTTTTAACATTTAAAAGCTTATTTAATTAATAGCTTTTTGAAGTGGAAGGGCCGGTGTCTGAGTCACAACCAAACAGCAATTCGTACCATTATCCGATATTAAATACAGCTATTATTATTGATCAAAAATACAAACATGTGATATAGGTAAATAAAAGCCTAATAAAGGAAATGTGAACGCGCAATTCATGTAGGGTACAAAATCCTTTAATCCGTTTTAGGGATGAAGCTTACAATTGGTGAAATGAGACTCAACTAATGAGTGAGATTTTCTAATAAAATATGTCCCGGGTTCAGCCGCATCGACTCTTCGGATGGCATGCCATGCGTCGGCCGTTCAGTCAAGCGTTGTGGTCAAGAGCGCGATTACGATACTTGCACGCTACGACCACCATGCCACAGTTGAGAGCGCGTAGTACACGCCTGCAACTAATTGTTGATGATGATACCTTACTCACTAGTATTTTGAAGGGTTAAATTGCTACCAGGTAAGCACTTATTATATTAATGTTCGTTACAGAATCACAAAAGAAAGTACGTTCTAACAGCAATTGTAAATCATTAAAAACAAAACAATACATTTGGGTTAGTTGTGTACACATAACTTAATCCCGAAGGCATTACAACCCACCTGAGTACAACACATGAGATAGTCTTCTCAGATGTATGTAGTAAGCTTAAACAGTAGGCATACGAACACAAACATTATTACCGAAACGTAAATAATAAAAGCGTTTTGTTGACTATTACGTCTCGGTAATGGATAAAAGACAATGAATAATAAAGATGTTGTGCTCATATTTACTGCTAATTGTATAAAGGCTTATTACACTCAGATTTCGTTGCCGGGTTTATTTATTTATATTTAATTAATAGTCTCACACCTGTATCCCCGAAGGGGTAGGCAAAGTTGTAAATATTACACCCACATTTCACCATGAATTTTTAGGTCCCACGTAATAGGGGGCGAGCCTATTGCCGTTACCGGATACATCACCAGACTCCGCGCTGCTACTGAGTATTCGAAAAAACCCAGCTTAACACTTTTGCCCGACCCGGTAATCGAACCCGGTAACTCCGATCAGCAGTCACATACGCCTTCCACTGGACCACGGAGGCAGTCGTTGCTGGGTGAGCACTAAAAATAAGTCAAACATCTATGTATGTAGATAAATCAACTACATATGTAATATCATATGTACGTCATCATCCTAGAGTTGTATTGGTTGCAATACAAGAACTCCGGCTTGGAACCCCTGGGTCCGCTTTCTAGTCTTACCATACGGTAAAAAAATTAAGCTTAATTATGAGTGTATTGACTTCGACTTTGAACCGTCAATTATCTACATGACATCAGGGATCTACGGCTAACATACTCTGCAGCACGGAGTAAGCGAAAATTTGATTTTTTTTCTCATGTTTCAGGCGACAAACTTGCAGACGGGACGCCTAATGGCAATCGATTGCTGTCGCCCTTGGGATGAAAAAGGAATAGGAGGAAGAGCGGTATGAGGAAAAAGTGGAAAGGGATGGGGCGTTCGGCACTCTAACTTACCGAACTACACGAAAAAGTAAATATACTGTTCCTTTTCGTCGATATTGTGTATAAGGGTAGTACTTCCCCGCTCAAGCTGGCCCACTTGAAACACTTGAAATGTGGTGTATGACGTAAATCCAGAAAGCTCCACGTGGCAGACCGTTGGTCGTGTTACTGGGCTGTCGCTTTTCATTATATGTGTAAAATATTGCTATAAATAAAATTCAATAAGGTTTGGTGTACTAGATGCAGAATCCAGTTAAATGGCGAATACTTGATTTTTAGAGTGTAATCTAGCATACGTTTCTTTAAGTTAATGTGCATCTTATCATTGTGCGCACCTACAATATGGGACCTTTTAAGTCGCGATGGAAAACTCAACCATTTTTTGGTAGTTAGCCGCATAGCGGGACTAACCACTAAATGGCGCCATCGCCCTCGCATACACTCAGCTGCCATTGAAAGAGTGAAAATTGAACGATTTGAAGAAGAGGATGTAGGTAGTCAGTATCAAGAGGCATTGGAAGAAAGGTTTAAAGAATTGTTTGAGGAAGATGATTGCGAGATAGAAGAATTTTGGAAAGAGTTTAAGAATGGAGTAATAGAGACAGCTATACAAGTATGTGGCGTAAGCAAGAGGAAGCATGTTAAAAGGATTTGTAATGAATGGTGGGATCAGGAAGTAAGTGGTGTGGTCGCGGCAAAGCGCAAAGCATGGATGGACTTGCTGGCCATAAGAGCCAACAAAAGGGTACAATGTAGTGTGACTGACAATGAAAGGATAGTGAAAGAAAAGTATGTCAGGTTGAAAAATAAAGTAAAAGAGACAGTAAGAAGAAAGAAAGAAGAATGTAAGGATAAATTTGATATTCTGGCACTTGGTTAGAACAGCCCGAGGCAAAGCAGGTGACTCAAAAGTTGGTGTGATAAGGGATAAAAATGGAAATATTATAAAAGAGCATGGGGAAGTTTTGGATCAGTGGAAGGTGTATTTTGAGATTTTATTTGAACGAGGAGAAAGTGACACTAGGAATACAGTAGCGAATGAGGAAGATAATTGTGCAAGTAATATAAGTATGGAAGAGATACGGTATGCAATGAAAAGTTTGAAAGCGGGTAAAGCTGCGGGATATGACAGAATATCTGCTGAAATGCTCAAGGTAGGCGAAGGCGTCACCGCAAGCCTGCTGTACCTACTTTTCAATAAATGTTGGCGGTCCGGTCGTGTACCAGGTGACTGGAACAAGGCCGTAATTGTGCCACTGTACAAGGGAAAAGGGTCACAGCAGGAATGCAAAAATTATCGCAGTATAAGCCTCCTGAGTGTTGTTGGCAAATTGTATACAAAAATACTGATTGAAAGAGTGATCTCTGAAATGGATAGTAAAATTTGGGATGTGCAAGCGGGATTCAGAAAGGGAATGGGATGTACGGATCAAGTCTTTTCCTTAAGGTGCATTTCAGAGAAAACCTTAAGTAAACACCAGAAGGTTTTCTGCGCCTTTATTGACCTGGAAAAGGCTTACGATCGAGTGGTGAGGGATGAACTTTGGTCACTTTCTGTGTATGGAGTGAGCAGCAGTCTGATACGGGCACTTGAATCCTTATATAGGGATTAAAGTGCCTGTGTCAGAATAAACGGGGCCTACACGGACTGGTTTAACATTGATCGTGGTATTAGACAGGGATGTGTAGCGTCTCCTTGGCTGTTCAATCTATTCATGGACAGTTGTTTGACCGATCTGAAAGGGTCTGAATGTGGATTAAGAATGGGTGAATCTGTGTTTAAGACCCTGCTATGCGCTGACGATTAGGTTCTTTTTGCGTCGTCAGCGTCTGATTTACAGCAGATGGTCACCGTAAGGAATGAGGCGTATAAGAAGAAGGGCATGAAAGTGAATGTAAGCAAGACTAAGGTCATGGTCATAGAGAGGGAAGACAGTATAACTGAATGTAACATAATGATAGGAGATGAAAAAGTGGAACAAGTGAATGAGGGACAGATTTAGGGTCTTTGTTAACAAGAGATGGGAAATGTGAGGGAGATGTTGAAAGGAGAGTGAAAGCAGGAAATAGTGTTAATGGCGCCTTACGGTCCATCATCAGTAGCGAAATTATACCAAGTAAGGCTCGTCTTGCTGTACTGCAGGGAGTTTTGGCGCCAACACTGATGTATGGTAGCGAATCATGGGTATGGGAGACGAAGCATCAAAGTAGAATCAATGCTGTGGAGATGAGAGCTTTAAGGAGTATGTGCGGAATAAGTATGAAAGATAAAGTGCGTAACAGTGTGATACGGGAAAAGTGTGGTCTAAAAGAAGATGTTGTGACAAACATTGAAAAAGGAATGTTACGTTGGTTTGGACATCTGGAGCGGATAGATGAAAGAAAAAATACGAAAGGAGTGTATCGTGGGAGAATATATGGAAATGTCGATAGGGGACGCCCTAGGCGGACATACGCCGACCAAATAGGTGATCTACTGATAAAGGGCAAAATAAAAAGTACCTATACTAGTACGCATGCATGACGAGGTTAATGAATGTCGATGAAGCGAAAGAGGTATGTTTGAACCGAAGCATGTGGCGTTTCATAGTCTCTGCCTACCCCAATGGGAGACAGGCGTGACGTTATAGATAGATAGATAGGAAAACTCAAGAAGCAGGTCTATGGTGGATTTATAACACAAAACTGCGTTTAACCCTAAATGTATCGCCGTGTGACATTGCGTGCGCGATCCTGCCAGGGTTCAGTCTGCGTAAACGACAACTGCCAAACTGGTAGACGCACATGAACACTGTGCTGCCTTCACTGATACTATGTGTTATCTGAGCCAAAAATAAATCCCAAAGCATGCTACCCGCATTCATCAGAAAATAACGTAGGTACGTAATTCAAGAAACTGCGCAAGAAACTACAAAATGACTAGCGCTTATGAACATACTTCCAAAAATGTACGTAATTTCATCAACCCTACAAAAAAATCTCTTCACTGTTTATGCTAGCATGCTCTTTAGAGCCATAATATTTGCAGTAGACTTTTATACAAAGCGTGTAGTTTTAAAAAGATTTTTTTGGGATGAACCACAATGTTTTTAAAATATGCTTTAAGAACTTCTTATAGTAAGTAAGTAAGTAAGTAAGTAATTTCGTTTATTCTCACATCAAAACAACGTACAATTATTAGGTACATAAATAAATAAGTACATCTAAATAAAGTAGGTAGGTAGATAATTACATAATGCCATTTAATACATCACCCACGACAATTTTCATCCATACCCACATTCAAAAAAAAAAAAACTGTACGCCGCCGATGTGACAATAAGGCAGACATTCAGCGTTGCGTCGTTCGTTACGTTAGCCGCGATACGACTTGCTGGTTTTCAATGCCTGCCCCAAGTGACGTCAGTGACGCAATAAACGTAAAGTATATAATTTTAAACTTAACTAGTAATTAAAAATAAAATAAAAGCAGCTTATACACGTACACAATAAAGAAATACAAAAACGTTAGTACTTAATAAGTAATAAGTTATAAAGGTACTCGTACCAGTTGTTAATACACCTAAAGTCACAGAGTATAGAATTATTATGTAAGTTTTAAAATTGAATATGGCTAGATGAAAATATTATTGAAATGAAAATATACGATTACCTCTGGATGGATAAAATCAGTCTATAGATAATATGGCATTATTCAACCCGTCGCGCACAACTAGTAACACACGATGACATTCCCGCGTCTCAAAGAGAACGTTAAACGATCGACCTAAACTTATGAACACCAATGACGTTATTAGTCTTATCAAAGTGTAGACACGGACGATCAAGTCGTCGCCTTACTTATCTTATCAAATGATCTTTCTTATGTTAACGTGACGCCATTCTCTCCTAACATGAAAATTATAATAAACTAATTTTGTAATTTCCAAACCAAAATGTTGCCGCCAATCTTGATGGCTGAAAATCTTCAGACTTGAGGACTTAATTTACTCTCACATACCCACAAATTTGAAAACAAATTGCCTCATTTGGTGGTAGCTAACTATTTCCATGAGATGGCGATGGCAGTGTAATGAGACGCGCCTGAAATTGTAATTAAAACTTTTCTATGTACAAAAGCGATAGACATTTAAACTTACAAAGTCTTGATTTCATTGTCTTTCTTTGAAGTGTATGTAATTTCTATTAAAGGATTTTAATGCCAATTAAGTTAAATAAACACTTCTCGTACAAAATTGTATGTTAATCTGTTAGATAATATTGACTGCTCCGTTGTAATGAAACAATATTATTTCTGAAATATTTTATTCCATGACGAGGTGTTGTACAGATAAATAAATAAAGAATAAGAAGAAAAAGAAGAAGAAGAAAACTCATTTATTCTGTATATATTCATAAAAACAGAAAGAAACATAAACACTTCAGAACTAACTTAACCTATACAGAATCGGTTCCAAACTCAGCATAATTATGCTATCTTGTGACACAAGATGGCGCTGATATTCTGTTGAGACCGTTATATCAATAAATAATAAATAAAATACATATATTACGGACTTACACAAATAATAATAATAATATTTACATGCTGTACTATAGCAAAATCTTAATATCGAAATTTACTACATCAATGGACAATTGATAAGCTGCCACCATGGTCACTTGTCTCTGGCAAAAGCGTACGCGCATGTCCATACTCCATGGCTTTTTATTGTCTGTGCACGCGCCGATCGCGCGGAATTTGAAAGTTAAAATTAGACGCCAAGCCAAAGTGACAATGGTGGCAACTAGCAATAATAATTTGGAGAAATTTTTAATTACATCACGTTTAAAACATGTTTAATTGTGAAACAATACAATATAATTATAACTAAAAACTAAAAAAATATTATCTTAATATATAAAATCCTTGCGTTACTGACTAACTGTCAGACACGCTACAGCCGAAACTATTGGGCGCAGGAAGCTGAAAGAACAATGGCAGAATTAGGTCTGGGTTTGTTGTGGCGACCTTAAACTTCATATGAACAAAACAAATTGTTTTTATTTCTACGATTTTTTATATTTTCACTTTGTCTCGTTAAAGCCGGATTATTTAATTATGATAAAAAGCATTCCAATTGATTACAAACTAGGTACTTACTTTATTATTTGATTGTTGCCATAGACAATGGTGTGATAGGAATAGACGTTGACATTGATTTGTATCGATTATTAAATAAGTAATCGATACGATCAACCTTTATAGGGTTGGTTTGGTTTAAAATATAATAATTAAAATGCAGTTATTTAATTTTTAATCAACATTATATCAATAAGCTTATTTTTTTGAAGCAAAACAACTTTTAAATCAAATAAAAACGTCACAGCATCGTTTTAACGTTATATCGATTTCACATAAAATAGATTTAAAATGTGCAGCTCTGCTTTTGTCTTAGGCTGTGACAGGTAGATGCTACAGAATAGTTCTGCGTTTTGATGTCAATCTGACATAATGTCATTTGATAATTCAAACGTATCTACATTGTTCATTCTTAACTAAACATTAAACACCGATATCTTGTTTTTCCGGCTTGTGTGAGTGAAAATAGAATAATTTATAGACTCTGTTACTTACGCTGAATATTTTGATATTTTTTTTATTACTGTGCGCTTCAATTTAATTTCAGACATTTTGATGCATGGAGATCTGCCATTGTCCTTTAGCATGTATGTTCCTTGCGGACCATAGGGGTGCACTAAGAAGGGATTTCCCTAAATTCCCACGGTATCGGCCAAAACGGGTAAATTAAAAAAAATATGCAGGCGTAGCTGCTGGCGTCCTCTAGTAATATATAATTACAAGAAGTGATGCGAATAAATAAATGTTTTCTTAAATGTAATACTAAGAAATGATTTTCGTGTACAGTCGACGTAGCCATTAATGTAACATTTTATTTTGCAACACTTTTTTATACATGAATCAGATATATTTAAGTAAACAAAACCTTACAGTGTGTTTCAGGAATTCGTACAGGAATGGTACCAAATTCCGGCAAATTTTATGCAGAGTAATTTATTTCTTACCACATCATCTTTATCTACCTGTTGTTTGGTAACTATTGCAATCAAGGGTTATTTGAACTCACGATTAAACTTACCTCCAATGAGTATGGTGTGTAATATTACACATTACGTCGTATACATTTACGTAAGTACAAGAAGGTGCATTTTTGTTGACAATTGAAATCGTAATCAATATTCTAATTAGGTATCCGATTTCTTATTATGGGTTGCGGCGGTCACACGGCAGTCACTTTGTAGAAAAACGAATATTTAGTCAAATATAGTTAGACTGGCTCTTAAGTGAAAATCTTGCAGTTAACTGGGATAACGCTGGAACGATGAATTCAGATAATACATACTTATTACAATATATTACATACATACATATCGTCACGCCTTTTATCCCCGAAGGGGTAGGCAGAGGTGTATTTCTACACCCACTTTTCGCCAGATATACTTTAGTCCCACGTAATAAGGGGCGAGCCTATTGCCGTACCGGGCACACAATATATTAGCTATAGATAATATAAATAATATAATATATATTATATATAGTATAATAATTATATACTATAAAGGCAGCGATAGCCGAGTGGATATACCAACAGACTGCCATGCAGAGGGTATCGGGTTCGAATCCACGGCACGCACCAATGACTTTCCGGAGTTATGTGCGTATTGAATTGTTAATTATCGCTTGTCCCGTGCCTCGGAGAGCACGTTAAGCCGTCGGTCCCGGTTGTCATGCAGATCTTTGACAGTCGTTACAGGGAGTCAGAACCATCTTAATAAACTGACACTAGTCTAAACCATGGAATATCGTTATCCCTTCGGGTTGCGGAGGTCAGACAGGCAGTCGCTCTGTGGAAAAGCTAATATTCAGCCAAATCCGGTAAGACTAGCAAGCGGACCCCAGATTGAAACTGGGATAACGCTAAGAGAAAGTAGATAATAAAATGTGAGTGACAAGCTATTGAGGTCTATATAATATCTGCATTCTGCAATTTAAGAATCCCGTATCCATATTTTGCGATCACCCTTATATTGTGCAATAACAAGAGCAGTAAGCGATAAAGACGCCGGCGAAACCTTTTCTGTATAACATAAAAGGGTTTAAGACGTTGACTTTCAACCTTTATTATGTAGCTTGTGGCAACAATGGCCTTCTAGACAATACTAAGATATTGTAACATCATAAAGTATGATGTACACGATACTTAACAATTTCAAACGGTTATGACCCTTATTCCGTTGTATTAAGTAATAGTTGATAAAGTTGCTCACAACTCTTGTTGACTAATGTACAAGAAATCCTTACGTGGGCATTGGCTATAAAATTGATTACCATACAACATTTATCTAACATTTCCCCAAAATAATTTGCATGCCAGATCCGTTGATGAAACTAGTGCGTTCAATAAAATTCATAACCAAAATAATAACTCATATTTCAACAACTCAATAGAGCTTTCATATATCAGCATTATCTTTCATCCACGCAACCTCACGCCTATGACTGCCAAATGAACTGCCTAAGGTCAGATAACAGACTTAGGCATCGTTATACTAACATCGCTATTTTCTCCAATTTTTGCCCGCAAAATTTACCCAAGATGGTCGGAATCTGTAATGGAAAACACTCCCATATGTGCCAAATTATTTATTTTTATTATCAATAAATTTCAATCGTTTCAACCCTTTTGTTTGAAAACAGAACGCGTTATTTTTGGTGTTGCTGCTTTTTATTATAGCTTATGTAGATTATTTATTTATTTTGGTCCTTATAGATAAATTTGAATTAGGCATCCTTTTCCTTGACACTATAGGTAAGGTAAAGATTTTGTGGAATATTTCTTCTTTTAGCCGAAATATCTTATGGTAAGTTAATATAATTGTGGTTCATAGTCATAACTGCAATATTTAACATCACAGATATGCTTTGCCGACGTACAACGCGCACTTTTATTTACCTAGAAACAACCACTTCATAGCATCGATTAGCAGCTGAATCTAGTGCACAATTAGTGCTTTCTCAGGAAAATGTATGGAGCTCATACAAACTGGTGCATTCACCAGCTTGTATGCGCGTTGTACCTGACGGTATTCCGTCAGGTAAGAGGAAGGAAAAAGGGTAACTGTGGAGAGGATGATACTTGAGCCTCCAGTGCTCAAACTTTCCGAAGCGCTTTAGATTCCTTACATAATAATTTCAAGGAATATGTGTAAATATGTTAAAAAGTAGTAATGATAATAAATAGGTAACGTACATAATCAGAAAATGGCTCTGCAGTAAAATAAGGCAAAAGAGTGTGAGGAATGGTTTTACCTACATGTCTTAAAGCTTAATTTTTAATGTTTGTAATATGGGCTTTATGCATAATCTTTAAGACACCTTTCTTACCTTGCGTCCAACTTTACTAAGTTCGCTAAGTTCAGTAAAATAAATGTAATACCATTATTGATAAAGCGTTATTCAACCGGCACAACAATCGACAAGTTGATGAAGTTATGCCGAAAAGTTAACTGTAATACAATCAATTGTAAATTTTAAATACAAGTTTCTGACAAACAATGCTGTGATCATTGAATATTCGTAGTCAAAAAGTTTACAGAAACATGTATTTTATTTTTATATCAGTTATGTAGGCCGAACGCTTTGTTGGGAAGTCGGGTATAATGCGCTTGCTCTTAGTCTGTGTTGCCAGTGATGCGTATCGATTGAAGAATATCTTGAGACTCTGTAAGTCTTAGAGGCCGCGTCTTGGTCGTTACCGTTACGGATACGGCGAATACCTGAGTACAATAATACTCTACTTATAATTTCCAACTGATGATAATAATACCGGTGTATTATTTTTATTCAAGTTTTCTGGAATAAAATTTATTTATAGATTCATTTTGCGATAGAATATCAATTGAATCGTTTTGTGACATACAAATTCAAGTAACGTTTATGCTTAAGTTAGATAACAGTAACATGCACTTAATTTTTATTTCGGTTCCATTGGCTTGCGGTTTTATAGTATCGCACCAGAGGAAAACCTCCCGCGATGTGGATCGACGATCTTATTGGCATCGCGGGAAGTGGATGGATGCGGGCAGCTCAAGATCGGTCTATTCAGTCTTAGAGGAAGATTATGTCCAGCAGTGGACGCCTTTGGCTGAGGTGATGAAAAGATTGCCCTTTGAGTAAACATAGAGTGACAAAGCAGTTGAGATTAAGTTCTTCTTCCGTCTGTAAGTCGATGTTTTATATTGTTTTCCTCTAATAGCAATTGACGAGTTTAAGTGCTGTCCTTATATATTTTGGAATATCGTCACATTAAATTACTACATTCGCTTATAATGTTTCTGCTGTCTTCATAGCGTAAACACAATAAACCATAGTCGTCACATATATACGTATGCATCAGTGAAGCAGGTGCACCCGACGTTATATAGTAGTGTGTAATTTATACCGTGTGTGTTATTCGCCTGATGTTTATTAGGAAAGTTTCTTATGTTTGTTATATGAATGTTGGATCATAAAATAAATCTGATCTCAGGAACTTTTTGTTGAAATCTACGAAATGTTGCCAATAATTCCGCAGTATCTAACTTCTTCAGGAGTTATATTTGACGCAAGATGTACCACGAATAGGTACGGCAGCAATATAAAATTGAAGGAATTCGATATATTTATATAATTTACAAGCATATTTTTTTGCTGTTACTTTTTTCATACAAACCTTCTCCTGACAATAAGGAATACAATTTGATGCAGTCGTTTGGAAGTTATGCGCGTACCAGCATTTTGGTGATTCATTTTCATTTATATAGAGATATGAACTTGGGCAAGCCTGTAGGTAGCCTTTGAGTACATGTACCACGTAGCATTGTTTTAAGTTCTGGTCAGTTGACTTGTATTCGTCTTTGTAATAACCGCAAAATAACGAAACTGATATCTCGGGCAGATATTCTGAATGTTGTCACGACCGTGTCTGACGGTAAAATAGGGGCTACGGTGAATGTAAAATAAGTGGTTAAACGGATAGAACATTAACTTGCTCGTAAATACCGTCCGCTCGCAAATACATCAGTGCATCCCTGATCATGGCGCTTGCTAAAGTGATGCGTATCGGTAAATCGGGGAGTCTAACCTATAATGCCCGAAAAATATCTCAATTAACATTGTAATCGCAGTGTTAAAGATAACTAAATATTAAATGATTATACTATAAGTAAATTATAAATAGTTTATAAAATCCGTGCTACCTGATAACATATTTGTATTTTATGTCCGACCAGTCTGCTCAAACCAAGAACCACAACGCTCATAATAAGTAGATATTTGTACAGTCGTCCCTTTTTCGTAGCAAAGCAGTCATAACTTTTTAATCGTAGAAAGCTCTTCATATAATTCAACAAAGAGTCGTTTATGTATAAAAGACAGGCAGTAACCGAAGCACCCAGCTACTCAAGCCTACATTTCGTGAAAAGTCCGCTAACGTGTATTTCAGCTTCATAAGTTTTATCATTTGTGAGAAATTTTTGGACGGAAGTATGACCCTCGGTGTTTTCATTTGAACGAAACTCCTGCGTGAATAGAAGAGGCATGTGCGGTTTGTCAAAGAATTTCAAAAAATCTTTGATACGAGTGACATTTTCCAATTTTTAAAATAATAATAACCAATTTTTATATTTTCTGGCAATATTGCAGGAGTATTGTTATTATAAGGAGTAACTTATCCAAAATGTTGTCTTGCCAGAGTCGATTCTAAAATAATTCAGGGAATGCTAATGGCAGCTGTTCAGGCACAGACCAAGCAGTAGCTTTCTTAACCAAATGGCCAGTCTTAATGATGACACGCCTCGTCCTATAATATCGAGCTTTTGGTAACACAGTATACCATATAATTATAATATTATAACATAACGACTGTTCAAGATCCCCGTGAGAGCTGGGACCCACGGCTAACCTAAAGTCCACTCCTAGACATGAGAAATGCCATAATTAACTGATATGCATTGCAATTTGTTACTATCTCCACTAGGCTATCACTGCAATCCAAGCGTATCTTTTTTGACGTGATATATGTTGCATCAAGTTTATACATTTTATTTATGCAACGTCAACTATTTTCACATATAGCATACTAATATACCTAACTTAATTTTTAAATGCGGCCGACGACGGTCATTCCATATCGATCAAATATTTTAGAAACTGTCGGACGAAGAAATAAAAACTTGTTCGTGGTATTACGAAGTAGTCCATAATACACAGACCAGCAATATGTTTAAGTTTAATAACACGCTTCAATCTTGTAGCGTTCCATTAAATCTTTTTATATATTAAGTTAGTAGTTGGAAATTTTCTTCTTTCGTTGCAGTAACAAATTTTTTTACTTTGTTCGGTTAGTTTTCTGAGTTTTGAAATTTTCCTCTGGTTATGTACCCACATGGGGGAATGTCCGAGAACTTTATTTCAAACATTTTATCAACTATGTTAGCTGGTACAGTTTCAACATGTTTTGGTGAGTTTTAGAATTCGTTTTTTTCAGATTTTCAGGTCTGTACGGGTATATTTGTGGTCAATCGTAAAACTTTATAGGGCTAACATTTCAGCTGAAATACAGTTCTTTATTATATAATAGGTTAAAACCTATCATGCCATGTTTAATAAAGTAATCAGCTTATATAATGAATATATTACAATGCTGTAGCAGTCTTCCAAAAAGTCATCAAGGAAACCGAATATTATTGTGAATAATGCGTGGATTTCCCAATCACCCAGGTAATGCAGTTCTGTTATGGTCAGATAATTTTTTTCTGTGTCTAGAAGATACATTTCTTGTTAAAATTGTCAAACGGTAAACTGTAAACCTTATACTAAGTTTAATTTTGCTCCTACTTGTTAGTAGGAGCAAAATAAAACTATATATTTTGAATTTTTGTGTAAGTGCATAGAAGCTTAGTAAATAATAAAATTTATTTTTTAACTAACCTTTTACAAAATAAATACACAATGGGAGGCCACTCCTAACGCAATAAGAGTGGCCGAATATTATGCGGGTCTCATAAAGCTGAAACCATTGACACGAAGAAGAAGAAGAAGAATACTCAATAGTACAATGGTCTAGTTCCAGAAACGATTCGGTCCTACTCATGATTATTGGTTTAGGTTAGGTAAGAACTGTGACCACAACGCACGAGCCGAGCCAGCGAAGCGAGCGTGCCGCGGCAGCGGCCGGCAAAGTGCCAGAACCGAATCGGTCCTATAGTTATTGGTTTAGGTACGGTTAAAACTGCGGTATAAACTCCCGGGCCATAAACATAACCGTAAATGAGTCGTGTTTTATGAATTTCGGTTGGAGTGTTGCCTTGGGGGCGCTACGACACGAGGACTTAGAAAAATTTAGCCAAAAAAGTGTTATTTTTGAAAATCGTTTATTTTCTCGATTCTATCGTATAAAACACCTACATATAGGGCTAAAGTGTCTTGGTAAAAGTGAATTTTTTTTTTAATTATACTTAGTAAACGTTTTTTTCTGAGTATGCGTGAAAATATTATGGTTATTATGTTAAGGGATAAAAGCGTTAAGATAAAAAGCAGTAGGAGTTTAAATATATTTCTACTTCTTCTTCTTCATCAGTCCTTAACAGTCCACTGCTGGGCTAGGCCTCTCCTTTGAAAGGAGGAATTGGCCTACTATACCACGCTGGCCAAACGGGTATGTATAGGGTTTGTATTAAGTTTTCCTTCTCTTACAGTGTTGTTCTCTGTTTTAGAGATCGTGTATGAGGAGATGAACACCTTGTATTTGCAGCAGCGAAACGAACATGTGCCTGACAGGAAGTCGCAGTCTCAACATTAGGTTAGTCCCAAATTTTCTTACGGCCTTATGCCAACCCCTACACCGTTTCAACGACCGTTTAACATGCCTCCTAAACACTTTAATATGCCTGGACCGTCGCGCACATTAACGCCCCATATGCATCAACCTTCATCGCAATGGAGACCACAAAACCCTCAGTTTCGCGGACCCACTAGAACTCAACAAATGTTTAGTGCGCCCCCACCTAATTATAAACCTCAAAGCCAAATTTTTTAAATGCCTGGACCCAAACCTAGTACTAGTAACGCCCTGCAACCTATGAGTGGTGTGAGCCACTACGTAACTAAGCCATTGCCGCAACGTACACATCATGATTGGTCGAAATCCGGCAATCCGCCGCCTTCAAATTATCTTAAATCTAGAGAACTTAACTTAAATGATTTTTGTGATGAATCTTATTACGAACTAGTCGACGCCAGCGGCTCCGCACGCACATATTTTCGAATTTCCCGTTTTGCCCGATCCCGTGGGAATTTCGAGAAATCCCGTCTTAGTGCACCCCTACGGTCCCCAAGGAACATACATGCCAAATTTCAGCTTCCTGCGCCCAATAGTTTCGGCTGTAGTGTGTCTGTCAGTCAGTAACGCAAGGATTTTATATATTAAGATATAGCCCATATAACGATTACTTTGATAATTATTGCTATCCCCCGGAATATTACGAGTGCTCTTCGTACGACTATCCATGTGAAATATATAATAGTTCATACAAACCGCCTCAGTGTACAGAAGGTTACTCTGTAGAGGAGGTCGCAGACATTGCGCCCACTGAAGATAAGGATTTTCAGAAGGTTTCAAAATCAGACAAGTTAAAATAGAGATTAACTTACAAACACAGAGACAATTGGCGTATATAAAAATAGCTAATCCCCCTATGAAATTATTTGTAGATACAGGTTCTAATTCATCATTTATAAGTCCAGAGATTGTTGACCGATACTTATCACACATACCATGTAATTACGACCCTTTCGAGGTAACTAATATTCACGCTACTACTCGCAATGATTATACTATTACATTACCATGCTTCAAGGAATTTAATGAGACGAATGATATAACACTTTGTCTTTTACAATTTCACGACTACTTTGATGGTATAATTGACTATGATTTATTAGAAAAATTTGAATCAAATCTTGATTTAAAGAATAGGTTATTGAATACGCGTAATTCAAGCAATCCATTGTTCATGTATGACTCTCGCAATTGTAATTAATATGAAGAAATAATACCGGCTAATTCAACTAAATTAATTAGAGTCCCTATTAATTCTCGCGATGGTGACGTATTAATTGAGAAGCAACGTATCGAACTGCATAATAGATAATTGCGTCACTGCGGAATTGCTTCATTTCAACGCTAGGCAGGCTACAGGAATGTGCCACTATCTAGCTCTAAAGTGCTGGCCTACCATGAAAATGTATTGACATTTTAGTGGTAACACGAATGTATTTACGGACGTATGAACGAAAGACAAATAATATGAAACATTTATCTGCCATGAGTTTGTTTCTGTCGCCTTTCTTATGTATTCGTTTTCGTGAGTAAATGAAAGAACAAAATAATGTTTTATCATGTGTTAAGATGAAATTATGTCAATATTTCTTGGTTTTACTTTATATTAAAATTCATTTTTATGAGACCTATATAGCACATAATAATATTATGGTATTTTGAAAATATCTGAGAAATATACTCGTACCTGTGGTAAATATGCCGTGCCAAAATCAAATCAATTATAAACCGTCCAAGTGCATGTCGAGCCACACACAATGTAGACTTCCAGGGTCCATATTGGCTCACTTAAAGTTCTTTACCCGAAATTTTTCTTCCTAACGATTTGTAATCCCAGTGATCACTCTTCCTAAAATGTTTCATCCTAAAGTTTTCATTCATACTATTTGTAGTGCTACCGGCAATGTTCATAACACTCATGTTGCCGAAAATTGTAATTAATAATATCATTAATGTAAATATATTTAAACTCCTACTATTTCTTATCATAACGCTTTTATCCCTAAACATTATTACCATAATATTTTCACTCATACCCAGAAATAAATATTTACCAAGTGTAATAAAAAATATATGAAACTTTTACCAAGACACTTTCAGCCTTTTATTTAGGTGTTTTATAGGATAGAATCGAGAAAATAAACGATTTGTAAAAATAACACTTTTTTAGCTAAATTTTTCTAAGTCCTTGCACCGTCGCGCTCCCAAGGCTACACTCCAACCGAAATTCATTAAACACGACTCATTTACGGTTATGTTTATGGCCTGGGAGTTAATACCGCAGTTTTAACCGTACCTAAACCAATAACTATAGGACCGATTCGGTTCTGGCACTTCGCCGGCCACTGCCACGGCGCGTATTTGTACCATGGTACTATTATTCTTATAATTATGTATGTTATAAATGTTATGTGAAAATAAAGTTACGCAAAATTAAAGTACATATGTAATACTGATTATTATAAATAAAAAGAAATCAAAACCAAAAAGATATGACTTTGAATAATAGTGTAAAATATGGTTATGTTGAGAAATAATAGGAAAACAAATAAAAGTATAATAGATGTTTATTGCTACTGACATTATGAAGTTGAATGCTTCGGAGTTATGAACATTAGAGACAGAGTAGTTAGGAATTGTGATTGTTAGGATGAAAAATGTTAGGAAGAACATTTTTGGATTTCAAATTATCGGAGTCGATAATTTAGGTCAACTTTGGCGCACCCAGGCTTCCGTAGTACCTTTTACAATATTAATTTTATCACTAGCAAGTTAGTTAGTAGTCGTTTAAATTAACTGTCTATTACTCGTTAATAAGTAAAGTTTAATTAGGCGTTATAATTCTCATTGAAAATTTATCAGTGTATGTGAAGCAAGTGACTTATAAATACCTATAAGAGTATGTACAAAACAGAAATAGTTTTATTCTATAATATAAGTACGGTGAGTATCATAAGGCTAAACATTTGCCACTCTCATACTGATATGCTTCACTAAAGCCGACTCCAGCTTGCTCTTAACACATGCAGGATTATAAATTTTAGCCAGACGTCGCCGCGTCGTTGACTGAACACAACTGAACAGAGCATGCGAATATGAAATGTTCTATCCACGCTGTTGAGGTGTAATCCCAATGAAGGTGAGGCAAGATTTCGAGTAAATATGTGTGGAGTTCCCTCAATACGATGTGTACTTATTTTACGTACTCCTCTTTGTTGAGGACTATGTTCTTGTTTTGTGATTTCGGTTTGCGGTATCTGAAACTTTTCAATACAGAATTATTAAGTTTTAAGCCGTTTGTAATAGATGATGTGTGAAAATAAACTATTTTTGTTAATTTATGGCCATTCGATAATATAGGTTTGGCAATTTTCTGGTAGACTTATGTTCAAATATGACCATGATATTCTTTGGTATAATGATGATGGTGATAATTATCATATGAGAGCAGTAAATAATAGCGGTAAATATAATTATGTAATATTTAAAATACGACTGGTAACGCAATCTGTATTTTTAAACAAATTGTTAGTTTTGGTACGTTTAGCAATTTAAGTTGTCATGTGTGAAATACTTTTGATTCGTGCCCAATATATTATAAGTTATTCGTTTTTAAGTTTGTATAACTAAAGTAGGAATATATTTTGTCTACTTTTACTAAAAACCATTTGAAACCCCTTCTGGATTCATACAACCACATTTTATTTATGAACATTAAACATACAGTATTATAAAAAAATACACTAATACCTGTTATGAGAATATTTTTATTCTGATTTCTGAGATATTAAACAATCGCAACCGATTTAATAATATTTTATGATTCAATAAAGTTTTGCAGAATCATGAAAGTTCTAAGAGTAACCGGCTTACTAATAAATCTGTCCGTTCTGCAAAACAAAAATAAAGGATTTTTTTTACGTACATACATGTGTTTCAGGAAATCCGTTGCTACTTCTGTGATACAGATTTTTTTAGGAATTTTTGATCGCCAAAGTTCCTAGAAATTGCTGAACGATTTAAACCGTTGTAGTGTCCTCTGTAAACCACAAAACATACTTAAAGGTTTTTCAGCATCACACACTGTCTTTTTTATGGGTATTTTTACGATTTTTTTTGCTTCAATTATATCCAACTCTTACAAACTAAAGCTTACAATTGTTATGGTAATGTTTATTTTAGTGAGTAAGAAAGATAATTAGCAGAAGTAATGATAATGAACTTGGCCACATAATTAGCACTGCCTAAGTAATGATTATAGTGTAAGTTTTGAAATATTTTTAGAAATTTTGTATTTGACTTAAACATTACATATTTTGGCGAACAATTAAATGAAAACCAACCTTGTTGGTGCCAAGCTACCAAGCTACGCATCTGAAATTGTACGTGAACCGACACGTACTTGAAAAGTTATTAAATATGCCTGGGTACACACTTGGCTGACATCCTTTTTCACACGTTAGGGTTTCCGTCCACAGAAAAAATCATATCTCGAAATTATACAATATTGCTTCGCATAATGTTGCAGTTAGGACTCTCATTATATAGTATACGTTTCTAATTTAGATAAGGACAAAAATGATAAATAAATATAACATAGTATTACTACAAAAAAAAACATATCAAACTTTCTAGTGTGTCTCGGTCGCTTGCTTTATAATATGATCTCGATAAAGCTGTATAAAGTGAAGCAAGAAGTCAAGTTAAACGAAACTAGTTTAAATTAATTCCCTTGGTAAAGGGATTCAAAGATCAATGACCGCTTTGCTCGGGCATTCTCCACAGATTATTAAACTGCTTAGTGCGATAGCCAGACGCAATGTCCCTTGAAAAATCACCGAGCCATGAATAGACAAAAAGAAATGTCTAAACCAGAGGTCGTATAAGAGGAGGTGTCTATGTCTGAGGTTGAATGGTCAAACACTCCTAGGTTTAAAACAATAAAAAGTTTATGAATAAAACTACCTCATTTATAAAATTTATACTTTATTATATTATGGACAGTGTATTTTGCTTTAAACATAAGAGGCTTCATTACAAAATAGTGACTATATTTAATACCAGATTGTATAATTTAAAAAAGCCTTTAAAAATATAATGATCAATTTATTACGATTTTTAACGAATTATAGACGTAGAATCTTTACAAAAGATCTCTAGCCTAAGCATTATAAATGTTACACAGATATGGCTTTCACAGAGGTCTCCACAAATATTGGTGACCATTTGTGTGGCAAGGATCGAATTCGTAATGAAGTTATCCGACAGAGAACCAAGGTAATCGACAGCGCTCAAAGAATTAGTAAGCTGAAGTGGCAGTGTGCTGGTCACATTTGTCGCAGAACCTATAACCGTTGGAGTAGTCGTGTTCTAGAGTGGCAACCGCGCCTTGGCAAACGTAGTGTAGGACGCCTTCTGGCTAGGTGGAATGACGATATACGCATAGTGGCTGGCAGTGGCTGGACACGAAGAGCCTCAAATCGGGCTAGAGTCCTATATCCAGAAGTGGACTACGGCAGGCTGATGATGATGATGATTTGTGTGGCATTTAGAGTTTTACCGTGTTTCGTTGGTCACGTAAAACTGTTAATCTCGGTTCTTGTCTCAGGACGGTAATCGTTAGGCTATGTTTAAAGCTTTCGGATTAAAGAAAGACGATTAGTAGTTTTATAAGTTTTATGAATCTATAGTTGTATGAAGATAAAGTTTGAATATATTATATGTAAGTATGTTGTAATCTTTTTCTGTTGGCGTTTATTAATCCCGGTCTTTACCAGGTCCGTAACTACATATACTGTAATATTCACCTGAAAATAAATAATAAACTAATTACATCATTAAAAATTATGAAAGGACATTTTTATTGAACAAAAAAGTAATTGTTTATACTATAAGATGACTTCATACTTATGAGTTTTATAATTAAATCCTTGATCAATGAAACGTTAAATTAAATCTAATAAAGCAAATATCAAAAGTTCTTTCGCGAAATTATATTAATTAGGTACTTAAATTGACACTGAAAGTCCTGTTCAATATATTTATTACATCGTTTATTACGCAAGAACGTTTCGTCTATTTATTAACAGACACCATAAAGCTCAAGTAATGTCCGATAATATCTACAATAGTTTCAAGATGGACCGTCCCAGAATGTTAATTGATCCGGATAATCAATCTACTATGGTCTGCATGATCAAGCGTATGCTGTGTGTACGGATTGTTACGTGATTACGTGTGCTACTGAAGCAAAATGCTCTAAGGCTGCTAGTGTACCAAAACGAGAATACCGTAGGTATACTATAACATGTAATTATAATTATAATTACAAAAAGCACCCCAGCAAAGATTTTACGGTGAAAGGTCTAATTGTGTGTTGAAAATTTTATAGGATTTACAACTTATATTCTTGGTGATGTAGAAATATATTTTTCAAGAGTCAGTGATTTCTTGCTTACACTTATTCAATTTATTTGTTATTTATCAAATTACTCTAATTTTCAATTTAGTGTTAACTGCTACTACGCAACACTCGCTCGAGCTCTCACTCCTTCAAAAAAAATCCAGAATTACTTTACAGTTAAGTTGTTTGAAACGATTTGACAATGCGTTTAGTAAAATAGTAAAGACGTTAGCAAAAAATATTTGGTTTGAAAGATAAAATCACTGGCTGACACATACCATTCGAAGGTAAACAATGATTCGCTATAATTTGCCGTTTTTCCATCAATACAAAATATTCTTATATTACTGTCAATCTTGGTTTTTGCATAAAGTTACATTTTACATGTCATGCGTGCTTTGTAAGTTTTTTAATATCATAGACATCACAAATCGTTACTTATCTTTCCTGCAGTTTCTGCCAGGGATGTTATGTCTGTAATATCTTCTTGTCACAAGTAGATCAAGCACTCGAGACGTTTATATTAACGTGAACATGGACTGGCTTACACGCGGTGCATGCAGGGTACCAGGAGCGCTTCAAGTTGACAATGATAATTAGTCATTTACTCGTACGACGCTCAATTACGATATGGAACCTGCCTTATACGAGTATAAAGCGACACAAAGACGAACGTATGAGTAAGTGTACCAAACAAATAACATCAGATGTGCCGAGCCGTCGATTCCATTGACATCATTCAAGTGCGTCAATGGCGGGTTTCCAACTTTCCAACTTTTAGGGTCGTTCTCTTTTAATGTCGCAAAATTGTAAATAAAAGTGTTTGAGAATATCCAGAGCTAATGAACTTTGTTCCACCCAATGTATGCGTTATCATATATTGTGTGTACCCTGTCAAGTTGAAAGTTATCATGAAAAATTGGAAACATGTATTAAACAAAGTGTAGGCTATCACATACGTTTCAAGGTTTCGTCAATAAAAGCTTAATCTGACCTTAATGATGCTAGTTTTAGTGTCGTAAAACCAGTGAGATTATTTTTAGTTCCTGTTTCACTAGAACAATAAAGTTGGTGGAACTATCGCGCCGCGGCTATAAACAAACAGACTATGAGGCGACATGTCAAACCACACGCGATCTTGAAATAACGATGAAACCTTATATACCCGTCTGTTTGTACTATAAACTTTCATCGTCGTATCTGTTTGTAAATGTAAGCAATTTTGCTATGTAGCATAATTAAAAAAAATAAAAGTTAACGAGGGACCGATTAGGGATTGCCGAGTTTGTGATCTTAGCATAGCTTCTTTTTTACCCGACTATGGCGAAGCCAAATGCCAAAAGGACGTTTTTGGCAGTCTATGTATGTATGTATGTATGTATATTTCTATGTTCCACCGTTGCGTCTAAACTACTGAACCAGTTTTAATAAATGGGGTGTCAATAGATTTATAATTATAGACCGAGTGACATAGGCTATATAAATTTTATCTAAATGTGCTATTACGGAAATAATACTTCGGATTCAAATCTCAAAAAAAACTAAACTAACATAATCATTACGTATTTGGCATCAAATGAAAGGTATTGGTGAGTACATTACAAATATGTATATATATATTATACTATTTTAGTCAAAATATAAGTTTAAAACGCGGTTTTACTTAAAATTCGCGCGGTTCAGACGCTTTGCGTACCTACCTATTTTTCTTTCTTTCTTCCTTTACATATGACAATGTAAACATTGCACGGTTAATTTACATGCCCCAGCGGGATACGGAAAAGGATTAAATAAAAAAAAATTGTTTAACAACTATAACCCGACTACGTAAAAAAACTAACTTCTGAAATGGACGAAACAAGAAAATAGCTCATTCTGATATAAAGCCAGAACTGTGGTCGCACCTATAGTATCCTACCTAATGAGGGTGCCCGGAATAACATTATGAAAAACCTGCATTAAACAAATGTGGCAGGTATCTGCAAGCCATAATTAACAATTTAATACGCACATAACTACGAAAAGTCATTGGTGCGCGCCGTGGATTCAAACCCGGACCCTCTGCGTAGCAGTCTATCGGTCTTTCCACTAGGCTATTTCTAGCTTTAGCATTTCTTAACTTAAACTTTTCTGGATTTATATCAGAATGAGCTATTTTCTTGTTTCGTTCCATAGAGACCCTCCTTTTTACGTAGTCGGGTTATAGTTTTCACACTTATTTTTTTTTTAAGTTTCCTTTTGGCTACAAGATTTGTCTTACAGATTAGTTTGCTTTATTATCAGTTCTTAAAAACTTTTAGAATATGATACTTATAGGGTACATTTATTTTATTCTTGGAGTAGGTAGGTACATAAATTGGTTTCAGATATTTCAAAGGATTACAATCTTAACTCTGACGAAAACAACTCTATCCGCTTTGTGCTTTATCCTGGGTATATGAATTATTTTGCTGATATATTCGCAGCATAAACTAACTTTTTGAGAAACACTGATAAGTGATTTTTCTTTAGATGCATCAAGTCTAGAAATCCAAAGAGAAATACGAGAAAAATATAAGACAAAGAAATACATAGTAAAATATTAAATAGAGTTCTGCACTTTTTTTTCTTTTTTTCCTGCCGAACAAATTGACTACATGCTGCCTGATGTTAAGCAGCCAGTGCAGTCCCATAGTGATGGCCATCATCCCAGCAGCCAGCATGGCATTATGGTATGATGGCCCTCACTTTGACGGCCTTAAGAAAAGCTTTTTCACGCCCCGCTTAAAGGACCCAGGATCATAAGTGGAGGGAAACACCTGGGCTGGTAAAGAGTTCCACATCTTAATGGTTCGGCGCCTCTGCCGTAGGTTCCATAGGTTCCCTATCGTAATTGAGCGTCGTACGAGTAAATGACTAATTATCATTATCAACTTAAAGCGCTCCTGGCGTGTAAGCCAGTCCATATTCACGTTAATTTAAACGTCTCGAGTGCTTTTTCTACTTGTGACAAGAAGATATTACAGACATAACATCCCTGGCAGAAACTGCTGGAAAGATAAGTAACTAACTTAATGATACGGCAGAGATAAGGAGCGCCGAACCGTTTGGTGCGTGACGGTATCTGTTCTACCGTGTAAAAGCACGTGTCGTTTGTTATTTTGTTATAGGAAAGGAGAAGGTTGGATAAGTTGAAAGAGTTCTTCGGAGCACTCACCGTGATACATGCGATAGAAGACAGCCATTGAGGCCACGTCTCTGCGTAATTGCAGTGACTCAAGAGACTTAGTGGCCTCCGGATCCCCAATGATACGGACAGCATGCCGCGTGCCGCTGCGACCGAGCGGAGCCATTCTAAAGGTGAGAGCAGTATTCCACGCAGGAGCGAACCTGGGTCTTGTATAACAGACATAACTGCTCCGGCGTGAAAAACCTCCTCACCTTGTTCAGGACTCCAAGTTTCCGAGATGCGGATTTGATGACACCCTCGATGTAGTTCTTCTGGTTGAGATTTCTGCGTATGTCCATACCCAGGATATTGAGGCTGTCTTGAATCGGTAGTGGAGTGTCCAGAAGAGAGGGATGGGGAAGGAATGGAGATACCTTGGCTGAGAATGCGCACACCCGTGTTTTCTTGGCGTTGAACTCGACCAGGTTCTCACATTTTTCATTCATTAATTTTTCACAGGTTCGAGTTCTATTCGAACAAATATAGATACTTTTTGTTTAACTATTTAAGTAAACAAATAAATAGCGCGATGGGATTTCCGATCACCCCATAGAGTTTTGAACCACATGATTAGATAAACGGTTTATTTACTCATGTGGTTGAACTGTCCAACGAACGAGCTTCTGAATAACCTGGTTTATTTATGTTCCAATAACGCAGTGTCATTATTTTAAATTTCTTTATGTTAGAATCTGCGGTTTCTATAGAATTCATAAATTAAAGAATATTTCGAAAAAACCTTCTATTGACTCACAATATTATTGTGAGTCAAATTGAAAGAGGCCTACGTCTAGCAGTAAACTGCAAAAGGCTGTATGATTATGATATACACGCGAGTTTAGATAAACTATTAGTCTAATAAGCTTATGGAACTATATAATATATGGAAGTATATATGGAAGTATATACTATCTGTATTATTTATATTTATTTTATTTTATTTATTAATAGACTTACGCCTGTATCCCTGAAGGGGTAGGCAGAGGTGTAAATATTACACCCACATTTCGCCATGAATTTTTAGGTCCCACGTAATAGGGGGTGAACCTATTGCCACTACCAGGCACATCACTAGACTCCGTGCTGCTACTGAGAATTCGGAAAAACCCAGTAACACTTTTGCCCAGCCCAATCAAACCCGGGACCTCTGACCAGCAGTCGCATATGCTATCCACTGGACCACGTAAGGAGACTAAATAATAAGTACTAAATTATACCCAGTTATCGATTTAAAATTCTAGCGTAAGTTTGGCCCAGTAGGTACATCGTATGTGAACCAGCACTGTAGCGGTATAGACCAGGAAGAGGAAACTAATCTTTGTCGTTTTTAACATTGCTGTGGATAATCCTTTACGGAAACCAAACTGTGCATTATTAAGCGGGGCATTATTTTCGTTTAAGTGTATCATTAGAAGACGTTCAAAAACTTTTGATAGAACGGTGGCTAATGAAATAGGACGGTAATTGGACAAACTGGACACGTCGCCTGTTCTGTTCTTTATTATTGGTATAACTGTAGGTTTCATGAAATTGGTAGGTAAATAACTATGTTCAATACAAACATTAAAGAGCTCGGCAAGTTTATGATACATTAAGCCGGGCGCGTGTATAAGGTATTCGACACTAAGGCCGTCGTGGCCCGCAGACTTGCCGCGTTTCATGTTTTTAACGCAATCGTAAACATTTTCGGCTGTTACATGCAAGGTTTTAAAGTCGCCTATAAGATCAGTGTCGGACGCGGCTAATGGTTGCGCGTGCGACGGCGCTGTCCCCGCCCCACCACAGGCCCCGCGTGCATCGCTCGCTTTTCGCGAGTTATGACTTGTTGCAAGTGGTGGATTAAATTTATTTACAAACATATTTGCAATAACAGCGGGGTCCTGGCTCCTGCTAACCGAAGTTGGTACTGTCGGTTTAAAATTAACTTATTAGTTTCTTTCCAGAACTTTGAAAAGTCCTTATTATATCTATAGCTTGCAATTATATCCATTTTTATTTTTGATTCGTTGAACTGACACCATTTTAATTTATTCTTAAAAGTTTTCTTAGAGCAAATCATGTCATCATAAATTTTACCTTGAGAAGGACGACCGTGCAAATTCCAAACAGCAAAACATTGTCTCGCTACTGTGTGAAGTTCCTTTACATGATTATTCCAGCCTATTATAGGCGTCTTTTTCGTACACTGTTTACTACGATATGAAAGTTTAGCTGCCTTGGACATACAATTGATGAGTAACCGGTAATTACTTTCAATTACACGGTAGTGACTGTCATTTTTACACGGAGACGAACCTTCACACATTATTATATCAAAATTACATGAATCCAGAAACCTTGTACATAACTCAGTGTATTTACATATTTGTTTATCGTTTCTGTTACCCCACAAAATTTTATCGACTGTACATACATTTGGAACATCAATTTTTGAGAGAATATCATTAATTTCACATTCAATAATTAAGGGGAAGTGATCCGAATAGAAGACATCATTCATAATTTGAATAGATTTTATAATTTTAATTCCTGCCGAGGTGGCGAGACAGTGATCAAGCCAGCTCGTTGTTCCATGCGCATCACTTAAATACGTATAGGTATCAGATGACTTACCGAACACATCGAGGTTGGCACATACCCAATTTTGCTCAGAACAAAAATCCAGCAGCTTATTTGCAAATAAGCTGTTCGTACGCGATGTATCCGCGTTAAAATCGCCCACCACCAACACTGTTTCTACGTCATTGTTTTCTATAACTGCACTAATAACACTGAAACATTCCGTAAATAAGGGTAAATTTTCTGCATCTTCCGTGGGCATACATACCGACATTACGATGATACTGCGTCCGCCGCTGAGTCGGATACACACAGCCGCTACGCGCTGCGATCCCGTGTCCAAGGGTATAACGTTAGTAAACACGGATTTATTGTATAAAATTCCAACTCCACCATATGGTCGTCCTTTTAATACCTGGCTCATGTCCACTCCTGAAATTGCATGGTACGAAAAAACTGGCTGAATTTTGCCAAGGTATCCCAAGTCTGTTGGTAGTAACCAATGCTCCTGAAGTGCGATGAGATCATGTTTTTCGCATAGATTTGTGACGTGGTGACATGATCGTTTAATTGACCTACAATTAAACGATACTAGGCTGATTTTCATGATCTTTCGGCTTGGTACGGTTGTTTTGTGTTGCTGAAATACGTTTAACAGTATATCTTCTATATATGATACCTCGGGGCCACAATTCTGCGTTAAAGAATATTTTTTCGTCTTCCTGCTTAACAGTTATTTTGAACAAAGAAAATTCCGTTTCTTTGTATTGAACAACTTTTTCAATCTTTACGACCGTGTGTCCACAGTCCTTAATATATTCCGAAATGTCTTTTTCAGTAGTTTGTTTTTCAAATCGTGAAACGTATATAAATGACAATCTAGGGTCGATCCTAATTTTATTTGATGTTAAGTCTGCCTTGCCTTCTTGATTTCTGGTTTTCTTTGTCGTCTTGTTGTAATTATTTTTCTTGTATACAACTGTTGTGAAGCTATCTTCTGGTGATGTATCGCAAACGGGTTGAGATTTGTCATTTAATTGCAATTGTATACTATTGTTGGAAACTTGTCGCCTCGCAGCTGTCAGCTGGCTGACACCAGCGTTGGATGGCAGCGGCGAGGATTTCGGCGAGCTGTGGGTGAGCGTTATGGGCCGCGGTGATAACGCCTGCGCATTGAAATCTGTGTCCCGCTCGCACGGCACGCAATTCGATTGCAAACTCAAAACGTTGGCGTTCTTTCCCTTGTTTTCAGAATATTTGCCTTGCTCACAAAGTTTTGTGTTGTTTTTTATTACATCCAAATCGTTTTGTAGTACAATAAGATCAGAGGATTTCACATAATCACACTGAATACGTTGAGCGTCTTGCTTCAGCGCCAAAATGTCCCTGAGCAGAGTTGTTACATCAACGTGATCAAAAGTAACTGGTGGAAGTCTATGCAGGTCTTTTGCCACAAATGTTGGCAATATGGTCGGTTCAGTCTCCTTTAAAACTTTTATAATGTCTTGGAGCAAACGTTTACTTTTTTTGTCGCCTTTTCGGTTCAGTCGGCAGTTGGCGGCTTCAAATAGCACTGTTTTGGCGGCAATTATTTCACTTTCTTTAAAATTGGTTTCAAAGATTTGAACAAAGCTTATTTCGTCCATCACATCTATCTTACATTGTATGAAGCACAGTAGTTCATTTATTACTAGTTCAGAAGAGTTCGACATATTTTTAACTTATAAATAAATAATTTGGCAGAATTTGGCTTTGTTTACGGAGACGCCAAAGAGTATACAAATACTACGTAAGAAGAGGCGGATGTGCCATAGATCATGCGAGACTTTCAGCTTTGTATGAAACGTGCAGGGAGAACTCGTACCAACATAAAGATACTAATTGACATCGTTTTTATGTTGTCAGCATTGTCATATTTGTCAATATAGGGATGTACCCTCTAGTGATTAGCGAAATATCGATAATATTCGGTAAGAAATAATTATAATTATGTTTCGACTAGAATTATACTTTTCCAACACAAATAAAAGATGTCTTTAATATTTATGTGTTTATTCAAACAAATTAGCTTATTCTATAAATCTATTCTAGATTAGCGAAGAAAAATACGCAGAACTAAAAGATATAATATATGTATGTACATGTAATGGAAAGGTTTTCAACATTTCTTCTGTAATAGGATTTAAGGAAATGTCTGAGTATAGATACAAGGCACAGCTGTTTTTTCTGACTTGAGTTCCCTTTTTTTTATAAGTCTTTCGGCTTAAAATGCTTGCTAGACACATAGTTCAACTGATGTAATTTTTCAATGGGCACATAAATCAAGTCTTGGTTTCCAGTTGGCGATACCCATTTTTACATCTAAAAAGTAAAAAAGAATAGAATTTTTAGTCCTTGTGCCAATTTCTAATAACGGATTATCGATAACTGACAGGCAGTACTATTGTTTACCTACAAAGTACTAGGATATGAAACTTTAGACTATTTCCTTATTTTTTATGTTTCACTGAAATATATCACATTATATAACATTATAAATATTCATTGATCTTTATCTAGGGACACCGAGCCATTTTGCCATAAATACCTACTCTTTTTTCATTGCTTGACTGATGTTGTTGTATGCCATATTTCGCACGTTATTTTGCTTGTTTTCATTGCGCTCCTTTCAATGCTAATCAAATAAATATAGTAACACTAATACTAGAAGTGTAAAATCACATTTATTTGGTATTCAAAAAGCACTTTTACAGTATGTTTTTTACGTTTTATAAACAAACTACATAAGGCGGCATAGTTCAATCTGGATAATAATGTGACAGTTGTGACATTTGACACTATTGACAGCCAAGGCGGTGATGTACGTATAACCCGTCTAACTTTGAAAGAATACTGTTCCAAGCGTAGATAGTGAAGGATGCTATCTTCACGTTTTATACATATAATAGAAGCCATTAAAAAGATAGCATGTTTCATACATTCGGGTTTTTCTTAGGAACTTGCGCCAGGCTGGAGACGCGAGGAGTTGCGCGCCGCGTGCGGCGGCGCGGCGAACTATTTGTTTGTTAGTAATTTGAAAATTTAACGAAACAGTTTTTTCTTCACTATTTAGATTTTATGTTTTATTCACTTATATAACTTTAAAACTGGGTATACCGTAGTAAGACAGCAAAGTGACATTACTTTGCTGTCTTACTACGGTATACCCAGTTTTAAAGTTATATAAGTGAATAAAACATAAAATCCAAATAGTTTTTTCTTCACTATTTAGATTTTATGTTTTATTCACTTATATAACTTTAAAACTGGGTATACCGTAGTAAGACAGCAAAGTAATGTCCTAGATACCGCAGTTTATTATTTCACTTGAGAAAGACTTGCGTAATTTTTAATTATGGTTTGTTTACACTTCACTTTCAGTTGATTTTATTATCAGTTTACACATAGTGTTTTATTGGATAACATTACATGATGATATTTAACACTAAATAATGTCAATTATACGGTATAAACACGATATAACACATTTGTACTATTTATAAAACATAATATTCAGAGTCGACTATAAGCGTGCCGCCATTAGTCAGCGCCCCTAGCGGAATGAAATAAAAACAAAACATTTGTGTAACAGGATTTAAAGTAGGTAGCTCAAATAACTCAGTGGAAAAGTCTGCCTGGAAATTTTTGCTGTTTACGTTTCAAATAGGCTTGAATGTTGTCGACCAGTATACGGATAGCATGTTTTTATTTTTGTATATTTATACAAAATGTACCAACATTTATGATTAATAAACACAGATACCTACTTGTCATAATGATTCTATCTTCCTATTTGTAACTTGAAATTCCTGTTAGTGTATATGTATAATTATATAATATGCTTGTTTGCTACATAACAAATGCAATGAGAATTTTTAGTTGATGACATACGAGTACTACCGACAATTAATGTATCACAAACGAGCAGCGAATAGATGTATGTATCTACGTATTAATTAATTAAACACGGTCATAAACTAACATATTTACTCGTGTAGATCTGATTGACGGGGTATTTCCTTGTGGAATAACAACACATTTTAATAATTATGTAGGCGGGTAACTAGATTATTGGCCGATATAATCACTTCAGAGTGTTCAGAGTTCCTAATAAGTGAGCGCAGCTGGGTTATTGTGCATTGAATACACACAAACTAAAATACACTATCTACTTTAAAACACGAAAGGAATTATCTTAACCATTATATTCTAACACTTTTCACTTGCAAGTCTTTTAACGAACCGAAGACGGATGGTGTACCGTCAACCAGGCGACCTGACTGAATGTCTCGCATTCCGCCAGACAAGTCCACATGAACACCGTCAGTGCCCCCCGCCACTGGACCGCAATTCATTTCGTCACAACCAGCCGGAGCACTTCGATTTGTTTAGAGACTGTACTAATGACGTGATGACGTTTCATGACATCTGCAATTTCCGTTCCGACGTGAAATAATAAAGAGGCGCTGGTAATGCGCCGTCACGGCCAGACTGACCTGCGACCGTCCTCGGGCGCTTCATTTTGCAATTTTGTATCAATCACACAATTTATCTATAGCTTACCTTGAAAAGCAGTCCGCTCGTCCACCCTGACAACCAGACTCTCCAAACCGTAAGCCTGGTCCGGACGAGTGAGCCCTTCGACCAACCCTTCCACACGGGTCTGGACCGGACGACACTGTCCTCTCAACCGATTTCCAAACATAAGTCTGGACCGGACAACACTGTCCTCCTTACTTTCCAAACATAAGTCTGGACCGGACGAGTGTGCCCTTTCGACCATCCTCCTAACGAGGCATGGACCGGACAACACTGTCCTCCTACCTAACCACTTTCTTAACATAAGCCGGACGAGTGCGCCCTTTCAACCATCCTTCAAACAAGGCATGGACTGGACGGCACTGGCCCTTTCGTCCAGCTTATCTATTTCAGACTACAGTTAAATTTAAATACCCAAGTAATAAATGTGTAATGTAAGTTTTAAATGTGATGTGAATGTGTGTAATTTGATCAAAGAAGTAATAATGTAGCATGCCGCAGGTGAGGTCAAACCTACGCCTAGCTAAACTAAACCTATGCTACGTCAAGCCTTACCTCACCTATCAGTTATGAACTTTCGTATTCAGCGTGAATTTGAACTTCGAGGTCAATTAGCTCATGTTCTGAGTTGATGCAAAGGTTATCTGATCCTGCTGTGATTGTATCAAATGCTACTGAAATAGTATAGGAGCCTGCCGATGTGTTACGCATCTACCGAGTCTATGAGGATAATCCTCATCGAGTTCTACATCAATCACCGCCGTCTCGGCCTTCTCTTCGTTCAATAAACTGGTACTAATTTCGACTAACCCATCATGACCCTGACATTTCAAAGAACATAGTGATGTCATCTCTTTTTTTTTTTTTGATCAATTGATCGTTAATCAATTTATGGTCCAGTCATTTCTATCATAAAACCATTTCACTCAACCTTTAACCAAACTTCCTTAATAAACTACCTTAAATTTAATTGCTAGAAAGCGATATAGGTTGTAACCATACCGATTACGAGGCACCTCAAAGCCGCGCACAGGATGCGCGCCACTCACAGGCCGCGCGTCACACACGCGAACTTATCTACCAACTGCATTTTACAAAGATTCTTCGCATGGTATACCCAGATGAACCCTCTGCCTAGTGACGTCAGCTGCCTACAAATCAACCTCCATCATAGCCAAACGGCCACTGCGCAACTGCGCAAGTGGATGGAGGTCCAACATTCAGCCATCGTGCTCATCCAGGAACCTTGGATAAGGGGTGGCCTCATTAGAGGCCTCTCCAGTATGGGAGGTAAGATTTACTCTTCTACTGACCACACACATCCAAGAACCTGCATACTTACAACTAAAAACATCAGAGCCCAAGCTTTAATGGAGTTCTGTTCCAGAGACATCACAGCAATACAAATCGAAATAATACAGCAGCCAAAGAGTATAGCGGTCGTTTTCGCATCGGTCTACATGCCCGAGGCCGAAGACCCGCCTCCGTTCGACCTCACGCGTCTGGTTAACCAGTGCGAGAGAACCAATACGGAGGTCGTAATAGGAACGGACTCCAATGCCCACCACCAAATGTGGGGCATGGACTGCAACAATAACAGAGGTATGTCATTGGTTGAATACTTATTCACCACTAATCTTACCCTATTAAACACAGGTACGGAGCCCACCTTCGTCACTAAACGTTGTCGGACAATTATCGACTTAACTCTCGCAACAGAAGGAGCGGCTGAACGCATCAAGGGATGGCACGTCTCGAAAGAGGCATCATGCTCAGACCACAGATGGATCAGCTTCTCCATAAAAGTCGATATACAGCCCACACAGCCCCGCAGGAAACCACACAACACTGACAAAGCAAAGTATGTCCTACTACTTAAAGAGAAACTTACCCTTACGGCCACGCCGCCGGTACTGGGTGACACTGTACAGATCGACGATCAGGTATGTATACTGACGCAGTCGATGCTTGACAGCTATTATGCAGCTTGCCCGGAAACCACTCCGCCTTCAACCCCGGGGAAACAACCCTGGTGGGGCGCTGAACTTGAACGTAAGCGCAAGAAGGTAAGAAAGTCTCTAAATAGGGCAATGAACACAAGCGCGGACGCAGATTGGGACGCTTATAAAGCGGCCAAATCAGACTACCGGAAATGCCTCAGATTCAGACGCACCATGGGATGGAGAAAATTCTGTGGGAGCATTGAATCTTGCCAACAAGCAAACCGGGTAAGGAAACTACTGGCCCAACAACCAACGGTTGCACCAGGTACTCTCCGTAAACCGGATAACACATACACCACATCGGAGGAGGAGACAAGACGCGTCCTACTCGAAACACACTTCCCAGGCTGCGTCCTCACCCCGGTAATAACGTGGCACGATACACCAACAGTGGCGACCGAACACGAATAGAGACACGCAAACAACGTGGTCACAGAAGAAAAACTCCGATGGGCCATCGATAGCTTCCACCCCTTCAAAGCAGCTGGACTGGATGGCATCTTCCCAGGGTTATTACAATGGGAAGGAGAACCTGTCCTTACAATACTCCTGGCAATTATGAGGGCTAGCCTGGCCCTCAGATATATACCGAAGAGGTGGAGGGAAGTTAAACTAATCTTCATACCAAAACCAGGCAAAACAGACTATACCCATGCAAAGTCCTTTAGACCAATAAGCCTCACCTCCTTCATGCTTAAAGCCTTGGAAAGGCTTTGCGAGAGGGAACTAAGAAGTGGGGCTCTTAAGCACCTACCCTTACATGCCAACCAACATGCATACAGCTCAGGGAAATCGACGGAATCGGCCCTACATCAGGTCGTGAACCAGATAGAAGCTGCTATACAACAAAAAAGCATCTGCCTGGGCACCTTCATCGACATAGAAGGAGCCTTCGACAAGACAAACTTTTCCAGCATAAGCAACGCCCTAGCCAGGCATGGTGTGGACCAGATGCTCATACAGTGGGTCCAAAACATGCTCAGCAAAAGGGTAGTGCGCCTGCAAGGCGACACTCAGACAGCCTTGATAACTAAAGGGTGCCCGCAGGGAGGTGTACTCTCCCCGCTATTGTGGAACTTAGTCATCAATGAACTCATAGACAAACTTAACGCGAGATACTTCTTTACAATAGGTTATGCAGATGATCTAACCATACTCACCTCAGGTAAGGTAACCAGTACAGTGTACGACCTAACCCAACAAGCCCTACGCATAGTAGAGTGGTGGTGTAATGAGTACGAATTATCTGTAAACCCGACCAAGACCGAACTAGTTATGTTCACACACAAGCGCGCGCTAGGTACTTCCCGATTGCCCAGGCTATTTGATACAGAGCTCAAGCTGTCTACCGAGGTCAAGTACCTGGGCGTCACTCTCGACAGCAAATTGACATGGAACAGCCACATGGAAAATAAGCTCAATAAAGCCAGCATCATCTTCTGGCAGTGCAAGAAGATGATAGGTAAACGCTGGGGCCTATCCCCCAAAATTGTCTTATGGCTCTATAAGACAATAATACGTCCGATGGTAAGCTACGGCGCAGTAGTGTGGTGGCCTCGGACCAACCTAATAACGGCCACCAACAAGCTTCAGAAGCTTCAAAGACTTGCATGCCTAGCGGCCACGGGCTGTATGAAAACAACGCCAACAGCGGCACTTGAAGTGTTGCTGGACCTGCCTCCATTGCACCTGTTCATACAACAGGAAGCAACGATGTCGCCAGTCCGGCTAAGAGCCCTGAAGCTCTGGAAAGACACCAACACACCGCACACTAACAACTTAAATACACTCTTTAAAGAAGTTCCTATTACACAAGCCATTGGCGACCGTATACCGAAACAATTTGTTTTCGACAAGAAATACAAAATCCAACTGTACGAGAACATACACGAAGGAGCAGTTAACCACAACGAGCTCACGATCTTCACAGATGGGTCTAAAACAGATACAGGTACGGGTTCAGGAGTATTCTCCGAGGACCTAAACATCAACATCGCAGCACCGCTGGGAGCCTACAACACGGTCTACCAGACCGAATGTTTTGGCATAATCCTAGCTGCCACAGCAATCATGGCACGTGAGGTAAGGGAACGGTCCATTAGGATCCTCTCAGATAGTAAGGCTGTCCTCTCAGCCCTCAAAAGCCATACTGTCACCTCGGCGCTCACGCTTGAATGCCACCAGAAACTAACAGAGGTAGGTAAACTAAACAAATTAACACTGCAATGGATTAAGGGCCACAGTGGCTCAAGAGGGAATGACGCAGCCGACGTACTTGCCAGAAGAGGGGCCACTTTAGAGGTGGTGGGACCCGAGCCCATTATTCCCCTCCCTTCTGGTTTTTATCGCAACCTGGTAAGAAATAGGACCAGGACCAAACACAACCAGTCCTGGATTGGTATTGAAACATGTAGGCAGGCCAAGGAGGCTCTTCCCGCAGTAGACGGTAAGATAGCTAAACAAATCCTCCGGCTGTCCAAACAACAACTACGGACAGTCACGGCCGCCTACACAGGACACGGATTCTTTAATAAACACCTATTTACTATAGGTATCACCGACAGCCCGCTGTGCAGGGCCTGTATGGCAGCAGACGAGACGGCAGCCCACCTGCTCCTCGACTGCCCTGAGGTCGCACAGTACAGGCAGCAGTACCTGAGCAGATACAGCACCCTGAGGGAGGCCGTGGGCCACATCAAGAGTCTGCTGGCCTTCCTCGAAGAGCTGGGGTGGCTCGAGTGACGACACCATTCCCACCCGCACGCAAAATACACGCCAAGACGTGGAGTTGCGGAAACAGCCCGTGCCATCAAGTATCAAGTCAAGTATGGTATACCCACTGATTGGAGACCCTGTTCCTTTCAGACTAATTCAATATCCGTACATCGAAATCTTAAGTGATTATCAAAATCTTTTACAACTTCACTGGGTGCTTGGCTCTCTGCTCAAGAATAAAGAAGATAATAACGCAACTTTCAATTATTTATTGTTCGTCTTTTCTACGAGAACATCCAAACCTGAATTTGAAACCAACTGCCACTAACATAAGCTGAAACTGCTTAAATGTAAACCGCGCATGGACTGATACTACTGATACTAGTAAGTTACAGTTGAACAAATTGATTTACTTTTGTCTACGCGAACGCAACGACTACTAAGATTGTCCATCGACTGTAACGAGTTCCTTCCGATTCTTGCAACGCGCTTCTGTTATACAACAGAAGCCAGGTCGAGCACCACTGACACAATTTTAGCGATTAATATAGAATCAATGAACATAAATGAAATTAGAGCCATTTAAGTGGCACTGTATCCATGATTACGTCCAAACCCCACATCTTTATGCACTCCCCTCTAGTAGGTAATGCCGGGCCACGCTATGGTCCTCGCTACAAGGCTAGATGAGACTATATCACCCAGATGCCGCTTTCTAGGGGCTACCGCTACGATACTCCGGTGCAGTTTCCAATATTGCTTGAAGACATGAAGACAATACCACTTCACTCTATGTCATTTCTTTACTATGTCAGCATCATTGGTACTTGAAACTCGGAAACATTCCTAAGATCATAAGTGTACTTTAGGTATGCATATTTGACAGCGACTTTAACATGTTTGATAACAATGATTTTCAAATTCTCAACAGCAGAATGGTCATAACATCAATTTCTTTTGAAATAGCTTTGCCTGATTCGTTCTCATAGCATTGTTTGTAAGATGGGCTCTACTTTTACTTCAAATCTAGCGAGTATGCTACTAAGCAAAATAAACTAAAGCTTTAATAACAACCTTTGTACCCCTAGACATACCCGCTTTCCCTAAGGTATGGTTTATAACAAACTTCTGACCTGCTCATAACTAAGGCGTACAACTATCGTGGTGTCAACTAAACTCATGGTGAATTCATCAATACGTAGGTACTAGCTATTACAGAAAGTTCACCAGAACGCTGCGTTCAAACAAAGCCCGTAGTTGCTAGTTTAAACTTAATGGTCGATTCTAAATAGGTACGAAATACTTATCCTAACCCAATCATTAGTGGTAGGTACTATGACAGCGCAACAAGGGCTTGTCTTGCTTACGCACCAATGGAAACTATGCCTCCTAACATAAAAGCTTGTCGCCGCACAGACAGCTCATTCAGTTTCTGCAAATCTGCAGCAACGGAGACGAGGGTATGAAGAACAAGAACATCACAACAACGACTTACAAGGTTCGCAACTCAATTGGGAATAAGGTTAAGCCAACAATCATTACTAATGGCCACTAACGTAGTCCTGCCTACAATGAAAACTAAAATCACTCAAAATGATTATCATTACACTACAATGATAACAATTATTTTCTTCTACATCTGATAATCGAGTTTAACAGCTTCTACTAAAAACCAGGTACTGAAGGTATCTTCCTTACTGTATCACTCCGAAACGTCCTAAACGTAACTTGGAATTGGATAGAGAATCGGGGGCAATTGGTAAAGATTCCTAGCGTATCACACTAATTTTTAAAAACACAGTAGGTAATTTTTTTACACGTACAATCTTAAGTTCGAATTAAATTTTACTAGCAGTGCCATCCATTAACCACAGTATGGTAGCACCAAACATTTTTTTTTTAGTACCATCCATTAACGTGTTACAAATCACGCACAAAGAGAAGCAGGTTTAAATGTAACAGATTGTCTGTACAAAACAGAATTACTAGGAGTAAAACTGCCTCGCCCTGCTTAAGCCGTAATCACGTTTAAATAACACCGTTAGGTATTCAAAACTTCTTGAGTCGGTAAAATAATCGCGCTAGTAACATCTACCAAAACTAATTTCGACTACGGTGGTTAGGTTCCACACCAACCAACCAACTACACGTCTAAAGTTCTAAACATCACTACAGGTCACACGTCCATTTAAGAAACAAACGTTACAATCAGTTCCACATAAAATAGCTTTGCAATAGCTCAGCACAGTCTAATACTATGAACTTAGTGTGTACGATTCGATTAGTCGAACGCGAATCTACCATTTAGCGCCGCTGCCCTGCGAAGGACAGTCTAGACCGGAGTTATTGTTCTAGATTTAGCAGAACACCAGCCGAAGCTGGGTTTTGGTTCTAAAACCAATATTACAACTGCACTAAAAAAATAACCAGCACGCTTCACTCAAAACGCACTTGCATGGAATAATGCAAGTCGGTCTGTACGCTCAGTCTTGTTACCGTTACATACTATGTTCACAAACGGCTGCACGCCTATCAGAGAGACTATTTGCGTTCACAAGGATCGTGATCGCAAGCCACCCTCAAGTTTTATCACGAAAAAAAGAAATAAAAACAATCGTTTTCTTTTTAACCCAGGTATCGAACCCAAAACGTCTTTTCGATATCTGCGCTATAGCTAGGTCACAGTAGTAGTCGGGCACCCATACGATAGCATAAAATACAGCAATAGGGTGGCTATTTAATCAGTCATGACTACCCACAAATTTGTTCTTTTTCTTTCCTTCTTCTTTAAGCTATTAAAAAAGAAGCTTATCCAAGAGATCATGACATGGGAAACACGATACCGTAAAGTTCAACCGGTTTCACACTAAACGCCTATTTTAACCACAATTTCATGTCTCGCGAAGGAATCGAACCCATAACGCTGTAGCGGCTTCTGACGCTACGTGTCATCAGAGTGATGTGACGGCGACCTCACCACCACAATCCTAAGGTTACTAAACGTGTACCTACTACCGCCAACAAATAAAATTTGCAGGGCCAATAGAGAAGTTAGATGAAATACGCTCATCACGGTAGCAGTTGAGAAATCAACTGATTCGCCAGCACCGCAGCAGCACAATCGCCCTCACTCGCGTCTTGTGTGTACGTTTTATTGCACAATTTTATCCCACAAATGATGTAGGCGGGTAACTAGATTATTGGCCGATATAATCACTTCAGAGTGTTCAGAGTTCCTAATAAGTGGGCGCAGCTGGGTTATTGTGCATTGAATACACACAAACTAAAATACACTATCTACTTTAAAACACGAAAGGCATTATCTTAACCATTATATTCTAACACTTTTCAATTGCAAGTCTTTTAACGAACCGAAGACGGATTCATGGTGTACCGTCAACCAGGCGACCCGACTGAATGTCCTGCAGTCCGCCAGACAAGTCCACATGAACACCGTCAGTGCCCTCCGCCACTGGACCGCAATTCGTTTCGTCACAACCGGCTGGGAGCACTTCGATTCGTTTAGAAACTGTACTAATGACGTAATGTCGTTTCATGACATCTGCAATTTCCGTTCCGACGTGAAATAATAAAGAGGCGCTGGTAATGCGCCGTCAATTATATTTTGCTCAACACATACACGAGGTCAATACATCAGTCTAAGCACAAACAAAATTTATGTCGGAAGACCAATTTTGAAATGTCCGGAAGCTTATACAAGGAATAAGTATTTTAATAAGGAATTTTAAATTGTAGGTAAAGGTGTAAGTAAATATTTTACAGGACTCACTCTGTTAAAAGAATTTTCAGGATGAAGTCAGTTTTATCTTAACATATACATAGATGATTGTATATGCTAAGATGAAGCTGCATGTATATGTAATTACATAGTAAAAAATTTGATCTTGTGCTCTCCTGGTGATTGGGCTATTGGTAATCCAAAGTGAGGATCCATGTCAAGACAAACTTGAGTTTGGCAACTTGAGTACTTCAAAACTTGGCTTTAACGTTCGAGAAGTGATTATCTGAGTGACAATATCGAAGTCACAATGCATCATGTTTAGTACACGTCACCAGATGCTATAAATTCGTAAATAAAGAACTTTTGTTAAGTAACGTAGTGATAATTTAATCAGCAACTAATTATCCTAAATCGATTAATTCAAATAAGCACACGTGTAATGCGCACCATTTAACAATGTGAGATTTGTGTGTTCGATCCCACACGAAACAGTATTTTGTATGATCTACTGAATAGGCTTGTATCCTAAAATGTAATTAGCGATTGATTCCTTCCTTGATTAGGTGTTAAACTGAAATACCTGATTTTTATTACTTCAAAAATCGATCAACTACTTTACTAATTACGGTTTTTTTAAAACCTTTTTGAATTTTACACGAAAACGCTGTAAACCATCATACCGGTTGAGTGATATCACTAAGTCCAAAACAAAACAAACCGTGAATGAAGTCTGGTCTGATGTACCCACTTTCTAAATCGGTTTGATTGTAGTATCTATAGATACATTATGATTTTAAGATGTCAATAAAGTTTATTATCTTAATATATAAAATCCTTGCGTTACTGACTGACTGACAGACACGCTACAGCCGAAACTATTGGGCGCAGGAAGCTGAAATTTGGCATGTATGATCTTTGGGGACCTTAGGGGTGCACTAAGAAGAGATTTCCCGAAATTCCCACGGGATCGGCCAAAACGGGTAAATTTAAAAGAAATGCAGGCGTAGCTGCTGGCGTCCTCTAGTTTATTATAAAAAGGTAAGATTAAGTTAATTAGTGATGGATGAGGGCTTAAGGTTCGAAACTCATGTCTCTAACTGTGTTCAGAACTGTTTCTACCGTTTGAGAATCCTATATAAGTTACGTCCATTTCTGAGCGAAGAGATAAGGGTAAAGCTAGTCGAATCAATAGTTCTGTCTAAGCTAAATTACGCTGATACTGTTTTCGGCCCCCGACTGTTGGCACGTACTGAAAAACTTTTGCAAAGAGTTCAGAACGCTTGTGCTAGGTTTTGTTTTTCCATCCCACCTCGGTGTCACGTTACCCCATTCTTAAACAAACACCAAATGTTAAAAATTAAATTACGACGCAAACTACACCTTGCGTCTCTTCTTTTTGGCGTAATCATGAACAAATGTCCTACGTACTTGTACTCAAAATTAGCATGGGTTAACAGCCACCGGGAGCGTGAAAGTCGAAGATGTGCACAGCAACTGGCTATCCCCCACCATCGGTCTGCAGCATTTCGAGGTAGCTTCCGATATTCAGCGTCCAAATGTTGGAATAACATACCACCGCCATTCAGGGACCTCAAAAATGTTGTGAATTTTAAGCATAAGCTAAAGTACTATCTTTTGTCAGCACAAATAAAAAACGAATCAGTGAATATTAATTTATCAATTATTTAAATAAAAACAACACAAAATATTTATAAGTATATTACTAATCAATACGATTTTTTTTTTTTTTTATAATCTATTAGCTTACCCATGGACGCAGGAGGAATTAAACCATGGAAATTTTTTTATCATTGGATCGGAACCATGTATGGATGGAAATAGTCTAGTGAGTTTAATATTGAGTTTTGCTGCCGAGACAGTTCGATATGCAAAATATCATAGTTTGACGCCATATCACAATAATATAATATATCCTTCTTATCTTAGGTAACACTATCCCCACCACTATTTATTTCTAGAAGTTCTTCCTCTTTTTTGTTGCACGTGTGTCTATATAACACTTATATACTTAAATATATATGTATCAATAGTGTATTTATAACGATAAAATAGCTTTCCTATTTGTTGTTCTCGGGTACAGTATTTTCTACCCCCGTCCGTGCATCACTATCCAGGGTGGCCACTGAAAATCAGCGCTGGGAACTCTATAAATAGGGCACCCAGCAAATGCTGAGATGGTGACCCATTTCGACAGAGCTATAAAAATGTAATAATGTGAAAAAAAAAAACAATGTAAACTATTTTTATTTTATTATAACTCTGTAGTTTTGTCGAAATAAACATTATTTTCTTTCTTCTTTCTTTCTTTCTTTCTAATGTTATTTTTAGGATTCTTAAACTAAAAACAATGTTTTTATTCTTGTGACAGTGAACACCAATCAGAGAGCATTACGTCAAACAGTACGTCCGCCATTCATGTTGTTGACGTTTTAGTAGTAAATACAAATAATGTTCGGGGCTCGCCGGACCATCTGGCGGGCCGGTACCCGTCGCGGGGTTGCGACGTATGCTTGGGCGAAACCCGACCCTCTGACACACGGGTGCATGAGGCAAACGGGTTGGTTTTTAGTCAGTAAGAGTCTGACAGTCCCCTTCGCCCATCCCCCAGGGCGGAGGGACTCCATGACGATTTCGAATATAACAAAATAAAAGTGGGTACATCAGACCAGACTTCATTCACGGTTTGCTTTGTTTTGGACTTTGTGATATCTCTCAACCGGTATGATGGTTTACAGCGTCAAATTCAAAAAGGTTTTAAAAAAGCCGTAATTAGTAATGTTGCTGATCGTTCTATGAAGAAAAAATCAGGTATTTCAGTTTAACATCTAATAAAGGAACGAACCAATCGCTAATTACATTTTAGGACACAAGCTTATTGTAACAAAGTGTTATCACAGACTGCAATCTCTTTTAGTGACCCATTGAATGTACTGCATTCGCTAGCGAATGGAAAAAAATACAGAAACAGCGTTAATTACCTAATTTAACTATATTGCTACTTTTATTATTTTTATGTGTGTATATTGAAATATGACAACAATTTATGTTTTATGCCTTAGGTAATAACAAGCAAAGAAAATATTGCTTGATTCCGTGCTTACCGAGATTTATAATACCAAAAACCAGTTAAATGACATAGTAAAGCACATCAAAATTTTTATGCATTAACGTCAGGTGCACTTTAATGGACTGTTATCATAAATTGCTTTTAGGCTCGCGGCCCCCAATGCTGAGTTTGTTACCCCTGACAACGAGTAAGCATATTTTATGATGTTTGGTTAAGAAAAGGCATAAATTAACATCAAACAAAACTATTTGTTTTCTGTTTGGATTAATAACATTGATTTTTTTATCAACAGATAACATAATATAGTATTTTCATAGTCTTGACTTTGATCGCGTAGTCTGTCTAACTCATTACAATCAGTGGTGTCAATATTGACACCAGTGTAATAGATCAGTTCACTTTCGATATCAAATATTCACAATCTCCACGGAAGCGTAGTATGTTTATAATAAATAAATAGCCTGCCAGCCCAGTAATTCCCTAAAGGAAGTCCCTGAAGTCGGCGAAACCTCCCCACTAACATCCACGGCAACTATCAGTGTTATTAATAAGCCTTATCGAATCGAACCTTATTCACACATAATTCAATCGTGAACCCAATGCGATATATGCCTTTCAATAAGTTTTAATAATGTGGGTCCCATTCTGGTTTTCAGTCTCTGTCCACATACTATACAGGGTGTTGATTTGCGTTTACAAAATATTTAAAGGGGTTAATCTACGCGATGACATAGTCGAAGCCATGTATGAGGATGTTGCTAAGGCTCTACATCATACCACCATGACACACTACAGCGTTGTTATGAGGGATTTTAATGTCAAAGTGGGAGTACAAGAACGCGGCGAAACGAGAACCGGATCCTATGGTGTGGGGTGCCAAAGTCACAGGGGGCAAATGCTGGTCAACTTTCTGGAGTCACAGGGCCTCTTCTTAATGAACTCCTTCTTTAAGAAGAAGCCTCATAGAAAGTGGACATGGCGAAGCCCCGATACTGTGACAAGGAACGAGATAGACTTCATCATGTCTGATCGGAGGTATACACCGCTATTTTTTAATTAGTACAAAAAAATTAACAGAGCACTAAGTATCTTTAACTGATCATATATATGTAGTTAAAAAATAAAAACACTAAGTCCCAAAACTGTCTTATGACCGACCCGCATACTATCATAGTAAAATGAACCATTGATAAATTTCCCCCCCTCCCCCCTGAAAGTGAGCGTATCTAATTTCGTCGCAAAAGTTAATTGTTTGTATACGTTTGCCCGACGCGATGGCCTATCATATCAGTTCATGCCATGGGAGTATGTAGATATGCTTCGTGCCTACTTTTTGAGTGGAAAAATCGCGAGTGCAGCTGTGTGTGTACCCATGGACATCTTATTGTGAGTGTACAAAAGTGAACCGGTCAGTGTCGAACAATAATTAAAACAGTGCATATTGGATGCTTTTGACAACGGTGGTGGACATTTCGAAGGACAATGGAAATACTTGTAAGTTTAGTAAATAATACGTACTTAAGTAAATAATAATTTAATGCGGGTGGCTCAAAATCGGTCTGTGTTCTCCACGCACCTTGAGGAAGGCCTATGTCCAGCAGTGGACGTCTCTAGGCCGACATGATGATGATAAAATAATATTTGTAAATAGCAGATGATTCTAATTTCATAAATACGCCAAAATTACTCTTTTCTTTGAGTCCAGAACACCTTCTTTTATTTTGATATTTGTTTGCTTTCTAATTACATACCTCCGTATTTAATTACTTGTTAAACTATAAATTTTACCGGTCCTAAGCCCGAATGAAGTATGAAGGAGAGGGTAGAATTAACAAAATTAAAAAATAACTACCTATATTTATTATTTTCTTCATTTTATTTTCTATGGCTACCTACATCATAAGTGCGACAGAGAGAATGCGAATGAGCAGGATGCAATATTATCAATGAATAAGTGAATGGATTGTAGAATATGACTATGATTTAAGTGAGATTTTCTACAATAAACAAATGATAATAATTTTGCTCTTTATTGATATTATGAAATTCTTGCGTCACATGTATGATTATAATATCTTCGCTAATCTGTCCTTAAAGTTTTTGTACTAATAAAAAAATAGTGGTGTATATTTAGATACATCTCAGTGATCTACAGGTTTAATACCGGTAGCGATCACCGACTTGTCCGAGGCACTCTAAATATAGACTTCAGAGCTGAGAGGCTTCGCATGATGAAGTCTACTCTTAGACCTACTGCGTCTCAGCTAGCAGTAGGATCCAACAAGTTTCAACTGGAACTTCAAACCGTTTCGGACTGCTGGAAACCTATGGCACTGTTGCGACGAGAAAACCGACGCTGTGGTTGAAACACTACAGGATGTGTCTTGAAGGGTGTTTCCCGGAAAAGCGTTAGCAAGCAAAGTTAACTCTCGTTCGAGACACTCGAACTTATGAGACACAGAAGGGGAATGTCATATGCGCAGACGTCTTTTACGGATGGAAGAAACCTAAATCAGAAGATCCGAAAGCTGGTGCGACGTGACCTCCGATGTTTCAAAACCCGCGCCATTACGGCTGCGATTGAACAAAATCAAGGCACCAAAGTCTTCGCTCGCCAGCTTGGTAGAACTCATCTGTCGAAACTCAATACTGTGGATGGCAAAACCGTAACCTCCAAGTTCGAGATTCTCGCTGAAATTGAGAGTTTCTACAAAGACTTGTACGCATCACGGATGCTTAATCCCACGATACCCAGCGATGATGACCACAGAGCCCAACTCACGCGCCATTACACAGAGGACATCCCTAATGTCAACCAGGGCGAGGTAAAAGTGGCTTTCGAGCAGCTTAAGAACAACAAGTCTCCAGGGGATGACGGAATTACCACAAAGCTCTTAAAAGCAGGTGGGACAGTAGTTCTGAAAGAGCTGGTGAGCTCTTTAACTCCGTTATCCACCAAGGCTTAACACCTCAGGCGTGGAGTGGGAGTGCGGTGGTACTGTTTTTCAAAAAAGGTGACAAAACCTTGCTGAAAAACTAAAGACCCATTTCACTTATAAGCCACGTCTAAAAGTTGTTCTCGAGAGTACTAACAAACCACCTCGCCAGAAATCTCGAAGATTGCCAGTCACCAAAACAAGCTGGGTTTCGAAAAGTCTATAGCACCGTAGACCACATCCAGATCGGCAGATAGTACAGAAGACCAACGAGTACAATAAGCCGCTGTGTATAGCTTTTGTGGACTACGAGAAAGCCTTCGACTCCATCGAAACATGGGATCTGGATGCTCTGCACGGTGTCACATCGATTGGCGCTACATCGAGGTGTTGAGATGTTTGTATGAAACGGCCACTATGACCGTCCAGCTCCAGGACAGTAAAACCAGCCCCATCGAGTTGCAAAGAGGGGTGAGGCAGGGGGATGTAATATTCTCTAAGCTTTTCACCAACGCACTCGAAGACGTCTTTAAGACGCTGGACTGGAATGGACAGGGCATAAACATTAATGGCGAGTACATATCTCCCACCTTCGGTTTGCCGACGATATCGTCATCGTGGAGAGAGCCTGGAAGAGCTGAGCGAGATGCTGCACAGCCTAAATGGGGAAAGGGTGTCCTAGAGTGGAGACTACGACTCGGTAAGCGTAAGGTAGGGCGGCCTCCGGCTAGGTGGACCGACGACCTGAAAAGGGTGTCTGGGACAGACTGAATGCGGAAGGCTGAGGACCGCGTAGTGTGGCGCGTGATAGGAGAGGCCTATGTCAAGCAGTGGACTGCGATAGGCTGATTGATTGATGTACTACTATAACTGAATACAAATATATGAGAAAATAAGTCACTAAAAGTAAAAAATAAATTCGATATCATGCACTTTGAAAATTACCTCGGTGTATTGACTGCCACCGCCGCTCAGCTGATCACCATCGCAGGTGCCCAAGCAGAAGTACATACAGTGACTGCGCGATACAGTCTTATTTTGCATGATTTAGCAGTTTATTCTGATTTATTATCTAAGTAACATTTAATGAAAATATGGTTTTATATCATCGCACACTGTTTGAAATCATTTTAGGAGAATAAGTATAGTGTCTATATTATATTACTAAAATATTTTGCAAATTCAGATAAACACATTGTATATAAAATTATATGCTGTAAGATGTTCCAAAACAATATTGCTTGTTATATATAGTATGTTTTTACAGTACAGTTGAGCACAATTGTTATTGGCAAAATATCAAAATGATGAACTCCGCGCCCTCTTTGGTTGAACGAGGGCAACTTCGCGTCAACCACGCTAAGCTAAGCCTCGCGCGCACGCACGCGTAGGCTTCATCAAGGTTCATTGGTTCACTGCGAGATGGCGCTGAACCAAATCAAGGACGAAGACGGGTGGACAGCAGCCGGAGGACCGGCACTTCGCTACGCTTCAATGTCTGAATCGGACACGAATTTAATCGCTGTGTTAAATATTTTTTGTAAAAGTAATAAACAGTATTTTTGCCAAGGAGGATAAAATACTTCATTTTGCCTTCACCCTGTGCCAAATCACAAACATTTTGGAAAATTACGGGCACCAAGTGGGTGCAAGGCAATCTTTTCTCCTTCCCTATTCATTCTATATTTGTGTTAAAATCGTGCTTTATTTTATAGGAAGGGCGTATTTCACGCATACCAGGTCAGGGCGGCGCGCATCATTCACCATCCACGGACTTGCAGACAAAACGTGAGTACTTTACCCTTTCCTTCTTATAGACCGCCATTATGAATCCGAGTCAGGATATTAGGAAACTGTCTGATTTAAAGAAAAAACAGGTCACTATCAAAGGCATGCTAACTCAATTTGAAATATATGTTAGCTTGTTAGTGGGTACCGATATAAATTCGAAACAAAAGGCAGAATTACAGTTGAGATTAGCATCTGCTCATGGTTTGTTAGACGAATTCAATAAAATACAAACTATGATCGAGGAGTTAGTGTTAGAAAATGTGATGTTCCAGAACATTTGCCTTTGGGCGTGGCCTCATACACGACCATTAACCCGGCCTCTGGGAGAGTAGAGTCATCTTCTTTACTCTTTACTTAGGCAATTCCTGTCTGGCGCGTCCTAGTCGCAGGGGTGGGCATCTTCTACTTCAGTAGGCCGGAGTATGGAGATGGCGAAGTTCAGCAGGGACCCAGTTCTGCGGGGTATAACGCGGAGCCCGTGACCAGGGTTACTGGTGAAGACCTAAACGGTGTAACGAGCGGAGACAATGGATGTCAGCACGATCAGTACAGCAGAAGAGGCGAGCCACAGAGGCTTTGTATCTGGACCCTGATGGAGGGCAGCGGTACCCATCAGTACTGTAGTGAGGCATAAAGAAAGTTATTCCGGACTGGCTCACCAACAGATTGCTACAGACACTGTGTCTGTAGTACCGCGATGTAGAAAGCAACGGGATACTACTACATTATTATTCACTTTATTTATCATACTTCTCATAATTCATTTTATATTCATAAACTACATTTATAAAAAAAAACGTTTAAAAATATAAAAGGGACCACGGAGACCCACCGGTGTCGGGTACAGGAACCAAGCCACCGGTGGTTAGGGCCTCAGAGACAGGAACTTCCTCACGATGCGTGCCATGTCGAGAAGAACTGCCTTCTGAATCAAGGACTTGATCCAGCTGCCTAGTGCGAGCCTCTTTAGGTGTTGATCGAATCCAATCCACATCCGAATCCACATCCCACATGTCAACAATCTCGTGAGCTAGGTCCAAATATTTAATCTCCTTCTCTTTTTTGACCCAAGCACCCAACGCGAGCCTCTTAAGGTGACGGTCGAGGCTCTTGGCTATTAGACCATTAACGGTCACGACTATCGGCACAATAATTGCTGTGTTCACATCCCACATGTCGACAATCTCGTGAGCCAAGTCCAGATATTTAATCTATTTTTCCTTTTCAGCTTTCACGAGATTCTCGTCATGAGGAATAGTGACATCAACAATTATTGCGAGGCGCTCTGATCGATCTATCAACACGATATCAGGCTTGTTGGCTACAACAGTCCTGTCTGTGATGATAGATTGATCCCTGTACAATGTGGCATGGCCATTTTCGAGAACTGACTCTGCTACATACCTGTAGTACGGTACCTCGATGTTTACAAGTTTGTACTTCAGAGCAAGTTGCTGGTGAATAATTTTGGCTACTTGGTTATGTCTGTGCAAGTACTCGCCGTTAGCAAGACGTGAACAACCGGAAACAATATGCCTGAGGGATTCACCATGTTGGTGACAGGCACGGCAAATATCAGTAGTGCCATCCCTCAGGATATATTTTCGGTAGTTATTATTATTATATACTTTACTGTACACCTATAAAATTACAACATAGTATAAACTTAAACTATAAGAAAATTACAGTGGGCGGCCTTATCGCTAAAAGCGATTTCTGCCAGGCAACCTTTGGGATGGATATGGTTTGTAGAGGAAATAATGGTGGTTGTAGGCGTACCAAGTAAATATATTATAAATAGATATCTATAATATATATGTATAATATATACATAAATACATAATAATATTACATCAATACTTATATTCGAAAATTTAATTATAATTTTATAATATATACCTATGTAACTAAACATATATACATACATCTAAATAATCATACTGTAATATATATAAACACGACTTATAATGATATAAATTATTATAGTAGAATGATAGTTTAACCTACAAGGACAGATAGTGTTCCTTTACCATTGCTTTAAATTACGTTACTGTCTGAGCCTGTCTAATAGGCATTCCATAAACGTACAGCAGTAACAGTAAAGGACTTATCAAAATAGCTCGTGGAATGTCCCGGCATTTTCAGTTTTAAATTTTCTGATGACCTCAAAAACTTATTATGTGTGTCATGTAGGTACTCTAATCGACCTTTAAGATAGGAAGGAGTTGAAGGGTTAAACAATACATTGTACAGTAAAGTAAGAATGTGAGCATTCCGGCGATGACGTATGGGTAACCACTTGAGTTGCGTTCGAAATTGTGAAACATGATCATATTTGCGTAATCCAAATATGAATCGTATACAGACATTTTGGAAGCGCTCAAGTTTGTCAAGTTATCTATTCATTATCTATGCCCACGAGAGTAACGTGATGAAATGCAAGTCAATACTAGAATACCTTTGCCTGATGACCCGCGTAGCGACCGGCGCTTTGAGTTTTCCGGGACTCCAAGTGTGAAATTGGCTACCGGCCGAGGGAATGTTGGCAACCAGGCATCCCACGGAAAATATGCGACTGGAAGAGTACACATACAGTTAAAGAAGAACACCCGCATTGGTACCTGGAACGTTCGAGGACTCCTTGATAAAGGCAAACTTAAAATATTAGACCAGGAGCTCAAGCGATGTGGTAACATTATCACCGGTTTGAGTGAGACCCACTGGAAGAGTAGTGGCCACCAAGACTTGGAAAAGCACAATCTTTTATTCAGGAGATGCCACAAGTAGTTTTGCTGGAGTGGCCATTGCAATTCCCAAACAATGGACTAAATCAGTTTTAGGCTATAATCCAGTGAGTAGAAGGATAATATCTATGAAGCTCAATGCGTCACCGACCCCACTTAATATCATCCAGGTGTACGCACCCACTAGCTCAGCAAAGGATGAAGATGTAGAAGATTTTTACAATGACATAGAATCAGTAATAGCTAAAATACCTAATCGAGAATTGCTGATACTTCTGGGCGATTTTAATGCTAAAGTGGGTGAAACAACTATGGACGTAGGGTTGAGGAGTGTTATTGGACATTATGGCCTCGGTCAAAGAAATGCCAGAGGAGAACGTCTCCTACAATTCGCTGCCGACAACAGCTAGCTATAATGAACACGGTATTCCAACACCACCGTAAAAGACTTTACACCTGGACATCCCCGGACGGAAAGCATCGGAATCAGATCGACTACGTATTAATAAGAACCAGATGGCGGAGTTCTATCGTGAACGCACATACATTACCCGGAGCGGACTGTCTATCTGACCACCAACTTCTGGTATGTAGTCTCCGATTGAAGTTGCGAAACACTGTTCCCCGAAAAGTTAATATAAGGATAGAAGTTCTAGATAAAACTGCGTTCTTAAACCGCCTTCCTAGTCAATGGCAATCGGGAGCGACAGACAGTGACCCTGATTCTCTATGGAAATGCGCAAAGACCAAATTAGGGCAGCAGTTCGTGAGACTCAACCTACAGGTGCCATGAATAAACACCAAGACTGGATGTCTGATGACACCTGGTTCCTTGTAGAACGTCGTCGAGAACTAAAAGTCAAAGGCGCGTCAGTTACAGACCTAAATTCAATTGGCGCCCAAATTCAAGCGTCATGTCGACGGGACCGTAACAATACCTTGCAGGAAATCTGCAAAGAGCTAGAAAGGAACGCAGACCGCTGTGAAACAAAAGACCTTTTTAAAAGAATCCGTTGCATCACTCGGCAGTTTAAATCAAGAACTTGGGCGATCGAAAATTCCATTGGTATGACTGTGACGGAAATAAAGGAGGTTGTTGACGTGTGGAAAGATTATTGCCTGTCACTCTTTGTGGACACCAACACACTTCCACCTAACGCCACTTCTTCGCGTGAATTCAGTGCTCAGAATGAGCCGGATATACTGAGGAGTGAAGTTCATGCTGCAATAAGGCACCTGAAAAAGAACAAATCCGTAGGTGATGACGATATCCCTATTGAGGTATTTCAAGCAATGGGTGACCTCGGTGTGGACATGATGCAGACCCTCTGCAATCGTATTTGGGAGACAGCAAAATGGCCACACGACTGGTCACATTCCGTGTTCATACCATTGCATAAGAAGGGATCGACAAAGAAGTGTAGCAACTATAAACTGATTGCGCTAATATCTCACGCCAGCAAAGTTCTACTGCATATTATTAATAACAGACTGCTCACTTTTCTGTCAGGTGAAATATCTCCCGAGCAGGCAGGATTCGTCAAAGGTCGCGGAACAAGAGAGCAAATCCTAATACTCCGACAAGTAATAGAGAAAGCAAGAGAGTTTAACACCCCACTCTATATATGTTTCGTTGACTTTCGCAAGGCCTTCGACACAGTGAAGTGCCAGAAACTTTGGGACGTGCTTATACTTATGGGAGTCCCCAATCATTTGATACGTCTCATACGGGCGCTTTATATGGATGGAATGGCGACTGTTCGGATCGACGGTGTGCACTCTAAAGTCTTCAAAACACAGGCCGGAGTAAGACAGGGATGTTTTCTCTCGCCCCGTTTATTTAACATCTACACAGAGTACATCATGCGCATTGTACTGGACCAGTGGGATAAAGATAAAAATATCCAACCTTAGATACGCTGATGACACAACACTTCTTGCCCAGTCAAAAGATGACATGAAGGAACTCCTGACACGCCTAGAGACCACAAGCCTCTCCTTCGGACTCGCGATAAACAGGGAAAAGACCAAAATTATGATAGTGGACCGAGCTGAACTGAACAAACCAGAAATACTCTCGATTGGCAACTGTCAAGTCATCCAGAGCTTTGAGCTTCACCTTGGTTCCACTATCACAAACACTGGAGGATGTGAAGACGAGATAAGAAGGAGATGTGCCATAACAAGAACTGCTGTGGGCAAGCTTGAAAAGGTTTGGAAAAATCGCAACATCACCAACGCTACCAAGGTGCGTCTAATGAGAAGTCTCCTTAGCTTCCATAGCTGCATCTTGGCGGTCATAAGCTCCTCATTAATAAATAATTTAGTCTGAACAAGCGTATCAATATTTTCACTATACAGCCAGTGCTTTATCCGATAACTATGTTGAATTGGTCCAAGCACTCAATATATGCCACTTAATAACATACAAATCAATGACTAATCTTGGCCTGTGAGCTCTGTATATACGTTATGTGAGGTTAACGCACAAGGTTCAACAAAGGAAGGGTACTTGATGGTTAGACTCAACTGCTCCAGTAAGTAGGAAGGGTCGTGTATACAAACTTCAAAGAATGAGGAAACTGTGAAATATATAACTGCTAGGAAGTAATCGCAGTATTGGACGATAAAAATTTGGTGGTGAGTAGTTTACTAAAGTAGTAGAAATAAAAATTATATTTTCTTGCATAATTCTGATGTTTTAAAAAAATACATTAATTCCTGAAATTATTAAGACAACCAAATTGCTGACCTAAAACTAATCAAAATTTCATAAAATTATATTTATTTTAAATCTTATGTGTTTTGAAATCCATCATTTTATGCCATTCAAATATAGGTAATCACGATATTTTCACATCCATTTATAGACAGACTTATTTAAGTTTCATTATCTTAGCGTGAAACATCATTGTAATGTCCATTTGCCCTAGCCATATTCATTTTAGTAAAAAACTAAACGTGCGTCGGGAATGTTCGCGGAAACACGCTGTGATTGCTTCTTCACAATAATGCGCAAACCGCTTTTGCATCCCTGGTACGCAGGAAACGGTCTAGTTCCAGCGGCATTCTGAAGGCCATTGTCGATAGACTAGATTGTGTATACGTTAATCACTGTGCGCTATCTCACATGGAATGTAGTGCAACAGTGATTGAACGTTTCAAATTATTTGAATTGTATTTATTTGATGTGTATTACTAACATAGGTTAAGCTTTATGTATTACTAACAAAATGAGTCTAGTTACTTGAATAAATGATATTATTATTATTATATAAACAGGTCACAATAAATATAATTATGATTAAAATGGAATAATATTACTTCTAAAAACCTAAGAAGAAAATAAAGCAGTCTACGGTGAAATTTCAGCGTTTCTTGGAGAAGGCTGTACTGTCAAAATTGGTCGCATCAAACAAAGTTGCTATACGTTACACAAGTTGGGTGGCATATAGAATCTGCAAATGGCTAATGAAATTGGACTGCATGCTAAGACGTAACTACCTAAGAACTTCCACTTGAACAACTTTGAGTATGAAATACTCTAAGTTTCTACGGAAATAAACGGTATTAATGAAAACTATATTCAGGTGTGCTTTTGGTTATAATACGTATTACATTGTACACTTGAGGAAAATTTATGGCTTACTAGCTTCCACCTGTGGCTTTCCCACGTTTGAAATGAATAAATAGTAAACAATGTGTAGTTTACGGAATAATTGTTAAACTATGAAGGCTATACAACAGTATAGGCTTCATAGTTTTACAATTATTCCGTCATATTTTGTCATTTCATAATTATTATTCAATGTCTAATAATCGTGATGACAATACATATTTCTCTTGATATTCGTTATTAAATTGTTTTTCTACCTTAACGGTAAATAGTACCTATGACAACGAGTAAACACATCCTTTTAAACTCTTGAGATTCGTATACATACTTATACATCTAATTCGCGAAACAGACAAACATGAATAATATTTGAAACAAAAAGAATATCTTTTGAAACCAAATAAAAAATACCTTAGTAGTATATTATTGGGCATTCTGGCCCACCTGTCGCTCGGCGATCACGGCTCGCCTCGCTCCAAACGGTGGGCCAAAATGCCCAATAATAAAACGGTGGGCCAGAATCCCCTATGATACACAATCAATATCATGTTAAATACTCGATAGCAATACAGTTTTAATTTATAAACGTCTCATTTGTCATTGATTTCATTGTTGGTATTGCGTTCTGTTTATAACGCTTAGTTGAATGCAATGTGCATACAACAACTACGATCGCTAGTTTACCCCGCGATCGCGTCACAATCAGAGCTCGTTCAGAGTGCATGCCTAATGTGAACGCGAATGTCTCGAGCCAACTCAACGCTATGCGATCGCACATCGGGCACGCACACGCTCCTGCGTCCACGCCACGTCAATTTAGTCAGAATGAACACATAGGTGCTTACATCGAATGTGCTCGCTCAAATAGGAAACGAACAGTGCACAGCTGCGTTAAGCGTTCAGTCGATTAGGAACGAAATAAAACATCACAACGAACGTACAAAGCTTTTATTATTTAATTTATTTACATGAAGTAAATTTTGGTCGCTCATCAAAGAGCTTGTCTATAGCATGTACTAAGGCATGCAGTTTTCGCCATTCACTAGAATCTTGATTTGTTTGAAATTTTATTCGCACCAGAGCCTTCTTCCAGAGTTCCATGGATTCGGTTTCACGAGCGTCCCCGGTGTGATAGACTTTTAAGTCTATGTAGTAATCTCCCGTTGTGTTTGATGTTCGCCGTTCACAGCCATTTGCCACTCGATTCACGAAGAACGAAGACAACACAGACGATGAAACATCTTCTAAGCATTCGTCGCTATGATCTTTCCTGAGACTGAATACGTCGATAGACGTAGGCTTTTTCCTGGAACAAGCAAACAATTTTATTTACATGATAATTAATCTTATCTATGCAATGACGATATCTATCGAGATCTTACAATGGGATCTAATAGGTAATCTATAAGTGTAAAATATAAAAACAAAATCACTTGCCATATTTATCTGTTCGTTCCATTAGATCTTTTAAACTATGCAATGGATTTTGATATGGTTTTCACTAATAAAAAGAGCGATTAATACAGAAGGACATTTTTGTATTATAATTTGTAAACGTGTGCGAAACCGAAGCGTTCGATAGCGAGTTAATAATTAATTACCTTATACTGGTAAGCGATTTCTTCGCTGAAGTATTTTTGCTCTTGCTCGCATTAGATGCGCGCTTACGAGATGGTTCAGCACTGCTTTCAATGCTATGAGTTGAGCCGTTGTATTGTTGATCACACTCAGAGTCGGACCTGAAACATCAAATATATATTTTTACTTTAGTTTATACTTACCCAATCTTTAGTTCCAAATGTCGATCGAACCTACAAATGTTATGACAGTGGTTCATAAGAACGAACGACATAAAATAGATACACAGATATTGTTGTAGCAGTGGTAGCCTAGTGGTCATGGCATTGGGTTTGCACGTGTAATAAACTGACCAGTTACCAGTTATCTTAAAAACGAACTGAGCTGTTAAAGCCTGTTAACAACTATCGAACATATTCATAGGTTTTACATGCCACCAAGGCGTGAGATGTCACACAGACCGTCACTGAGAGTTCCTTTACAGAAATACTTATCTCATATTCTGAGACGTGCAAGTAACAAGCCCCAGACTTCATACACAACACTCTCACTTACACTCCATGTAGGTACACTTGTAATAACTTAATCTATTGTGGTGTCAATACATTAAATTATCGCAAGTGTAAAAGCACTACATACCTAGTATAAAGTATGAAACAATTACTTTATATAAAAGCACTTACATTTTGGATCCCTTCCGAAGGTTGAGTCTTTTGATTCCTTGTTAGGTGCACACTAATAGGTTAGGAAATGAAAGGGTTTTTTAGTCTCCCTGCCGGTCAAGCAAGCTTGGCCCCAGCGAGTCTAGATTATTTGAGGACAATAAATGAGTAACTTAGCTCTTCGAAACTGTAGCTTATAAGCCAAAAATGATAGTAAATTTAACAAGTTAAAATTACCTCAATCAATTAGGAAATTACAACAAAACCTACTTTTTTCCTTGTACGTATTATACATGTTCAAACGCATAACTGAGGGATTTATTAATTGGAAAGAATAGCTGATTTAGGATTTAATTATTGCAATATGTTATTAGTAATGTGCACGATTCTGACATTGCATAGAATGCTTAATCACTATGGAGTACCTATGTTTGATAGGTATAGAATAAGTATTGTACAGAATGCCTAGCGTGGATTTGTTAAAGTATTATTATATGAAAGATTAAGAAACCACAACTAGCCTTACCTATTCGAGTTTGACCATACAACATGATCACGGAATACAAAAAAACATTTCTCTGTTACGTGAAAATCATGATATAATCTTAAATCTGACCTTTAAAATATGTTTTATACATTAGTAACTTAATTTTTGTCATTCTTTACTATTTATAAATGATTATAAAATATAGTTTACCTATGCCATACTTTGACTGAATGTTAAAGTTTGTTATTGGACCAGTTTACATATATTAACGGTAACATAAACAAAAAGTGCAATATCGAATATTGTGTTACAAGTCGTATAGCATGTCTAGGAACTTAGGGTTGTCAAGAACGATAAAACAAATATTTCATCGATTCACACATTATTTGATTATTACCAGTACCAACTTGTGATATAATGATACTTACTGTTATGCGTATAAATAAACTGGTTAGGAAATGACTAGGGCTATGATGAAAATAGTAATTAAATTTATCCGATAATGATATCATCCAACACCCATACGAAAAATATCAATCTCTTCGAATTAACTTAATTTTCTGAATATAAGACACCAACAAACTGAAGTACCTAAACAACGTCATTCATGTTAAAAGTTGTTTGCCAACCCCGATTGAATTTGTTTACTTAGAAAAATTGTTATAGGTAGGTACTCTAATTACGAACGGATGTAATGTTAAACTTGTTTATTGTAAAGTATTGTTGATCTTGAGTACATACATACATTGTGCGCACACAGTTAATAATATTCAAATATTTGTGTAAAATATGCGTGGAAATGTTGTAAAAATTGGTTGAATACAATCCTTGGAGAAAACATATCATCTATTGGTAATTATGTTTAACTGTTATTTATTTGTAGATGTCAGTTTCACTTACCTTTTTCATACATGGCATTTAATATAATGAATATATAATTTACAAACCCACTTATTTTTCAGATACTTACTTGAAAGCAAAGCAAAATACGAAGCATAATGCTTAAAGAGTGTTTTATAAGAACCAGGTGACGTCATTTTGCTAAAACTCCATATACATACTTATTTTGAAGCGAAATCAACATCCTCAGTTACATAAGGTAAATATTACTAATATCCCAAGCTTGTGTTTTTGATAGTAATGAAAGTTGTTAATATTCTTTATGAGAACTATTATATTAAGTAGATGTTTTGTCTAATTTCAGAACATAAGCTGCGGTTTTGGTTGCAGACAAAGTTTTATACGTTGGAAGGCTAAACAGAAGATATAATAAATATATATTTATTTTATGAAAAGGATACCTTGACAATAATAAACAAAAACAATTGTGCATAAGAACATAAGGTTGGTATTTCATTAGTTTGCAATTTCATAAATTATATTTAGTTTAACTATGAATGAAGTTAGTGATTGTTTTATTATGCTGTTATTTATGTATCTGATTTCACAGTTCCACGAAAGCAATTCGCACGGATAGTAAAGTAGTAACGAGTCACGGAATCGCTTAATCACTGTTTGTGGGTTCGATCCCGTGCGAAATAAATATTTATGTGATATTCCAAAAGTTTTACTGAATTTTGTTGTATTAATTGTTGGTTTGACTTATCTAAGAATGATCATTTTATATATTATGTTACATATGAATTGTATCTCTTTTCAGGACACAATTTGTAGAGGTCAAGTACATAATATACGAGTATTCAACTATCGACTGAAGGTGCAAAGACCTAACTGCAAAATTATTTATAAATAAGTACTTTAAGTTAATATATATTTAGCAGGTAACTTGCTACTTCTGTAATATTTAGTTTTAAAATGCCTTTCTGTTCAGCTTGCAACATAGAAGTGAATTTTCATCGCTGGAATGGTCACTTACGAACTAATAAACATAAAAATAATAGTTCTGTACGTATTGATGAAAACATTGAGATTATACATTCTAGTTTTAAAGGACGTATTACAAGTTATCGAATTTCTGCACCTAAAAGTAAATTAAATATATATCCAGAATGTTTTTTAAATAATATTCAAGAAAAAGTAAAATCTTTAATACACCGCTCGCTTCAAAATCATTGTTCTGTCAAAGTAAATTTTGAATATTTTGCATTTTTCGTAATGTTTAAGAACGATTTACAAGAGTTGAAATCTTTTGCAACAAAAAATAATATTATTCATTTAAATTACAATTTCTTGTTCACGTACGAAAAAAATGTAGCACAGTTATTAAAAAAGATTGAAGAATTTCAAGGTAGAGATAGTGGATGGTCATTTCTAAGTAATTCTCATTTAGAAATAAATATTAATAAATATCAACCTCTGAGTGGATCACAATTTATAGATTTACAGAAATTTATAAAGAATAAAAAAGCATGCATAAATATTCAAAACGATGACAAGTATTGTTTTCTATGGTGTGTTGTTGCAGCTTTATATCCAACGACTCGACATTCTGAGAGAGTCACGTCATATCCTCATTTCCGTGATATCTTAAACACAAATGGGATTTCGTTCCCCATCACCTTTTCAGACATTAGCATTTTCGAAAGAAACAATCCTTCTTTAAATATTTATGTTTACGGTTTGAAAGGTAGTAAGACTGTAACAGGTCCTCTATATAAACCCGATAAAATCAAAACTGGGTCAAAAATAATTCACTTACTCTTTATAGAAAATGTTAATTCGTCGCATTATTGCCTTATTAAGGATTTACCGCGTTTAGTTAAAAGTCAAATTACTAAACATCACAGTAAATTATATTTTTGCGAAACCTGTTTATTATTTTTTCCCAGTGAGGATAAATTTGAAAATCATTTGTGTGGAGGAATTGTTACTATTTTGCCTGATAAAGGATCATATATACAATTTAAAAATTTTAACAGAAAACAAAACATCGCCTTTGCTATCTATGCTGATTTCGAAACATTACTTGAACCAATTTCCAACCACGAATCTGATACTACCAATACGTCACGCTTACAACGACACATTCCGGCTGCCTTTGCGTATAAAATTGTTTCTTCATACGATAATAATTTCAATGAATTCAAAATGTATCGCGGAATTGATTGTGTTTCCAAATTTATCGATTCTCTTACGGAAGACATTAAGAAAATTTATAGTATATTGACTAAAAATATTTCGATTATATTTTCTGAAAAAGATATGATTGATTTTAAAAAAGCTCAAAGATGTCACATTTGTCAACATTTGTTATGGAATAGTAAAGTCAGAGATCATTGTCATATTACGGGTCGATATAGGGGTGCAGCCCATCGACATTGTAATTTACAGTATAGAATTACAATGTCGATTATTTATTATTACAATGTATTAAAATTATTTAACAAGCAACAACTTAGTAACAAGTAACTAGCAAAATGACAATAGATGTAAGTTATATCAGGCAAGCAAAGCGCGACAAATGAACCGATCTCAACCTAAGCTGTGAACCGAATGTGTGTGGCGTTGTCCGCGGTCGTCCTCTGCGGCGCGTTGAAGGTCATGCGCCGGCTCGCGCACTAGGTAACAATTCGCCGCCGCGCATTCCGAGAGCAAATGAGCTTCGGTCCAACAGCCATAAGCGGAGCGGGTTACTCCGAATGGTAAGGCAGGGGTCAAGAGTAGAATTTAAGGCGGATAGTTGCCTCAAAGGTAACGGACAAACCCGATCTACGGACCTTATAATATATAAGAACCAGTCGCGGTCTTTACTTTAACTTTTCGAATAATTTTGTCTTTTCCAGGATAAAGCGCATCTACTATACCTAGAAGCCAACAGAGAGGATGAGAGTAGCTATCTTTAATTACGACAATAGTACCTAATTCGATAGGTTTCAAGGGCGAGTTCCATTTTTCTCTTTCCTGTAAAAAAGTGAGATATTCTTTGTTCCAACGTTGTCAAAATGAGTTCGTGATTTTATTGATTATTTGATAGCGTGATAAATAATTAACAGCAATGTCAGTGACATCTTCAGCGGAGTTATATTTAAAAAGTGATAAAGCGTTAATGCGGTAATATTGGAAGATAGAGGTCGACTATTTAATACATTTTCGATTTGAGCAAGCACAGTACAAAAAGTGAGTATTTGAGAACTTACACTTACGAAGAATTTTGTATATCTTAATATATAAAATCCTTGCGTTACTGACTGACTGACAGACACGCTACAGCCAAAACTCTTGGGCACAGGAAGCTGAAATTTGGCACGTATGTTCCTTGGGGACCGTAGGGGTGCACTAAGAAGGGATTTCCCGAAATTCCCACGGGATCGGCCAAAACGGGTAACTTTAAAAAAAATGCAGGCGTAGCTGCTGGCGTCCTCTAGTCTTTTATAAACCGTGGATTCGAACCCGATACCCTCTGCATGGCAGTCTGTTGGTATATCCACTCGGCTATCGCCACCTATGATGATGATTGATGAATATTTTAATGATAAATTAATATAAATATAACAATAATCATATTATTATAAAAATAAATATTTTAGTGATAAATTAATATAATGTTACAATAACCATATTATAATAAAAAGTAATATTTTAGTGATTAATTAACATAAAAATAACAATTATAACAACTCCCAATAACGTACAAAATGAAAATAATTAAATATCCAACTGCATTTGTTTTAAATATTTCTTTTTTTATACATAAATAATTACAGTAAAAATACATACATTTTTAAATAACAGATACATATAATACCTACATACAATTACATAAAAAAACCAAAGATTATTTTTTAATTTAAAATTAAAGTAAGGCAGCGATAGCCGAGTAGATATACCAACAGACTGCCATGCTGAGGGTATCGGGTTCGAATCCACGGCGCGCACCAATGATTTTTAGGAGTTATGTGCGTATTGAATGGTTAATTATCGCTTGTCCCGTGCCTCGGAGAGCACGTTAAGCCGTCGGTCCCGGTTGTCATGAAGATCTTTGACAGTCGTTACAGAGCTTCAGTACCTTCTAAATAAACGGACACTAGTCTAAACCATGGAATATCGCTATCCCTTCGGGTTGCGGAGGTCAGACAGTCGCTCTGTGGAAAAGCTAATATTCAGCCAAATCCGGTTGGACAAGAAAGCGGACCCCAGATTGAAACTGGGATAACGCTAAGAGGATGATGATGACATTAAAAAACCAAAGTATATTTAACTAGAGGACGCCCGCAGCTACGCCTGCAATTTTTTTAAATTTACCCGCTTTGGCCGATCCCGTGGGCATTTCGGGAAATCCCTTCTTAGTGCACCCCTACGGTTCCCAAGGATCATACATGCCAAATTTCAGCTTCCTGCGCCCAATAGTTTCGGCTGTAGCGTGTCTGTCAGTCAGTCAGTAACGCAAGGATTTTATATATTAAGATATTAAACAGTATATAGCAAACTACATAATATCAACAGATAATTACTTTACCTTAGCCTAACCTATTGAATAAGGCGCGCTTCCTCCTCTCTCCTATACTGTGCTGTGCCCAACAGGGTCCACAATTGAAACACTGTACTGCCTAACTTACTCGTAACATCTATTATAACAACATTGTGGAATGTAATAAAGTATTGAGTATTGACCTAAGGACTCTGTGAGTTCATTCTGCGTAAATAGTAATACCAATAGTTGAAAATTTTTCGGATACATTAAGATAACTTATACATTAAAGAAAACACAGATATCACCTCAGTCTGCCGTGAACATGAATCCTGTAAAGAATTCGAAACGTCCGGCTAGTAATAAATAAAAAAATGTAGTTTGTAGGTCATTCGGTATAAATGTAATAACTAAGTGAAAGCGGTATAATGCGATAAAATCCGTAACCTGTAGTTTAATTTATACTAGTGTTAGTACTTACAACTACCAGTACAACAATATATAATTATTAGTGATTATTATACGCCACAGTAGCAAGTAGGCGTATCCAATGCCCCAATGTGGGGCTATCTCACCTGTCCGCCACGGTACTCAGGATGCTGTTCGGGCTGACGCGTATCCTGCTCATAATGGAGGCGCATTGTTTGCGTATGATGGCGTTAAAACCTTCTATGCCCTCTTGTGCAAACATGCCAGAGGCACTGCAGTACCGTGGCAACCCAACCAGCACCCTGAATGCATTTTTATATTGCACGCGCAGAGCGCTGTGCGCCCTTTGCATGTAGTTGACCCACAGACTGCCTGTATAAAACGATACGACAATACGCTGTAAATAGCGTAACCTTTACGTGAGTCCAGCATCTCGCAAATCTGCGAGCCAACATATTGCAGCGGACAGCCAACGCTCTGCGCTCGCGCTCTATGTCTAAGTTATCCTTTAGTGAAGTGACTTGATTCAAGGAGCTGCCGCAAAAAGTCAGTTTAGTTGCAATCGGGTAGGTTTTAGTGCCTGCCTTGAATACCATTACTTTACTCTTCTTAACATTGTATCTCAGCCTATGGGCGTTCGCGTATCTTTCACATATCATGGACGTGAGGATGGAGTGATGGAGGTGGACGATCAACGAGTTTATGTACAGATTAAAGAGACGAGAAGAGGTCAAGCCGCCCAGTCTCACCTCGAACTCCAACCTATTCGTGTCCAATAACGAGCCTGCCCACCTCCGGATGGATTAACCACCTATGAATCACCTATGGATTAACACAAAATTTCGACGATCCAGGCGTCTGACGTGTTCCAGTACCACAAAACACTGTTGACAGCGCATCTTAATATATAAAATCCTTGCGTTACTGACTGACTGACAGACACGCTACAGCCGAAACATTGGGCGCAGGAAGCTGAAATTTGGCATGTATGTTCCTTGGGGACCGTAGAAGTGCACTAAGAAGAAATTTCCCGAAATTCCCACGGGATCCACCAAAACGGGTAAATTAAAAATAATGCAGGCGTAGCTGCTGGCGTCCTCTAGTATAACGATAAAAACCCAATCAATTGACATAATTATGTGCTATATCTCAAAAACTGCTGAGAACATTTCGTTCAAACCAATTTTTGTTCAAAGATTTCATTAAGATCTACAACGTATATTTTCAACGTATTTTTTACACACACATACACATACATACACACAACGTCACGCCTTTTATCCCCGAAGGGGTAGGCAGAGGTGTATTTCTACACCCACTTTTCGCCAGATATACCTTAGGCCCACTTAATAAGGGGCGAGCCTATTGCCGTACCGGGCACATTTCCAGACTCCGTGCTGCTACTGGGAATTTCGTGACAGAAAAACCCAATAACACTGCCCGACCCAGGAATCGAACCCAGGACCTCCCGATCCCACGCGCACATTTATGCCGCGAGACCAACGAAGCAGTCGTATAGGGTTTGATGTCGAGTTTTCCGTCTCTACGCAAAAATGGTATTTGCATCGTGTTATCCCTTAGTCGCCTCTTACGACACCCACGGGAAGATAGGGGGTGGTGACACTTGTATTCTATAGCGTCAACCCCACGGCAAAGTTACAACCAAAAATCGAATGAAATTGGCAACACTAAATAATACATTACAAAAATTTTTGATGATTACTTGAAAGACAAAATTAATACTCATATATGCTTATCAAGACTGGGAAACATCAAAATATAAAACTAAAATGATATCAAGCTGAGCTGAAATTAATAATTGAAAAGTAAATATTTAGTAAAATTTTCTAGATTTTTAAGTTAGGAATGAATAGATATAATCCGAACGTATTTTTATTAGTATTAACCTATTTTATTTAGCATATAAGAAACTGTGATTATTAATAATAATAGGTACAGAAGTACCATTATATAACTAATTATAATAATTCTGTAAAGACAACTTCGTCGTATATGTCGGCGATACGCCAGGGTTATCGTGTCCAGACTCCATTATAATAAAAACACTCACGTTATATTACTTGGTTTATTTTCAGACGTTTTCTAGCACAGAATTGAAATAAAATGTGACCTACAGTCCTTTTATACACTAACCGTCATACACTTAATGTACTGCCACTTCCTTTACAACATATAATTGAAATTACTATACAATTAATTATAAAATATAGTTCAAAAACCAACATTAATATTGTAATGAATTTTGCACAACACCAAATGATTAATTTTACACGAATAACAAATTTATTTTATTAACCAATCGCTGCTTTACAATATTCACCAACAGATGGCGCTATCAACAGGATGTAAATATAATCGCATGTTATTTATTACCGTAAACATAAAAATAAGTGTCAGAATAATGTTATATAATACTAATTGATTTTACTTTGAAAGTGGAGTTATCTTAATAACTAAACGATAAATTAAATACCGAATCTTTATAAAACAGTTAAGCAGCCAATACAGTGTCTAATATTGTAAAGTAGTGATGTTCTCAGTTCTGTGTTCACAAATAGTTATTTAAATATCAATCTTAAATATTATTAACATTTTCGTAACAATATAATCATTATATATTAATTTGCGCCCATACGGCCATTCTGATCCAGCGCGCTCCTCGCGCTGATTATTTAACGGTTACAGAATAAACAGCATAACAAACAAAAATAAGGAATATAAAAATTACATAAATAAGCGTTTAACATACAGAATGAACTAATAGTTAATTACAAGGCTTCACCTAGTCATAGGATCTTAGCCTAAGGCATGCGTCTATCGGATCTAGCCAACACACGGCATCCCCCATCACGGGATCTAGCCAACACACGGCATTACCCATCACGGGATCTAGCCAACACACGGCATCACTCATCACGGGATCTAGCCAACAAGACCAGGATCAAGGATACGCATGGTGGCCAGTCAGCGTTTTGGGAAGGATGTTGGATAGGAAAAATAAAATTTTACTCAAACACATAAATGCGAAATTTGCCTCTTAAACACATCAATGCATATACATAAAATAATCATCATCGTTCGTCATGATCATTTATATCAATACAATGCAATTACATAGGTCCAACAACGACACTGGAAGAGGTAGAGGACCCCCCACGTAAATCGGTATCCGACGAATCCTCCGCCCATAAGGTCAAGCTGCTCATACAGTTGTTGATGTTGATCAGCAACAAAGGTTAGCAAACAATGCTTGACTCCAGCTCAGTACAGCACTCATGCGGCATGTATGCGCGTAGCCCACAGTCAAAACCACCGATCAGTAAAGGACCGCTCGTCCATCCTATCTTCACACTAAGGTCAGGTCATCTGCTAGGATGTCATCATAAACCTGCAACACTCAAAAGACAGGTGGTGGGCAAAATGTCCCACCCAAATATTAGTTCCATGAACCTTCTGTAGATGTAATAAAATTCTACTCTTACAAAGTGGTGCGGTCTATTAAGCTATATCTATCATCATATATCAGGCATGTTCAACCTGTGCATTGGTCTATAGTTATCTTTGCTACAACAGTGTTGGAGCCCATATTTTAAGCATAAGGTAATACAAAAGTAATACAAAAGACACTGAATTTTCTCCGGTTCTGTCTGACAGTGCCATTTTAGATAGTCAAATATAAAGTTATCAGGATACCCATAATTTGCACTTTTGATAAAACAGTTAAAACTTAATATATTCAAAATAAGTTTTAGCCACATCAAACAGGAAAACAAAATGGCAAGAGCAAAGAGAGGCCTATATTCAGCCGTGAACAGTCGGACTGCTGGTGATAAATAAGAAATGATTTCAAACCATGCAGATCCAAGGATATCGAAAATACTAGTGCTATAATTATTATTCATGTAAGAACATGTTTAATCCAATATTGAATATTTTTAGGCATAGTGCAAGCTGTGAAATTGTTTAACTGTTTGCCAACTGAGCCATAAAAGAGAAATTTACAAGCTACAAATATTACAAAGCAAGATTATTCGCCGTCAAATTTCTAAAAATGATTCCACTCAGTTAAGAAATTTACTATAATAAACCAACCATTTTATTTATTTATATAAATAGACTTTTCTTTCTGAAATGAATGTTTTTATTTATCATTTTTCTAGTCTTTCATTATGTAATTCAACTTTAATTTTATGTATTGTTTTATTATTAATGTGTATAGTAAATATGGTTTATACCAATAGTTTTATTTGACGTTATATTTAAGGGAATTTTCTAAATAATGTTAATATTTATTTTAAACTGTTACCATGTGGTGTTAATGTAATTCTTATTAATTCACACACAATTAATTATTGTTTATCTGAATAAATAAACTTAAACTGATTAAGCACAACTGACTTAGAAATAAAGCATGAGTAGTCCATAAAATTACTTTTATTTGCTAAGAATAAATGCTGCTAAATGGGACAAGAGATAATATGGATTTTCACATCATGTTCTTTAAACTCACTTATCATTATCCTAATAATCATATTCCTAACCGTCTTGTATCCCACAAGAGCTAAGCACTAAGGTTGGCACTAAATTTTATTGGTTTATCACTGGTTGTCATCTTGAATATAGACGCAACTAACTTTGCAAATGAACTCACAAATAAAATAAATTGTATTTACCAAGTAAAACACCAAGGCTTGGTATTTATAAAAGACAAGAGGACGCCAGCAGCTACGCCTGCATTTTTTTTAATTTACCCGTTTTGGCCGATCTCGTAGGAATTTCAGAAAATCCCTTCTTAGTGCACCCCTACGCTCCCCAAGGAACATACATGCCAAATTTCAGCTTCCTGCGCCCAATGGTTTTGGCTGTAGCGTGTCTGTCAGTCAGTCAGTAACGCAAGGATTTTATATATTAAGATTAGCAGTCACCTGCCTTAAGACTTTCAACCTAAAAGGCTTAGGTGGACTATTATAGAACCTAAGTGAGTGCATAAATGTCCATAAAGAAATCTACTGTCCAGATCTCATGTTTCTAGCTTCAGTACTTAGGGTTAAGCAAGGACTTATCATGGCCGGCACAAATCATTCTAAACGGGTATAAAATTCAACGACAAATATTAATATGTCGGGTTCCCTTGTCTTATTATATAACCTTAACTTGAGCTGCAAGTTGACAGTAACAATTTCAACAGAATGTTAAAATGAAATCATGTAGGCACCTACAGAGTCCACAAATATATAATAAAACCTATTTTGTAACTTTACAAATAATAGCTTTAAAAATGTGTATCACAAATTAATTTTTATATCTACCTTCTGAATATATATCTGTACTAATATAATAAAACTGAAGTTTGTTTTGTTGAATGCACTTATCTGTGAAACTACTGGTTTATGCAAATAATTATTTTTGTGGTGGATAGTCATTTATCAAGAGTGGCTTCATATAATCGCGCCGTGAGCACTAGCCATAAGTAATGCAGTTAGTTAGCCTTATGTAATGTGTAACCAAGGACTATAAATAATGTTTTGATTCCTTTTATGTTTTACTATTGAGATAACCTATTGACTACTAATTGAATTCATGTTCAGCACATCAATTAGCTTATTTAAACTGAAAGAAAAATCAGGTAATTTATACAATGCATCTATATCAGAGCTTCAACCTAAAAAGGGCAGTTATACCGTTATTTACTAATAATAATTATATTAGTAGAACCACATAACAAAGCTTTTTTTTCTCTTTCTTGGGTAGATAAGTAAGTTCTACAGAGAGTTTCCGACATGGCCTAACGATTAATAAACAGACATGAGACAAAAGCCCCAGCCGACGGCAAAACATGACTATAAGCACAGTAGTACTGCTATGTACCAAACGTGGATAAACAACAGTCACCTATAAGTTCTATTTGGGGTGTAACGTTCGTAATTTTGACTGTTTATCTGGTAATCCTTACGGGGATAGTAGGTAATCGTGTAAGCACCATAATTTATAAAATTAGGACGTTTCTCAAAAACTCTAATCAAATCAGCTCTGGATAAATACCTCTGGTCAGTGCATCAACAACCCGCATCTGCAACCTCTCGTAGAACTCGGAGCAGAAGAGCGTTCACGCCACAGCACCCTCGTCGTAGTCGCTCTGTCGCTCTCGCTCGCACGTGGCCTCACGTGAAGTGTAGACGTGCTCGCCATAACTCCGACACACCATGTGGTCTCTGATCAGGGTTGACTAGCGCGAAACACCGCTTATAAGCGCTTGTCGCATCAGTCTTCAGGTCGTCATTGGTAATGGCGGCCAAGCCAAAAGACCCATCACTCTCGCGCCAACTGTTGATCCCGAAGTCTCTTAGGGGGCGTTTATCCAACCGCTGCTGTCAGCGATACGCCATGGTTATCATGTCCAGACTCCATTATAATAAAAACACTCACGTAATATTACTTGGTTTATTTTCAGACGATTTCTAGCACAGAATTGAAATAAAATGTGACTACAGTCCTTTTTATACACTAACCGTCATTACACTTAATGTTTAACAACTGCCACTTCCTTTACAACATATAATTGAAATTACTATAGTCCGTGCCACGAGAACATAGACTTTTTGTAAACAAAGAATTTCTACTAAGTGACTTAGCGATAGTCCTGTCAAAACCAAATAATGTCAAATCCAATGAGCGCAACGGTACATAGATACATGTAATTGGAAACTAATATGCCAATGGATCAGGTTTTTATCGAAATTATGCGCTGTCAACAGGATTTATTGATGTTTTGAGGTACTGACGCATAGAATGTCAACATTTGGCGTTAGTTCATTGAAATGTTACATTCTTAAATTTTTACGCAATTAACTAGCTAGTTATTGGGTGCATATGGTTCCCACCAATAACTTAGGGTCCCAAGCCAACCTCACCTGCAGGTGGTGCACCTGCCGATCAACGGACGAGGCTCTGGCAATCAAAATATCCCGAAAAGCGGCAATAGGCTCGCCACCTATTACGTGGGATCAAAACACTGGCGAAAAGTGGGCGTTTAATATGCCTCTGCCTACCCCTTCGTGGAAACAGGCGTGAGTCTATGTATGTGTATGTATGTATGTTATCTGTAATATTATTCATTGTTGGCCAATAATTTAATATTTTAGGATAGTTAGGCTACTTTGCAAATGATTTATTGTCTATGATTTAAAAAAAATCATGTCAATATTAGAGTTACATGTATGTACTCTATCATTTATATACATAGTACTCTATTTTTCCTTAATTAACAGAATAAATTACGTGTAAAACGACAAAAAATCGGCTAATTTATGAACATTCGACCATTCAGACACGAAATCAAATATTTTTATTTCAGTAAAATTTAACTATATAAATTTAAAAGAATAGTGGCATAATGAGGCATTGAAAGAAAAAGACTGTTCAAGGAGTATAAAATCTAAAACACAACTTCCGAAAACTCCCATGCCTAAAAAGGTTATGAAGCCCTGAATGTTTGTTTACAAAAAGTCTATCTTCTCGTGGCACCAACTATATACAATTAATTATAAAAAAATAGTACAAAAACCAACATTAATATTGTAATGAATTTTGCACAACATCAAATTATTTATTTTACACGAATAACAAATTTATTTTATTAACCAATCGCTGCTTTACAATATTTATTTATTTATTTATTAAAAGTTTATATACACAATAGTATAAAGGCGGACTTAATGCCATGGGCATTATCTCCCAGTCAACCTTAGAGTGGTGCAGAGAGAAAAGAAGCAGGTGTAATATAATGAAAACTAATTTGAACTAATATAAATTATAACTAAGTATATTATAGATCTAGATGATACATTAAAATAAATACGTTAGGTACATAATATAATATAAACATACATTTGTTTGTTTTTCGTGTGAGTGTGTGGCCAACTCTGGTGTCGGAGTTTTCAGACCGCCCAAAGGCCTCCGACATGGCCTAACGACCGTCATACATGATATAGATATATTATAAAACTACATAAATACACAAAGGCATATATAATATATATACTATAAATATATAAACACATGCATACATATTAAACCACATTGAACTTAAACGACTTAAGATACACTCGCCGACTCAGCCAATAGGAGCTCCTTCACCTTGAACTTGAAAGTGTTCTTCGTCTTGGCCATCCTGATTTCAAGAGGGAGGGCAGTCCAGAGAAGGATAGATTGAATAGTAAAAGAGGAATGCAGAAAGTTAGAGTTGTGAGGAGGTACCGTGAGGAGAAGATTATGAGATGAACGGATGTTTAGTTCATGGTTGGAATATAAGTATTGGAAGTAGAAAGATAAATACTAGGGAGAGGTTGAAGATGTAAGAATAGTATAGAGGGTAGTGAGAGCACGCAAACTACGGCGCTGACGCATGGGAAGCCACTTTAGTTGGGAACGATAAGCAGACACATGGTCATACTTGCGAAGATTGAAAATGAATCGAATGCAGTTATTTAAGGTGAACGCAGACTTGGCCGCACCGCAGTCGCCGCAGTCCCCGCAGTCATCGCTTTTTGTTAATGGCCTCGCACATCTATCCGCACCGCAGTCACTGCAGTCGTTCCCGTCGCCGCACGCATCGCACTTGATTTCTTTCACAGCGTTGCCAACTCTACGTCTATTAACGTAGATCTACGTATTTTGGACCCTTCTCGCGAACCTACGTACTTCTGGCCCAGAATCTACGTATTTTGCAGCAAATTACCAAATTAGCAAATTAACGGAATTTTACTAAGAAATAAGCATTATTAAACACAAACCTCACGTAATAATGGACGTAGCTAATAATTTGTTGCATGTTTATTCGTACCCAATTAGTTTAACAAGTACACACTTAAAACATATCGATCAATTTAAGTCAATAATATTTGCTTACAGGCTCGAATCGATGTTTGAAACACTCGTTTTACAATTTTTTACTCCCTTTATCTAGGATATTATTAAAAGTACGTAGATCTACGTACTTTTTAACTCTGATCTACGAATTTTTGAAAATCAGTGTTGGCAACACTGTTTTTTCATTAAGCGTCATCCGCGCCGCGCTAGCCGCAGCGTCCGCTGCGTGCGGGCCGGTGTTGGTGACGTCATCAGCTGCGGCTTGGGGAGTTCGGTCGTTTCAGCGACTGCGGCGCGGGTGGGTGTGCGAGGTTGCTTAGAACTTCATATAAATAATTCGAATGCGAATACTGCGGCGCGTGCGGTGCGGCCAAGTCGGCGTTCACCTTTAGAAGACGGTCAAGTTTATCAAGGAGGTCTGCATTCAGGTCAAAGTAACATACATCACCATAGTCAATGAGGGGGAAGATTAAGGTCTGCACAAGCATTGTCTTTGTCTCGGATGGTAGTATGTTCCTTAGACGGTAGAGAGCGCGCAGAGCACTGGTGACCTTTCGACTCAACTGAGTTACCTGGACTTGCCAATTCAGCGTGGTGTCTATGTGAAGCCCAAGGTTTTTGACAGCAGGACATAAATCGACGGTGGTTCCGTTAAAGGTTATGGGCGGCAGGATCTATAAGTCTAGTCTTTTTAACATCCATTGACTACCCACAATGATGGCTTGGGTCTTGCTAGGATTAACGGTTAGCCCAAACTTGCGACACCAGGACAATATAGCGTTCAAGTCGTTATTGATTTTGTCGCTCGCCTCAATGATGTGTTCCACACTTACTTGGGAGTAAATCTGCAAGTCATCGGCGTACAAATGGTAAGCGCACTGAAGATTTTGAGTTAAGAGATTTATAAAAATAGAAAATAAAAGAGGAGAGAGAATGCCGCCTTGAGGAACGCCAGAAGTAGTATCAAACCATGCCGACGATAACTCATCGACGTGGATCGACTGCCGGCGACCTCGAAGATAATTTGAGAACCAATCCAAAGCTCCAGCCGAGACCTTGAGGTGGGAGAGAATAGATAATAGGATATCGTGACTGACGGTATTGAAGGCATTAGAAAAGTCAATTAATACCAGAACAGTAATTTTGGTGTTTTCCATGGCCTCACGAATATTGCCAGTCACTTTAAGGAGGGCGAAAGTTGTGCTATGTCCAGGTCTGAAGCCTGATTGCAGAGGACTCAACAACTTGTTGTGTTGAATAAAATGAGAAAGTTGCTTGTGTGCACAGGCCTCTAGCACTTTAGACATAAAGGGTAGGATAGAAATAGGACGGAAATGTTCAGGGAGGGAGGGATTTTGGACTTTGGGAAGAGGTATTATATAGGTCTTACGCCACAGGGAGGGAAAAGTACCAGAGACTAGGGAAAAATTAGTGATGTGGGATATCGCCGACATTAGATGTTCAAGGATCGTCGTGATCATACGACGACCAATATTGTCACATCCCACAGCATTCGATTTTATGGATAGGATGACCTTTTTGATGTCGTCTGGAGACTCTGGAGAAAAGCAAAAGGAATCAATGTTGGTTTGAGGTAACCCCGCTAAATAATTAACAGTGTGACTCACGACTTGGTGATCCAGCGAAGCAGTAGTGGTGAAATATCGGTTGATATCATTCAAGTCGTGAGTCCCATGAAAATCAAGACGCCGCTGTTTGCCAATGCCTAGTGTTCCGAGGAACTTCCAGTTACTAGCAGGCGACAAACAAGAGATATTATTGAGGATATGTCGGCGTTTGACGTTGCGCACCATCTGATTGCACCGATTTCTTGCAGACTTAAAAAGCACCCAATTTTCCACACATCGATCTCTCTTGTACTTTCTAAACGCACGGTCTCTACGGCGCATTGCCATCCGAACACTCTCTGTAATCCAGGGTGCTGGCGGACGCTTCAATTTCACCCGTTTCACGGGGGCATGGACGTCATAAAGATCACAGACAACGGCGTTAAAAATATCTACTTTTTCATCCACCGTAGAGGCGGATAGTAAGCTGTCCCAGTTTACCATAGAAGCGTCTTGCTTCAGCTTATCCACATCCATACGACCAAAACAACGCATGTGCAGAACTTTAGGCGGGGATTCGGGAGGTTTCAGACGGTATGACAGGAAAATAAGGTCGTGACGGTAGAATCCAGGTGCAGGAAGTTGGCCATGGGATGTGACTAGGGAAGGAGCAGAAGAAAGCATTAAATCCAGCCAGGTGTCCTCCCCATTATCGTTGTGGTGAGTGGCTTGCAACGGCAATACGTGGAGGCTGGCTGACTGAACGATGTCGAGTAGCTTACGGGAACGACAGGAATGACGGGAGAGGAGATCGGTATTGAAATCACCCATGGCAATATGATGAGCATACTGAGACCCTAAAGATTCCAGAATCGGTTCGAGACTGGAGAAATAGTCGGCACAGGGGGGACAATAGACGACGCCAAGAACAGCTCTAGCACCCTTGGTGTTAACCTCAATAAATAGGTATTCCGCAGCAGAAGAAGTAGTTGTAGAAGACGCTAGGATTTTAAACGAGCAGGTGCTGCGCAAGTAGATTGCAACACCGCCACCTCTTTTACTGACTCGATCATTACGGATAAGGATGTCGCCGGGCAAAGAGTAGGATGTAGAAGAGAGAACTGGTTTTAGCCAACTCTCCGAAACCAAGATGGCGTGCACATTTGAACCCGAAAATGCTTCCAGCAAGTCATTATGATGGCTGGGTATGCTTTGCGCATTTATATGGCATACATTAAAAAATGATTGATTTGTAAATAACTTAAGCAGACATTCGCTCAACGTGCCGTCAGCCGAGCAGAAACTTTCATTGTCCGATGAGGTAGCTGACTCATTGGCCGACAGATATGTATCAAAGTCCATAAATTTAAATATAATAGATATATAAATATAAAATACTGATAAATATAATAAATACTAAAAATATGAGTGAATACTATAAGCAGCACAGTCCTCTCTGCACCACCCTCCAGCATACAAAAGCAAAAAAAAAAAGGAGAATAAAATAACTAAACGTAGTTGTGAACGGTTTCCGAACGTACGTTAAAATACATTCTGACATCTGTCACAGTGTCACCAATATGTCAAACATCGTTTACAATTACAAGACAAAACAAACTAAACTAACTAAAGGCTAAACAGAAAAGAGTAGCACGTGTGAAATAAACAAACAGTAACAAACCGAGAAACGGATAAATAATAAACGGTTGTTTACGCGCTCTGGAGGCTGCGTTCGACGTACCCGCAGATGCGACGCCACTCTTTCCCGCGGCTGCGGTATCAATACACTTGGGATATTTCTGCAGTAGGCTGTTCATCTCTTCAGTGGTGCATATTCACCAACAGATGGCGCTATCAACAGGATGTAAATATAGTCGCATGTTATTTATTACCGTAAATATAAAAATAAGTGTCAGAATAATGTTATATAATACTAATTGATTTTACTTTGAAAGTTTCTGGAGTTATCTTAATAACTAAACTATAAATTAAATACCCAATGTTTATAAAACAGTTAAGCAGCCAATACAGTGTCTAATATTGTAAAGTAGTGAAGTTCTCAGTTCTGTGTTCACAAATAGTTATTTAAATATAAATCTTAAATATTATTAACATTTACGTAACAATATAATCATTATATATTAATTTGCGCCCATATATACTTATAATTGATCTGTGATTAACAGAGCTCAAATTAAAATAATTCATGTTATGTTTTTATATTTAATAAGTTACTGCAATGATTGACAATTTAAATAGAAATATTATGATTGGAATGACTTGTTTCATTGATTGTACCTTTCCATACATTCGACGTGGAGGCACTAGACAAATTTTTTTTTATGGTAGTAATTTACATCGGTTAAGTAGACGTAGCGGTAATAAACTAGACTTTTTAAACGACTCGACGAGGCGGGAATAAATGCGTGGAGTATTCGGAGTAGACGTAGCGGCTACTCGACGAGCGAGACTCGACATCAAGGGAACAAATTGAAAGTTAGGAAATTCGATGTCACCGCTAAGCCCATCCCGGTACAGCGATATGTTGGGGATAGCACGTTGCGCGTAGCAGTCGTTTACTCGGGTTTTGCCAATTTGTTGGTTAGAGCATGCAGACGTGTGTCCTGTGTCCTAATTGACATATCATCGCAGAGCCCAAACTACTGCAGATTAAATTTTGGGCAACGGGTTCCTTTTATATCGTAGGCTAGGCACCCATTATGACAGGATTTTATAATATGTCACCCCTTAGGCCATAAAATAAGGTTTGAAATTAAGCAGTAGGCCCTAAAGGGCAGGATAAGCGGCTGGCGACTGCAAGTAATATTATGAATGCTATATAAAAAATGAATAACATACAGCATTTATAAATGCTATATTATTATAAATGACTGCCTCGTTGGTCTCGCGGCATAAATGTGCGCGTGGGATCGGGAGGTCCTGGGTTCGATTCCTGGGTCGGGCAGTGTTATTGGGTTTTTCTGTCACGAAATTCTCAGTAGCAGCACGTAGTCTGGAAATATGCCCGGTACGGCAATAGGCTCGCCCTACGTTTACGTGGGCCTAAAGTATATCTGGCGAAAAGTGGGTGTAGAAATACACCTCTGCCTACCCCTTCGGGGATAAAAGGCGTGACGATATGTATGTATGTATGTATTATTATAAATGCTGTATGGTATTACTCCTTTATCCCAAAATTTCAGACGTCAGTGAGGCAAAAAAACGATGTATATGATTAATTTATTAGTCTATTATACAAATTAATAATATTTGACTGTCTGTCTGCAATCTCAAAATAACTGTATTACATATTGTTGCTTACCCGTTACCGCAATGATTTATTTAGATTGTTTTACTGTCTGGCTATTTATTAAGTGTAATCATAAAAATTGCTGCATCGATTTAGGTGTACCTAATTTTACTAATGGTTCATGAAAACACTCGAACAAACGATGAAAATTTCATATGTGCGTCGCTGCGTGCAAAAGCTACTTAAAATTAAATTAGTCAAAAGCCAGTCGGACTCATTTGTGAAGGATTCTGTAGTAGTATACATTTGTGTATCTCAGCGATATTGTTAAAAAAATACAATAACTTATCAAAGTTCAAAAACCCTTTCTTAGTATTTTAGGGTTAAAGAAATGAGGGATGCCTTGGTCAGCAGTGGGATAAAGCAGATAACTTTACTGATAAAAAGTGCTCACCTGCGTATAAATAAATATAAATAGCGAAGTAACGGTTGTAAGTATTTTGGCTTCTATAAAGAACCATCATTCATTTTAGTTAGTGAAGATGAAAGGCGCACATAAATTTAAATGAATGAAAATTAAATGCTCATCCTCTTGACAATGGCCCATTTTTGAACTCCCCGTTTTAGGGATGAATTCGCTAACGTCACTTGAGAAACCGATATACAAAGTTTCAAGTAAATCCATTGAAGTTTTTTTATAAACAAAATTGTACACCCCTTCTTAACCTCCATAGTGACTTCAAAATTTTTTTTCTTAGTGTTCACTAACGTCATTTGAGGATTAACTTTAAACTTTGTATGCAGGTACAAAGTTTGAAGTAAATCCAATGAAGTAATAAAATTTTTTCAAACAAATTATGACTCACCTTTTAAACCGTTTATAATAATATAAAAATAATAGTTTATTTGTTGGAATACTGTATAAAAGATGTTAACAATTATTTTAATCCATAGTATTCTGCCGTCACCGGCGTAGAAATGTTTCTTTTACATTAAATTATCGTTATTGTCTTACAAATTATTATGCTATTGCTATTACATTAGTTTTATTGTTAATCACATTCACACTGTATGAATCTCAACATTAATATAATTTGCATGTCACAAGAACTATTGAATAATAAATAGATACAGATCATAAATGGATTAATAAAATAGTCAGTCAATAAATAATCATTAATAATATAGAGTTAAATTGTTAATTAATAATCATATGTCAATTAAAAAATCAAATGTCAAATAAAAAAAATAAAAAAAATAACAATGTCAATTAGGCAAAAATTCAAACAATTACAATTTTGTCTTCCAGAAATTCTTTGACTGTATAATAACATTTCATTAGTAGAAATTCAAAAAGTTTATTTTTAAATGGTCCACAGTTTAGCGCTTTAGTATTTTCAGGTAATTTGTTAAATATGCGGATTGCCATACAATGTGCATTGCTTGAGTGTATTTGCAATTTTTGGTTAGGAGCGTAGAGTTTATGCACTTTGCAGCTAGTTCTAGTTACCACATTGTAACGTAAAAAGACCTTTCAGGTGTCCTCTGTTACGATATCCCTACTAGGGTGTGTTTAAATGAGAAACGTGGTTAAATGTTACAATAAAAATTGATTTAATTCACAATTAACTTTAGGCATCATTTAGCAAGTGAAAAAAATTAGGAATTAATAAAAATTACACAGGGTCGCGTAGTTCGGCGAGGGGTTGGGTTTTTGTTGAGATTCCTGCTGCCGATGCACATACAGGTATTTGCACGATCTACGCGGCCAAAAGTCCAAAATGTCAAAATAACAATATCATTCTTAAACCGAGTTCCACGAATAGATTACGAACCCGGGAACAATATCCAAGATTTATCTACCTGCTAGCCCACACCCCGCACCCGTGGGGTTAGTCGGAAGTTGACCGTGTTATCTAGTGTACGTAGCTATTCTCGGCGCTTTTCTAAATATTAAACTTACAAAGTGATTTTTTATGTTATCAAGTTCTTCTTACGAACTGAAAGTAATGGATTCTGATGGACAAGGTAACAGACTTACATATTACATAAATAAAGTCATGATCAACCATAAAACTACATGTTTTTTTTTATAAATAAAAAACCCATTTTAATACTGTGATTTTCTTCAATATTTTTAATTTGCTGGTGTTTTTGTTTATGTATCGGGGTAGATCGGGCTATTATTTTTAATATAGGTTATTATTTGATCCTTTTCCTTATAAGAACTATCAAAATCGTGTCCGCATATGTCCGGTTAGATACATTTTTTAGGGATCAAAGATATTTAGCGAAATTTCGTCTAAAATTGAAAATGTTTTTAGCGACTTTTAACACAGTTTATGTTTGTTTAAGATCCACAGGAAGCATCAGGAGTAAGGATAGTGACACAACAATACTTATTTGACCTCATGACGAACGAAAATTTGCCTAATTTAGATGCCAAATTAAAATATATAAAAGATCATCTTTTGTCATGTGAAGATTACAATGAAGACCAAATTGTTACAAGTTGTACAAAGGTGGACGAAAGCTCATTATAAAAAATATAAATTTATAAAAAACAAGCAGTGTTGGCTAGATATTACTTTTGAAATACCTGTTGTTGATACACAAAAACGGCCAGGGCGACCATCCAAGTTGTTCGAAGCAATATACAAAGGTACTCTGTGGTTCGAAGACGCAAGTGAAAGGAGCAAGAGGCGGAAGACTGAAGAACTTCGTTCTAATTTTGAATCTGGTAAAAAAGAGGCATCTAATGTCCTGAAAGATATTACTAGTTCTCCAACACGAGCAACTAAATATAAAAGGGCATTTTATCATTTGAAATCAGAAAAAAGGCAGCCCTCCTTGACACCAATGCAAGCTTTAGAAATGTATGTAGATGCCGATTTGACTCAAGGACAGTACGAAATTATAAGAAAGAGTAATAAGAAGTTTTTTCCGTGCTATAGTGCCTTACAGAAAGCCAAGAAGAAATGTTACCCACTGACGAATGACGACGAACGACAATAACGAAGAAAGCCAAAAAACTTAGAATTATTGTTTTTTATGTTTCCATTTTTTTTTGTTTCTGAAAATAATAGTAAAAAGTAAAAAAAGAATAGTTTGTTTGATTATTTACAGTGTTTAGATACCAATTAAGCATTAAAATAATTTTGGCCGCGTAGATCGTGAAAATACCTGTATGTGCGATGGTCCAGGAGATGTTGGTGACTTAACTCGGAGCTGTAGTCGCCGCAAAAAGGCGAACGCGGCCAGCGCTTCCATATTTATAGCCCGTTGCAGGGCGCGGGCGGCGGGGTCGACCGGGCCGAGTGATGCGTCAAGGATTGACGTCACAACATTATTGAATACAAAAACACAAATTTCAAATATGTATAATGCAGGAAGTGGTAAAATTTTATATTTCTTGAACAGTGGGACGCAGCTATCGAGTGGATGGGCTCCACTGATTGCTCTAAGATATTTCTTTTGTGCGCGAAATACTTTAGTGGAATCCACAAAACTACCCCACATTATCACGCAGTATCGTAGTATTGAAGATACATAGCCATGGTATGCACATAGAGCCGCATCAAGACCGGCTACTCGCGTAGTCCTGTGTAATACGAAGACAAACCTATCAATTTTAGTGCAAAGTTCCTCAATATGTGATTTCCAATTACAGGATTTTATCTATATTAACTCCTAAGAATTTTATAGAGTCTACTTCATCAATACTGTTACTTTCATGTTGTATTTTTAGTTGTGGTCGTTTGCTATTGTATGTTTGGAACTGTATCATTTTTGTTTCGCTAGTGTTTATGTGTAGATTGTTTACTTTGAGCCATGTTATTACTCTGTTTAATGTTCCGTTAATTTCCTTCTCGTACTCAGTAGGGTTGTTATTGCTATTTTGAATGGTGATAGTGGTATCGTCTGCATAAAGGATACATTTGTGAGGAGTTATATTTGGTAAGTCATTGATATAGATCAAGAACAGTAAGGGACCTAATATACTGCCTTGGGGCACTCCACAGTTATTCTGGCGATAGGTACGCTGATCTGTACTTTGTTTTGCCTTGTTTTGAATAACCTGATATCTCAACGCATTGCTGACGATTCGAGAGGTAACTTTCAAGCCATTTTAACGCGTTTTCTCTGATGCCATATAGGTCTAGCTTATTAATAAGTAACTTATGTTTTACGAAGTCAAAGGCCATAGACATATCTAAGAATATTGACACTATAGGCTTTTTATCATTAAGAATAGTAGTGATATGTTTTAGTTAAGTAAAGCAGGCCAAAGTGGTCGATTATTTTTTTCTGAATCCGTATTGTTCTTGTTTTAAAATGTCGAATTTTGTTAAAAATGAATATAATTTTTCATACATAGCCTTTTCAAAAATTTTTGAAATAACAGGTATAAGTGTAATGGGACGATAATTGTTCATGTTCGTTTTGTCACCTTTCTTGTAAATGGGTTTGACTATTGAGAATTTCAATCGTGAAGGAAATTGACCTTGACTAAATGACAAATTGATTATGTGGCTGATAGGGGGTGCTAGCATCATAGCACAATGTTTGAGGAGCTTGGTATGTAGGTCATCGTATCCAATCGAATTGGTAGATTTTAGATAATTAATAATTTTGAAAATGTCATTAGCACTGGTAGGGGTCAAATAAATAGTATTAGGGAGGTTGGTCATAGGATATGGATATATAGCATCTATTAATGGATTATTTGTAGTGTTATTAGTAATGTCAATAAAGAAATTATTAAAAATATTGGCTATTTGGTCAGGACGTGAATATGTGTGTTCATTTAATATTATTTTGTCTATGTCATCTAGGTCTACCCTATCTTTGTTGTTACTCTTAATAATATCCCAAGCGGCCTTGCATCTATTTTGGGCTCTAAATAAATATCTTGAATTTTCAGATTTTTGTGCCTGTAGAATGCATTTTTTAAGAATCATTTTATATGTGCTGTAAGATTTTTTATGTTGGTGCTTATTTGCATGAGTTAACCTATATTTGAGGTACAGACGTCTCTTATTAATGCAACTTTTTTTAATACCTTTAGATATCCACCTGTTTTTTAAAGGCTTGTTTGTAATTTTTACTCTGATAATGGGAAAGCACAAATTATATAATAATGTTAAAAGGTCATGGAAATAATTGAATGATTGATTGGTATTGCTTAGCTGATAAACTTCAGAGAATGTCAGAGAAGATATATAAGAAACAAATTTTGTTATGTTCTCTTTACTTAGATCACGGCGGTATTCAAACCAAAATTTTTTTACATTTGATCTGCTGTCGGTATTACTAACCTCAAAGGATATGGACTGGCCTTTCTCATGATCTGATAGTGCAAGGTTGTGTATGCAGGATTGAATATTGACTAAATTACTGGCAATGAGGCCAATGCAAGAGCTCTTTCTAGTTGGTTTGGATATGTGATTGGTAATACTATAGTTATTAAAAATAGACTCTAATTCTCGAAGATTTTTGCCTGCTTTTAAGACATCCAAATTCCAGTCTCCACAGATTATTCGTTTATTGTTACTTTTTATTAGTTTCCCCAAAAGAATGTCTAATTTATGTAGAAATATTTTAATGTCGGAATTAGGTGTTCGATATATGCAGACAACATAGAGTTTGAGAGCAATAATTTCAGTAGCACAATATTCAAAATGGTACAGTACAGGCTCTACTATATTTTGCAAAGGTTTACACTCTAAGTTTTTATTGACCAATATGCATGTCCCACCCCTTCGCTGATGGGGCCTTGAAAATGCTGAAACCAAGTTGTATTTTTTAAGTATTAAGTTATTTTCAGATCCTCTTCGGATAAAGGTTTCAGATAAACAGATAATATCTATATTCAAATTCATATCCTCTAGTTCTAACAATGTTAGTTCTAGGAGATCCTTTTTATTTAATATACCAGCAATATTCTGATGAAACAGAGAGTATCTAATCTTAGTTTCGAAAAAACTGTGACTGATTTGAGGTCGTATCACACATAGGCTCACCAGGCTTAGGTTTGAGTTGTTTACTGAAATAATATGGGATAGTTCCCCTAGCATAAGTCGGTTTCTGAGTAGTTGGAATTTTAGTTTCTGAGGTTTGTGTTATTTCTACACTTCTTACCTTTAATTGGGATGAAATTAGTTTTTGGTAATTAATATTATCAATTTCTATGTTTAGCTTCTGACACATAAAACTCTTCGACACATAGTTACCCTGGAAAACCTTAGGAAATGCATTTGCAGATGTATCTATGAATGTACAATTTGGAAAAAATTTGACAAACAATTGTATGCTTTTGTTTAGTAGTCATACATTTAGATACTTATTATTTATAACATTAAATATAAACACTTTATTATTTTTTAATTTATGCAATCCATGACAAAGTTCTGAAAAAAACAAATAGGGATTTTTATCATTACTGCCAACGCTAAGTATGACAATGTCATTTTTGTTCAATGACATTTTAGTGGGTGCGTTCCAGCAACCCAAAATCTGTGAGCAAGTTGCATAGGGTTTTCGATATTGCTGAGATTGAATAGATGTCATTCCATTTGTTTCTGTTCCTTTGTTTGATAATTTTTTGAGCAAATCCTCGTATTTGTTGGTCACCAAAGATTAATATCTGAGGCTTGTAATTATCTTTGCTGGCAATTTTAGGGTCTGATATAGACTGTAGTTTTGATGGCTGTACCGATGGCAATGATTTATGCCTGTTTGTAGCCTGCAAAACTGGTGATATATTATTGTTTGTACTGCTATTTTCGTAATCATAGTTAATTTGCTTTCTGCAAACAATGTTACCAGCGTTTATGGGTGATACTCTGGGTGTTGCCATTTGTAAAGATAGCAGTCTTCTGTTACTACTGGGGAACAAGCTTTTCTCTCCTCGCAGGTAACTTTTTTCTGTAACTTTATTGTATTATCTTTATCTTTTAGCTGTTTTTCTAATTCTTGGATGTGTAAATTTAAGTTTGCAATTTCGTTGTGTGCTGTCTCAAGTTCTGTTTTCGCCTCGGCTAGTTTGTTCATTTTGATAAATTAACATTGAACTGTTTGTTGCTTCGACAAATGGTTCACTTAAGGCCGTTTCATCAAGACATGTAGAATTAAGTATGTTTTGATCTGTTTCAAAGTGAGCAGCATTATCAGAACATGTCCTTATGCACCGGCGTATTGTAACGTTATCCATTTTTTATTAATATGCCCTCAGTCGTCCTCTATATTCATTTGCTGGGAGACAATCGTGGTTTCTCGTGATCGTAGTTCCGCTCTTGTTCTTGTTTCCTTAAATGTCAGTGTAACAGGGTCTTATCAACAAAGTGCTAGAGAAGTAGTTCACGCTTGGTATGGAACGCGACCAATGAATTTGAGTTTTGTGGGGCGGTCTGTTTGAAACATAGAAAATTAACGGTATCATCGACTTGAAATTTCTTAGCAAAGTATTGAGCACAGTTAAATTAATGTATTTTGAAGCGTTTCATTTATCGTGTTATATTTTATCACTGTTTCTGGGTCTATCATATCAAATCTTGCCGTAATCAGTACACACTTGAATTCTGTAGTCGTATATGTTATTACTCACTTTTTAGGTCACTGTGTTGTTATATTAGGTTGCGAACAATAGCACACAATAGTCACATATTTATAAGTATTCTCACCCGATTTCACTGCTCAAAAATGTTTATTTACTATTAATATTTATAATTAATTACAGAGTGATGTTTACGTTTTCACTGTGTTGCCAGTATATCATTTCAGTGATAGAATCACTGAGAAAATCTTTTTGGAAATGGTCATAAGAGAAACCAATATACAAAGTTTGAGGTCAATCCACTGAAAGAACAATAAGTTTCATACAAACGTTGACCCCCTATCTTACCTTCTCAGGGGTAGAATTTCTTAAAACTAAATTTTTCATGTTCGCTATCGTAGTTTGAGAAACCAATATACAAAGTTTGAAGTCAATCCATTGAAGGAATAAAAATATTTATACAAACTTTGACCCCTATCTTACCTCCTAAGGAAAGGATTTTCAAAAAAAAAATTCTTAGTGTTCACTACCATCGTTTTAGCAACCAATACACAAAGTTGGAAGTCAATCCACTGAAGGAATAATAAGTTTCATACACACTTTGACCCCCTAACTTACCCCATTAGGGGCAGAATTTTCAAAATAAAAATTCTCAGTGTTCACTATCGTCGTTTGAGGAACTAATACAAAGTTTGAAGTCAAAAAATTAAAGGTATAGAAAGTTACATACAAACTTTGACGCCCTGTTTTACCCCCTTAGGGGAAGAAGTTCGAAAAATCTTCTCTTAGCGCTACCTAACACTTCTCAACGAACACACATGCCAAATTTCAGCTTCCTGCGTTTAATAGTTTAGGCTGTAGCTTCTCTGTCAGTCAGTCAGTAACGCAAGGATTTTATATATACAGATATAGACGATGTCCGCGGTTACACCCGCGTTATTTAAGGCTACTGCTCTGCTCCCGTCGCTCATAGTCTGATGTTATATAGCCTTTAGCCTTTCTCGATAAATGGGCTATCTAGAACTGAAAGAATTTTTCAAATCGGACTAGTAGTTCCTGAGGTTAGCGTGTTCAACCAAACAAACAAACAACCTCTTCAGCTTTATATATTAGAATAAGATCTTTTGAAAAATGCATGTTTGAAAAAAGTAAATAAATATTGCAACGGTATTACATTTGGCTTTTTGTCAGCGGCTATGGCCAAAACACATAAATATTCATGAACTCCGATTGGTCGTTTCAGCGCGGTTACATTCCAATTTGGTACCACCCGTTCCCTAAACGATAGTCTTTGTCCAACACGATGGTAAATTACTCATACCTAAGGTTGGTAACTTACACATTAAAATAAAACAAAGTTAAAATGTAACTATTTAGCATTGTTGTAACACGCTTGCGTCACTTGAATACAATGTATACCTAGTTATTTAACGTGGCAAGTTGTTTAAGATAAACTTTGAAATTACGCGGCTTCTCAGCTTGGGAGAAGGTAAACAGATTGCTGAAACTGTGGTTTTAGTTTCAGCGTTCACTCGTTTCGACAAGTTATGTGAATTTGATGTGATTATCTTGGTTAGAGAGCAATAATTTCATATCTTGTAGATGTTAAACCGAAACAGACTGCGGGAGAGAAGCATTAGTAATGTTTGTTTTGGCCTAGTAAACTATTTACGTGCTTTGTAACTGTTATTTTTATAATACATGGAACATATACGTATGTAATACATTAGGACATAACTATTAACCTGATGCTATTGTTGAATGGGTAAATTGAGCAAATGTCTATTTACACTAAAAAGTCTCACGGATTGCTAATTTAATCGTAGAAGAAAATATGTAAGTAAGTTAAGTAGGTAGTGCAGGCAGGATGTCCATCATTGATAAAAAAATAACACCATGTCTAAAATACAATGCTAAATTGTTTGAGGTTTTACGTCTCGTCTTTGAAATTACATGGCATCTTTGGCGCCATACGTTTTAAAATAAGCTTTCTGTTCAATTAGGTAAAAAGCAAAGTTCAATTCAGTAAATTTGCGTCTCATAAATATGAAAACGAGAAAGCAATAAAATCTGTCATCTTAAGTAAAGCCGTCGTGTTTTAGACTTATCTGTTAACGACGACAAAAATCTTCGCTCCCGTGAAATTGGTAAGATGGTAAAGTAAAATTTATCGCTTCGCTTGTCACCGAAATAACCTTGTCTTGTAACTTAATTAAACGTTATAGTCATATTTCTCTAAGTATCGTGTTAAATTGACGTCGTCTCTTATTATTACGGGTAGAAACACGTTGGCACCATATTAATTAGAAGAACGTTTACTTCGTGAAGTTTATAGTGTTATTAAGTAGAGGTGATCAGCGTATAGTATAGTAGGTCTAATAGTTCTATTTACTCACCAAGATACTATGAAGAAACCTACGATAGGCTAAGTCCAGCAGTGGTTTGGGAAAGGCTGTAAACGAAGGAAAAGAAAAATGTTAAATTCGAAAATTTGTACAGAACAAATAACTTTTTATTATTGAAATGAGTGGATTGATTAAGTGATTATCTTTACAAGATACTGAATTTTATGACAGTGCTTTATATGGCTTACGTCTTCATATACATCTTTCAAATCGCTACATATTGCCTTTTCTCCATTTTCTCACTCTTACCTGTCAGCTTCATTTTTATTTAAAACTGTGTAATCTCAATAAATAAAATCCTTGCGTTACTGACTGACTGACAGACACGCTACAGCCGAAACTATTGGGCGCAGGAAGCTGAAATTTGGCATGTGTGTTCCTTGGGGACCGTAGGGGTGCACTAAAACTGGATTTCCCGATATTCCCACGGGATAGGCCAAAAGGGGTCAATTTAAAAAAATTGCAGGCGTAGCTGCTGGCGTCCTCTAGTGGGATATAAATAAAGAATCGATCCACATTAAAACATCTTGTAAAGAAACATATTCGATGAGGTGTTAAAAATATAATAAATGAGGTTATAGTTCATGACTATATTATGGAATATATATTATGATGTTTTCAGTTCATTTTTATGAGGATTATTAATTCTCTGAACGGTACATGTTGGAATTAATAATCCTGACCAAGCCTGATGTTGTATGTATTAAATACTACTACTAGTGAAATATGTAGTAAAACTTTCGTGCAACGCTTTGAGGCTATATAACTTTGATATTTTATTAATTTCAGCTTAATTTTACTTCGTACAGCTATGTTTTGCATTTTGGATACCGCGCTATACTGCGCGACTGGGGAAGCATAACCTTTCTACAGAAAATTGTTATAACACCACAATATCTGGATTTGTTGCATTAAATTACAGCGTATCTTAGAGGATATTTTTTTTTATTTTTATATATACAGACAGAACGTATATATTTTGTACTTGTCAACCTTTTTCACCTGCTCTGCAACTTCGCAAAGCAATAGATTCAAATGTGACTGTTCTTAGAATTTTAAAAACTTTGAAAAGACTGCTACTTGTTTTCTCACACAAAATTATCGGACCCATCACTTGACAGATGCTGAGAACTATGCAATCCAGACAGAATATCAATAATCATATTCATCACCATCATCAATAGCCCTGTATTTAAAATGTCCAGCTGCAGGGCACGAGTCTCTTTTCACTGAACGCAGGACTTATCCTGCGTACAGTGAAAAGAGAATTGATGATGGAAGTGAGTTGACCTTATCAACTCACTGGCCAAGTGCGGCTTGGTAGACTTCGCATGTCCTTCAAGAACATGATGGTGAACTCTCACACATGCAGGTTTCTTCACGATATTTGCCTTCACTGTTTAGAAAGCGTTATAGGGTATTAATGCGCGCCTTGGGTTGGAAGCCGCGTTTCTTTGTGAAGCAGGATGCTAGTTTCTCCATTTAACTAACACTGAAAAATTTAACTTACTTTTCATGAGTAGAAGAGAGTTGCTTCGAAAAGTTTTGCTTGTAGAAACAATGGGGCATCATATATGCATACCAACATTATTAGACCCTCTAAATGCGAGATGATGATTGTTATTTCAAGTAGCATTAAAACTTCAACATTGTTATTTAATATAACATTTTGTACACCTAAGCGAAATGAAGTTGATAATTTATACATAATTAACTTTTACAACTTTGTAAGAGTTTGGTGAAACAGCCCTTATGTTTGGCACCGGTACGTTTGTAAGGTGTAACTTGCGAGGTGCCATAAGTCGGGTAACTTTGACGGTGTCATTGTGTTGTGTTCACACTCAACTTACTGTTTGAACATGTTTGCTTCGAGTGTTTGTGCAGAATGTCGCACTCAATGTGTGTACTCTCGTTTGACAAAGCGGTTTCCTGCAACATGTTTGGCGTTTCGCTGTTTAATATGATTCTGAATATCAATACGCGGCGCATAATGTATAGCTTTGGTTATGAATTGAGTAAAATTAAACAATATTGCTATGTTGTCATATATTTCGAATTGATACGGTTCCTTATTGTTTGAATTTCAATGAAGTATAAAGAACTCCATTTTAAGTTTACTTTGGAGTTCACTGTGCAACAATTGGGTGGTCTGTTTTTTTTAAAGATTCAGCTCCTCAAAAACAAACGGTTTTTACAGGCCAAAAACATTTTAGGGTATTATCTAATATTAACTTCGAAAAAATAGTCGATAAACGTTGGAGCCATGAGTAAAAGAAATCAAGATTAGAAATAACTTGCTCAGATTTTTATCAAAATACGTACCAAAATATTCGTTAATAAATTTTGTACAGAAACATTTTGGGTGAGATTAGTTGTAGTGATATTTATTATTGTTTCGTCATGAGGTATCAATTTGACAAGCTCGCGCTAATCCTCAATAAATCGGCGGAGTTTTTAATTTATTAATCTTGTAGAACAACGAGTTCGGGGTAAGCGGGTAATCTAAGAGCGATAGCTAAACATCCTCTACTAAGATTAATTTGAGTTTTTCGAAGTAGATTTATGGGAAGGTTGGATCCCGCGACCTCAAGGGCGCGTGCGATTCTGCCGATCATTTGTCAGTGTCGCGGCTTTATCTGATCCGAAAACTGAATGAATTTTGGCAAACGCCTTCACAAAATGCGTGTAGGTTCATGTTGAAACCCAAAAGATGTATGTGTTGTTAGAGGATTTAGATAATTAAAATATTATTCCTTCTATGTTCCGCCGTATAGTTATTTGCTTTTCGTCTTTGAACTACGAGGGAGCTGAACGATAGTATATTAATTTTCGAGTATATTTTTGCGATGTATGTGTATAGCGATTGTATGGTAAATACAGCTATTAAACTATTGTAAGGCTTTAATTCGGCAAGCATTGTGTTGTTGCTTACATGAATCAATAAGCCGTACTAGCCAAATAGTTACTAGGTCAAATGCTATTAAATGAGCATAGCAACAGTGATAGTTCAGTGAGAGGACTGATAGATTGATCAACCCGCGTCGCGCGTCACTGATTTTTGATATTATGTGCGTATTCAACCGTTCATTTTCGCTTGCTCCATGTCCCGAGTAGCGACGTAAAAGAGGGACAAACAAACAAAAACATATAAGAACGTATTTCATCCCATTATCAAGATCGTAACAGGATATAAAATAGGTATCTATTTGTTAAACCAAATTAAGGTTCCCGTGTAAATGTAAAGACGGTAAATAGAAACTTAAAATAATAGTAAGCGTGTCTTCCGAGACACGGCGCTCAGAGGAAATACCCTTCTCAACCCTTTACGTGACGTGCGTGCGTATTATCTGATTTTTATCACAATTAATTTAGCTTTACTACTAAAATGTCGCCGTGAAATGTTTGGCGATGGCTTTATTTCCAAATTGTGATCAATTGTTTGTAGGTTTCGTCATCATCATCATCATCATCATCAACCTTTAACAGTCCACTGCTGGACTAGGCCTCTCCTTTGAAAGGAGGAACTGGTCTACTATACCACGCTGGCCAAACGTGTTGGTTTAGGGTTTGTATCAAGTTTTCCTTCTCTTACAGTGCTGTTCTCTGCATAATATGCTCTCTCTGTCGGCTCTTACGACACACATGGGATGATATGGGGTTGTGACATTCCGTATTCTTAATCCGTCACCACACGGACAATCCGTAGGTTTCGAATCTATTAGATTTAAATGTTTACAGACTGGGGTGTTAGGTTGCTTAGAGAGAGACACCTTTAAACGTGTACCCATAAAACTCAATACGAGTTTATGGGTACACGTTTAAAGTTTGACTGCCTCCGTGATCCATGATAAAATCAAAGTCAACGTCGGCTTATGAACGTCAAAATAATAAATTTATAAAATAATTACTTAAAGATTCTACTAGGCATATAACCATGAGAAAGAATGGGCAATAAAACACACGGTCACTCTTTTTCATCGCCAGGTTTTGCATAATACACATATTTTAAATTTAGTAATGCTGCAACTGTTACAGTGTCAAGGTCATATAATAATAAACGTGTGCCGAGTGATCCGTGTAGCGAACGGCGCCCTGAGTTGTCCGGGAACCTGGGTGTGAAATTAGTTACCGGCCATGAGGTAGCAGGCGACCAGGCTCCCCATGGAAACTATGCCACTGGAAGAGCAAAAATCCAACTACGCCATGACATCCGCGTCGGAACATGGAATGTGAGAGGCCTGATTAATGAAGGAAAGCTCCATGTACTGGATCACGAACTCGAACGATGCAATACGATTATTACGGGATTAAGTGAGACGCATTGGAAAGAGAGCGGACACAGAGACCTGGAGAAACACACCATCTACTTCTCAGGAAACGAATCATCCAGTTTTGCCGGAGTCGCTATTGCAATACCCACACTCTGGGCTGGGTCTGTTCTAAGTTACAATACCGTTAACGAGAGGATCATTACCATGAAACTCGATGCCTCACCATGCGTACTGAATATTATTCAGGTGTATGCCCCTACAAGTGCCGCTGCTGAGGATAGGATTGAGGAATTTTATAATCAACTTGAGGCTTGTATTAGAGACATCCCAAAAAGAGAGATCCTGCTGGTTATCGGCGACTTTAACGCGAAAGTGGGCACCACTGTTCTGGATGTAGGGCTACAAAATATCGTAGGTCGTTACGGTCTTGGTTGCAGAAACAACAGAGGAGAGCGCCTAATTCAGTTCGCAGCTGATAACAACTTTACCATCATGAATACAGTCTTCAAACACCACCCCAGAAGACTATATACCTGGACTTCCCCAAACGGAGAATACCGCAACCAGATCGACTACATATTGATCAGAACAAGATGGAGGAGCTCAGTAACCAACGCACATACATTGCCGGGAGCCGACGTCATGTCCGACCATCAGCTACTTGTATGTAATATGAGGATCAGGTTACGCAGACCTATAGTCAAGAAAATTAACAAACGCGTCGAAGTATTTGATAAGAGCTCGTTTATCCAGTCGCTTCTAGACAAAGAACAGTGCTGGCACGGAAACTGTGCCAAAGACGGAAACATCGACCAGCTCTGGAAGTCCACCGTCCAACTTATAAAAGATGCTGTTCACGAATCTCAACCCAAAGTGAGATCAAAAAAGAGGCAGCACTGGATGTCGACCGATACCTGGGACTTGATCGAAAAGCGTAGAGACCGCAAAGCTAAAGGCGCCACTCTGCAAGAACTAAATACCATGAGTTCCGCTATACAAGCCGCTTGCCGCCGTGACCGCAATAAGACGCTACAATCAGTATGTGAGGAAATCGAGCAACATTCTCAAAAGTTTGAAACAAAGGACTTACACACGAAAATCAGACTTATAACCCGTCAGTTCAAACCAAAGACTTGGGCCTTAGAGAATGCTCTAGGAACCACCATCACAGAGATAAGGGAGATTTTTGGCGTCTGGAAAGACTACTGTGAGTCTCTGTTCGGCGACACAACAGCATGCATCGCAACAAGTTATGATGCAATGTCAGAGCAAGAGCCAATGCCACTGAAAGCTGAAGTACGCGCAGCCATCAACCATCTTAAGCGGAATAAGGCTGTAGGTTTCGATGACATTCCGATTGAGACAATCAAAGCCATGGGGGAAATCGGAGTAGACTTGCTGCACACCATCTGCTGTCGAATATGGGTCACTGGGGTTTGGCCAAGCGATTGGGCACACTCTATATTCATGCCACTACATAAAAAAGGATCAACAAGAAAGTGCAGTAATTATAGACTAATTTCCCTCATATCCCACGCTAGTATGATCATGCTGCATATTATTAACATGAGGCTACAATCTTACCTCTCCCGAGAGATCGCTCCTGAGCAGGCTGGTTTCGTCAAGGGTCGAGGTACAAGAGAACAGCTACTCATAATGCGACAAATTGTGGAAAAGGCTAGAGAGTTCAACATCACCCTCTATATATGCTTCGTGGACTTCAAGAAAGCTTTTGATACCGTCAAGTGGTGGAAACTGTGGCTGGTCCTGGCCGAAATGGGTGTACCACAACACCTCATACACCTCATTAGACGTCTGTACGAAGATGGCACAGCCACGGTCCGTGTTGACGGTATCGACTCCGAACGCTTTAGGACCCAATCTGGCGTTAGACAGGGCTGCATACTATCTCCCCTTCTGTTTAACATCTACACAGAGTATATCATGCGGATAGTTCTCGAAGATTGGGACAAGGGAATATCCGTGGGGGGTCGGAAAATATCGAATCTTAGATACGCTGATGATACCACACTCCTAGCATCAACCAAGGGCGAAATCGAGACTCTTCTTCAACGACTCGAGACCACAGCATTGGATTTTGGACTTAAAATCAATCGGGACAAAACCAAAATGATGATTGTAGATCGTGCCGACAACAACCAACCGGACGTCCAAAAATAGCAGGATGCGACGTAGTCAAGAGCTACGTTTATCTAGGCTCTACTATCACCAACGCTGGAGGCTGTGAAGATGAAATTCGGAGGCGTTGCGCGGTGACAAGATCCTCAGTGGAAAAACTCACGAAGATTTGGAAAGACCGCAGAATAACCAGAAACACAAAGGTTCGACTGATGAGGTGCCTGGTCTTTCCAATATTTTTATACGGAGCTGAGACGTGGACGCTGAGGATGCAGGATCGCTGCAAAATTGACGCCCTGGAAATGTGGTGCTGGAGACGCATGCTCAGAATCCCATGGACCGCACATCGAACCAATGTTTCCATCCTGAAGGAACTCAACATCAAAGAGAGATTATCGTCGACTGTGCAAATACGAATCCTCAAGTTCTTTGGCCATATCACCCGTAACGAGGACTCAATGGAACGATTGGTCGTGCAAGGGAAAGTTGAGGGCAAGAGATCACGTGGGCGCTCTCCGACACGGTGGACATTAACGACTGCTCTCACTCCGCAAAACATAGAGCTACATGGCGACGCATCACAAGAACAGCAACGGCACAAGAACCGACCGACGCATGACCACGACCACTCTGACAAGAGTGCACGACTGAGAAGAAGCAACTGTTACACCTTCTATATCACTTGTATATATTTACTGAACAAAATAATACTCAAGCATAATACTTCATTTTAATTTTGATGTTTCTTTAGTTAGCCTCCTCAGAATAGACATGGTGAAACAGGATGGTGATAACGTATGCGTCTGCTGATTAGGAGGTCCCAGGTTCGATTCCCGGGTCTGATAAGTGTTTCTGGGTTTCTCCGAATTCTCAGTAGCAGCACGGCGATTGGCAAAATTCCCGCTAGATAACGGCAATAGGCACTCCCCCTATTACGTGGAACCTCCAAATTCATAACATGGGTAATGTGGGTGTAATAGAAAAAATGACATGAAACATGTTTTTTTGCCTGAAGTTTAGTCACACCGGTCATTATCACGCGAGCTTCTAACTGATATCCTTCGGCGTAATTGCCGAGAAGTCTGTCTTCAAAACGATTTATATTATTAACTGCGTGACTGACTAACGCTCAGTTACGCAATTTGACCCTTTTTTAGACATTGACATCAAGAGAAATCTAGATAAAAATTTATTCTAATATTGTCTAGGAAGCAGACAAAAGATACTGCTCAAACAAACCACATCCTATCCTATACAATCCCATAAAGTAATATATTTTGATTTTATTAATTTGCTTGACCTCCGAAAAAATGAATACGTGAATTACAAAATTCCGGCATGACTTGATAAAGTGCGTTAATTTAAAACGACGCAGTTATCGACTCAATTTGTTTAGAGCCTGAAGGCGATCTGCTGTTATGTCAAATACAATTAGACATTATTATGAGTATATCAATAATATTGAATTGTTGAGTAAGGTCTTATCTAAGTCAAAGTCAAAGTCAAAATCATTTATTCATCTAGGTCACAAGGTGACGCTTATGAACGTCAATTTTAAAATTAAATTACTTAATGCTTCTATATTTACATTTACTGCCTCGTTCGCAAAGCAATAGGTAGAGCCACGAGAAAGAACGGGCAATAAAACTCGAGGCCACTCTTTTAAATCGCCAATATTATGGTACATATTTTTATTTTTGTAAGGAGCTGCAACTGTTACACATTGAACTAAATTACTTGTAAATAGTAATAGTTATAGTCTAAGTATGTAGTCATATAACTGTTATAGTTGATTGAATCAGGCTTTACTTGGCGGAACCAACCAAGCACTCCCCTTCTTCTGTTAGATGTTCAATCCGAGAGTGCCTGGTGAGTTCCTCTTAGAGTATGACTTTAATGGACCGGCCTGTTGGACATGTGACGTGTGATGAGCACTGTTACTTGTTCTACGGCTGGGTGGGAATTTACCTACAATGTAGATGTATTTCAGAACGTATGTAAGTACATATGTTAAAAATTATTCGGTTGCCATTACTCTGCTTATTTCAAAAGCTCTGTTTATTTGGAATCAGGTGACCATGTGTGTAAATTGTTTTGCGATATATTTTATGCCGCACATTTTTGCATGAACATGTCTGTATGACTTCTACTAGTATTTACACATTTTACGCCGTCAAGGCATACTTACTCTGATATCTATTTCCTCATGTGTTATGGTCAGCCATCTCCCACCTGAATCAGCCATAATATTTGCCATAGATACTACATATCCTTGAAATGTTCGCTCGCTGCAGCATTGGAGTATTACATGTAATCAATATCTGAGCTCTTTGTCAATACATATTACCTACATTAAAAAGACGTAAGTGGATGCTCCTGTTTCGCCATATTTACTTTGGGAGGCTTACCATATGAACATCATTTACTGCTTAAGTATGATATCAATAGCTACTAAAAAATTTACTAGTAGATGTCTACAATGTGAAACAGTTGCAGCTCCTTACAAAAATAAAATGTACCACCATTATATTTGTTTGAAAAGAGTGGCCATGAGTTTTATTGCCCGTTCTTTCTCGTGGTTCTACCTATTGCATTGCGAACGTGGCAGTAAATGTAAATGTAGAATCATTAAGTAATTAACTTAAATTTTGACGTTCATAAGCGTCACTTTGTGGCCTAGATGAATAAATGATTTTGATTTTGATTTTGAATAGTCTCTTCTAGCATGACTGTAACAACGTCCGCTATACAACGCTTCAATCTGCGTGAATGAATGTGAACTTTTAGGGTAGTAGAGCCTTGCTGATTTCAGCATGAATGGGCCGGCTCGACCGGGGAAGTAAAAGTACCCTCTCACAGAAAATCGACGTAAAGTAACAGGGCCTAAACTGTTGCGTTTCGGTGAGTGAGAGTGCCGAAGGCGCTATCCCCTATTTCTTCTCCCTCATCCCATTCCTCATCCTATCCTTTACCATCAGGCAATCCGTCTGCTCGTTTGCCGCCTATGAACATAAAAAAATGACATGCCTCTACTCAATGTCCACGTATCATGGTGCATGTAGTGTACCAAATTTTGCCTTTTTTACTCATGCACGACAGCCGTAATTATTATCTCCTTGCAGCCGTCAGTCTCGAACGTCATGCAAAGCTTTGACAGTTAATATCTTGACAATAGTATTACTAGGTATCACTAAGGTATTACCAAAGAATGAGGTCATCTTCGTGGGTTTCGTAGTTTAGGTGGCACAAAACTAATATTCTGCCAAATCTAGTTTAACTAGAAATCCAGAGTGTGAGAGTGTGAGTGGAGTCCAGAATGTGAAGGTGTTGAACCGCAACCGTGACGTACATACATCGAACCTTGCCAAAATATCGTCGACGACATTTTAAATCACTTACGTAGCGGTCTCTGAAAGGTAATATGCAATTACATTAGTTATTAAGAATATATATATATATATATACGGGAATTAACGCGAAAATGCATTAGGTATTTACATACCTTATTTTGGTTGACGTTTCGAGACGGTTGGACGTCCCGTGGTCGCAAGCTGACTGGTGTAGCGATGTCACGTCTCCGAGTGCGAGGTAGAAATTCTATTTATACCCCCGGGTCGTTGATTTTCGAAGTACCGGCGCAAAACACACTAACCGTATCTGTATATTGAACATTCGCCGACTGCGCATTAAAGTGGGGTGTTGTTAGTCGAATCACCGGATTCCACACCGATGACAATTTGAAGCCCTCTTCCCGATTGAAATTTTTATGTTTTCTGATTTCGATCGCTTCACGCACAACTCTTGGGTAAAAGTGGCGTTCCGTGGAGAGGACTTGGGGACGATGAAATTCAATCCAGTGATTGGTGCCCGATTGAAGTAAATGTTCCGCAATCGCCGATTTGTTCGTATGACGGTTCTTTATAGCGGTTGCGCCAAAGTTCACCTAAATTTTCAACTACGATAATTGGAAATCTGAAAATGTTCTATCTAACATTTTTCATCCGTACAATCACAATTCCTAAATACTCTGTCTCTGATGTTCATAATTCCGAAGCATTCAACTTCATAATTTCAGTAGCAACTAGAGGACCCGTGCTGCTCCACAGCATATTTTAATATTATAAAAAAGCTCTTAGGTATATATATAGGTATGATGAGTACATTGTTGCCTTATCTAATAAGTGAAAAGATGATATTCTAACCAAAAATATATATATCACAAAACTTCTTTTCTCACAACATTGGCTTTGCGTTGCACCTTAGGTATCGTGAAATTTCCACCTTGGCATTACTGAATAGTTTGCCGCGCAATAGGGATTTAAATAATATGTAAAACTGAACATTGACGAAAGAAAGTTCTTCAATATGACTGTGCTGCCCTACCATTCTTTCATTAGGACACTGTAATGTCCTTCGTCCAGATGCCCAGAAAATAGCAAGTTATGAATAATTTCGCCAGTACCATAGTCAGTAATCGTATTACTGTTTTCCAGGTGAGCTCCGAATTGACACTCGGGATATAGCTCACTTACACTCTGAAGTTCAGCATGCCCTGCGTACTGTCCATTGGCACCCATCACACGTTTATAATCTATTGCATTTGTAATGGTCTGGCCATATGCTTCGTCCCCAACAATGAAGTTACTATATACACATCCCACTTATTGACTATGTTATCAACAGTGGCCAAACGAATTTCATAATGTTTATTCTCACTTCCATATAAACAATAAGAAATTGCGCGGAATAAGCAATTACCGTCACCAAGAATGGAAATCACTTGAAAATAAAATTGTTGATGGTAGAATTAATCAAATCTGAACCCGTTACCATCCGTATTTTTTAGCAGTAGGAGGACCATCCGGTACCAAATCTCCAACAGGGCCGTCATTGACCAAGATTCTTTGTTCAAACTTTCTCTGAGCATTTTTTAAATTTCCTTCCAAGAACCATCATTATAATTGAAAACACAACTACTCACAAAAAATACGCTATTAAATCAGAAACTTAAGTAACTAACTTACGCTAACTTCACTTTTTTTCTTTATCTGTCAAAATTAGAAATATAGAAAAACTACTTTTTTATAAGTAAGAAAATAGGTTTTATTTCTGTTATCCAGCTTAATATGTCTGTGAGAAGCACGATTTTTTTTTGTGTATGGGTGTGATTAATCTATCATAATTTAGAAATGTAATAATGACGTTTATAGTTTTGGTCGAAATTGTAGTTTTGGTAAGAATGGTAGCTTTGGTAGCAATCGTAACTAACATTGCTACCAAAACTACCACATACGCCGAAAATTACAATTTCTACCAAAACTACCATTCCTACCGAAAATACTATTCCTACTATTCGACTAACACTATCATATCTACCATTTTAATTAAACTACCATTTCTACCAAAACCGCCGGTGCTGTCAAAAAGTACTATTCATACCAAAACTACAATTTCTACCATAACTACCACTTGTAATAATATAATTATATGACAATAGTACTATGAACCGCTGTAATATGTTCCACATAAAAAAAAAATAAGATGCCCGAAGAAAGTCCGTAATTTAAAAACACGAAAAATCAGTTCACCCAACATTAAGGGTTAACTGGTAACATTCGGGGAATATTACCTGCCATCAGCGATAATTCACTATAGTGATAATTTGACCAACATCGGATATAATTTTACACACCACCACACTCACACCCGTATGAAAGTAAGGCAAGCTCACCTTAAGGAGGCATAACGTTTTTTCCTGGCAGTTACCGCAAGGAACTTATAAGATGCTATAAAAATATTTTTGAATTTAGAACCGTCCATGTAGAGAGAAAACAATGGACTCTTAAGAAATTTATAGGAAAATATTGAAAAATAAGTTCAATTTCCACACCTATCTTCCTTCAAACTTACCCAATTTAAATGAACATACCATCAAATGAAAGAGCTCTTTTCAGCGCGTGTTTTAGGCCTATAACGAAACGCCTACCTCAATGAGAACCAGATATATAGAAGCAGAAAGTCATTGACTACGGCTACGAAAACGTAAAAATGTATGGGAGAAAACTGTTTTTGCATATAACTTGATGAATGTGCAAGTTAGGTAATTTCTAATGCTTGATGACAAATCTTGCATAGATTTGTCGAGAGCTTTCATTTAAAAAAAAAATCATGCGAATCGGTTGCGTAGAACGGGCTGGCCGACTCGTATTATAAAACACAAATTCTTTTAATATATAGATAAACATCTATTAAACTTTTATTTGTTTTCCTATATTTTCTCAATATAACCATCTTTTACACTATTTTTCAAAGTCATATCTGTTTTGTTTTGATTTCTTTTTATTCATAATGTTCAATATTATATACATTAATTTTACGTAACTTTATTTTCACATAACATGTATAACATATAAGAATAATAGTACCATGGTACAATTACACAATAGTACAATGGTCAAGTTCCAGAAACGAATCGGTCCTATTCATAATTATTGGTTTATGTTAGGTTAGAACTGTGACCACAACGCAGGAGCCGAGCGAGCGAAGCGAGCGTGCCGCGGGCAGCGGCCGGCGAAGTGCCAGAACATTCGGTTCTGGCACTCAGTCCCATAGTTATTGGTTTAGGTACAGTTAAAAGTGCGGTATAAACTCCCAGGCCATAAACATAACCGTAAATGAGTCGTGTTTTATGAATTTCGTAGAAGTGTGACCTTGGGAGCGCTAAGGCGCGAGGATTTAGAAAAAATAGCTAAAAAAGTGTTGCAAATCGTTTATTTTCTCGATTCTATCGTAAAAAGCACCTAAATATAGGGCTAAAAGTGTCTAGGTAAAAGTGTCATATATTTTTTATTACACTTGGTAAATGTTTCTTTTTGAGTATTAGTGAAAATATTATGGTAATTATGTTTAGAGATAAAAGCGTTATGATATAAAACAGTAGGAATTTAAATAAATTTACATTAATGATATTATTAATTACAATTTTCGGAAACATGAGTGTTATGAACATCAACGGTTGCACCACAAATAGTATGAATGAAATCTTTAGGATGAAAAATTTTAGGAAGAGTGATCATTCGGATTACAGATCGTTAGGAAGAACAATTTTGGGTAAAGAACTTTAGGTGAGCCAATATGGACCCCTTTACAGCTGCGATGTGCTCCTTTATACGTTCAGCGATATTGCGCTTTGTTTGCCTTATGTAAGAGCTTCCGCAGCTGCAGTTGATTTTATAGACACCTGGGGTTTGTAGCGGTAGAACATCCTTTAGTGTGCCCACCATGTTGTATACTTTGGCCCCTGGTGTATACGGAGACTACGGGACGTGCAACCGTCTCGAAACGTAAAGAAAAATAAGGTATGTAAATACCTAATGCATGTTCGCGTTAATTCCCGTAAAAATATTATATTCTTAAACATGCAACGCGAATGTTTAAAAGTTTCTATTAGTTATTAACTAAGCATATCAAAGGGCTTTATATATACATCGGCGATTGGCTCGATGACCCGGCGTTAATGTTTGAAGAGTGCTAGTTAACACAGTTGGGCGCTACTTGAAGGACGTGCGGACCTTGTCAGGAAAACCTTGAACTAGCCACCTCTCACGAATGTTCCAATATTAACAACATTGAGATGGGTTTTTGCTGGTCTCATTAAAAACTTTGCTGCATAACTAATTATAGAATATTACGGATTGTGACCTAATGGAGAATAAATCGATAAGTGTGCAGCAACTAAAGAAATTATAAGGAATACTGGTAAAAATAAATATACAATAACTGATTAATACTTTTATTTGGGCAGCGGTTCCCCTTCCCCCCCATAGGATCCCACCTTGTCGTGGTGGAGGGGCTCAGTAACCGTGGGTGAGGTCCAACACCCACGGTGAAGCTAAGCGGGATCCCGAGAGGGGACGCTCCACGTGGGCTTGCGTGGGGCCTGCGTAGGATGCGTCCCAGGGTGTGGGACCCTAGGACGCATATCATGAGCAACCTTTAATTTTTTTAACAAGACGTACAGTGAGTGGCCACGTATCGGCCCTATAAGTCATTACGGGTAGAACACACTAATGACTCGTCGCTGACACCTCAAAGCTTGAAGACTTTTGTCTTGAGTATAGGCGATGAGAAGACCCAACGAAGTTTTCTAAATGCCAAAGCCCTGCCGTATCCGCCTCTTAATTTCCTTATCGAAGTTGTTTCTACCTAATTGGATGATCTGTAGGTAGGTTGGTAGGAAGCTAGGTAAATATATTCGGTAACAGCCTCGATGGAGGTTCCATTTACGGCGACTGGTTTCGGTTCAACATGCTCGTTAATCATAAGTTTTATCTTCTCCGCTTTCCGCTGAGACAAGGTAGCCAGATTTGCCAGCATTTGTTGTAATTACGATGTCGTCTACGAGTCGTAGGTGGGAGATGTGTTTGCCGTTTATATTGATACCGTTATCTTTCCAGTCAAGCATCCTGAACATATCCTCCAGCACGTTGGTAAACAGTTTCGGTGATTTGACATAGTTCTGTGCCTCATAAAGACACTTCGTCACTTCTATGTATCGCCATTCGACTTGACATCGTTGCAAAGTATCCAGGACAGATCAGATGAGTTTACAATTATAATAAAGACTGATTTGAAATATAATTTAATGTTTCTTTTGAATATCATTCCTCAGAGTAGTACACTTACACAGACCCAATGTAATTACATGATCACATAAATAGTACAAGAAATTTTGCAGCTACAACCCAATGTGATCACATGAGAACAAAAAAATACTGTGTTTTCTATGCAGAAACCTACGCCTTAACCTATATTCTAAGTGAAAAAAATAGCCCATGTGCTTCTTTTCACTTTATCTTCAATTTTTACAAAATTGTTGTTCTGGGCTGCAGCTGCTTTGGGGATTATGGGTGGTAATTAGTTACATAGGTTTTTTCGCTTGGGCCTTACGAGGTTAAGGCGTCTATATGCTTCAAACGCTCACCCGGTCTATACCTAATTAATAGTAATGGTCGCCCTTCCATATCACATATGTGGAATCCATAGAATCAATTCAAGCACGTTTTGTTAGACATTTAACAATTAGAAACGGAGTTCGGAATTCCATTCCTGCTTACAAAAATAGGTTACTTCATTATAAAATGAAAAGCTTAAAGGACAGGCGTGATATTACGGACTTATTGATTCTACATAAAATTATCAATGGGCCTTTAGACGCTCCACTTATAAACAAAGTCCAGTTTAAAATTAACCAGCAGCGTGTTATGCGCCATCCGCGTGTATTTGAGGTACCCACGTGCACCCTAAATATTAGTTACAACAGTCCACCAACGCGTATGGCTCGGTTGTACAATGATAGAGTTGTAAAGTATAATAGTGCAATTAACATCTTCGCAATAGAATTTAGAAGATACAGGCATTTCCTCTTACAATAAGGAACAACATTGTATTATTTAAATGTCTTTTCTTTTTTTTTAGTTCATTTCTTTGTGTATTGTGTATATTTTTGTATAGCGTGTAGATTGTAATCTCTTTAAATGAGGAATATTTTTCCCAATGTTATGCATACCTATTACCTGTGTTATTACTCTAGATTATTGACGACCGGTTGACGCAGCAGGAGTGTAAGCGACTGCCACGCCGAAGGTCGCGGGTTCGATTCCCGCTCAAGTCAAACATTTGTGTGCGTGAACATGCATGTTTGTCTTGGTCTGGGTGTTTCTATGTATAATATGTATGTATTTACAAAAAAAAGTATAAATGTATGTTTATCCATTGTCTCGTACCCATAGTACAAGCTCTGCTTAGTTTGGGACTAGATGGTGTTGTGAGAATGTGGTAGAATATTATATTATTATTTTAGATATAATATGAAAGTTGTATTGAAGATATTTCTTGTAATGATATTCTTGGTGTGCTTATGCAAAAAAAAAAAATAATATCATAGTCTTGAATTAAAAATAATAATCAAAAATATAAGACAGGGCGACAACTACCGTCAATCTGTTTTTGTAAAAGAATTCCCGCAATACCCAACTTGCATGCATCTGTGTGAATTTCTATTGACAAACAAGGATCGCTAACACCGGCGTATCACATAATTTATTTTTTGAATTCTCATAACTAGATTTTTGTGACTCTCCCCATACCCACATTGTATTTTTTTTGTTAGTTCGGTAAGTGGGCGAGCTATTATTGCAAAGGTATGGATGAATTTTCTAAAATAACTACATAGACCAATAAACTGACGAACTTCATGTACGTTACTCGGAACGGGAAATTGAGACAGCTGCCAACTTAAATTCACCAGGTTGGATGCCATCACATGATATTTCATAACATAAATAAGAAATCCTATTTTGTAAAAATCAACATTGGCTCATATTTAATTTTAAATTATGTGTTTGTAATTTTTCAAGAACTTCATCTGATAAGTCTAAACCTGTTTGAACGTCGACTGAGGGTAGCTAGAGATCGTCAAGGAATGCTAATACCTCTGACGACCGTTTAATGAAATTATTGGAGTTGTTTTTATCAAAATGATTTACTTTGGATTTTTTTAAACTATCTACGACCTTGTTTATTAAACGCATGAACACCAAGGGAGCATTAGCGAGACCGAAAGGAACCCTATTATATTCGTTATTCTTTCTGAAGCACAAATCAACTTTTTCTTGGTAGTATTTTGAATGTACTTGCTTCGGCAGTACATATACTATTTTGTCATGCGTGTGCGTGTGCGTGTGAGGTGCATTGACATATAGTACTTTAGTACATATATATCGATGGTGAGGTGCGATATATAGTCTCAGCCTGTAACGCATACCTAACTGACATCGAAATTAGGGGTGTAAATCTTTTGATCGGGCAACCGGTTATAAACAGTGCAGGCGTGTCATTAGTTGTACATAAAGGCAAAGCTACACTTCAGAAGGAACTCAATTATCTCTCCAATCTGGAAGCTACGGAAGCTATTAGCACATGTCGTGTCGTCACTGCTGCAAGTGAATGTCTACCACCAGGCATCTCCATTATCAAGGTTCGTATTATTGGCAATGAGGCCGGTAACCACGTAGTAACACCTGCGAGACACTTCGAGTTCCAAGAAGTATCCTTCTCTCTGACGGCAATCCTTTTACGTTGGAATGAAGGCTACTTCAAGGTCGTCAACATCGGAGTGAAGGACATCACATGGAAGGAAGGAACTGTCCTACTTCGCGCTGATAGCTGCTAGGAACTTTGCATAAATAACCAGGTCAGTCAATATGCCAATATTTCCAAAATGCCATTACCCAAATGTATTTTACAATTGAGCGCCTCATGTGTTGATCATTATGCTATTGGTGGGGTAGACTTAGACAAATTAAGGTAGGCCTGATAAGCAAATCTGATCAGTAGCTCGACAAGTATCCATAAGCCCCAAGCGTCCACAAATCTCGCTTGGCATTTGGAAGTCGTTTACACGCTTGTTAATGCGTCAAGGTGCTACGTACATCAAAGCATGGCGGACACTGAAATAGTAAAAAATAACGTTTAGTTTACAATATAATATTTAAAATACACTTAAAGTAAAGCAAAACCAATTATTTTGTATAATGTAGATTGCCAGGGAAAACCTTACCTACATAGCCTCGAAAGATTACTCGTGACATTGACAGAGACAGAGACACAGAGATTTGTGGACGCTTGGGCAGGCCTCCTTCACTCGGGCGTACCTACAGCGATAAGTGTCTACACTTTCGCGCGGCTTCCACGCCGCGTCGTCACCGCTCGCGCGCAGGGCTAGCTCATAACGTGAATTTTAATAGTGAACAACAAAAATGTTCACATCACAAGTCTGGTGCAAAGTATTGCTCATTTAACGGATGTGTGTCGAAAGCAACTTGAAATTTTGATTTTATTTATTTTACGAAAGCAACTTGAAAATTGTACTTTTTATTTGTTGAGATATCTCAACGATTATGCTGTCAAATTAAAGATCTTGTTCAAAAACCATTTTATCTGTTTGAATCATGTAAATCGGTCTACGCGATTAGGAAATAATTAAGAATTAGTATAGTGAAAATGTAAACCACCAGAATTTTTGTGGTTTTCGTTCTACGAGCTCAAATAGTGGGATAGGATACTTATAGTATAAATATTTATTATTAGGTACGTGGTCAAGTAGGTAGATAGACGATGCATAAATATTATAGTAGCAGCGGCAAGTCGACAACCCTAGCGCGTCAGCTAGCGCACCGCTCCGCGCCAGACAGCGACAGCGTTATGTGTTATAAAAGAGCGGGAATAGTTAGGTCAATATCGCGTTAGGTACTGAGTGCTCATGCGAGCTGAATTGCACTTTCTTGCTTAGTAGCAAGAGTCGCCATTTCTATAAATTGGTTTGCGAAGTGGTGCTTCTGTTCGTAAGAACTATCTATTCTGTGGCTTGGGGCTTGTAGATGCTTGCCGAGCTACAAAATTTAAAGTTATGCTTATACCCGGAACACTACAAGGATTACTAGTAATCCTTGTAGTGTTGTAGGATTCTAGTTAGAATCCTTAAATCTTAAGACCAATTAAAACTACGAATAGAGGTACGGACGGCAGGACAGACATAGGTATGGATACCTTTATAAGGACTACAGGAGTTCCTTGTAGTAGGTATACCATAAAACAACGTGTAAAAAATCTGTGTGCTAGAATCGCTCCGTATACTATTGTTTACTTTCTACAGAAGAAAAATATGAAGTCTCAGATTTAATGTGCCAGACAGTGGATCATTAATAAACAAAGACTATCCAGTTCTCTACAAATGACTTACAATTTGTTTCGTAAGTAAAACTGGCACGAAATAAAAACGTATTTATCAACACAATCTATGAACATAAATCTAATAAAAGCAATAATTATTACTTACTCTAGGATAGTGAAAAATAGCTTTGTTTGTTCAGCGTCATAAATTGTTTTGTTCGTTTTAATTCGGTTTTATTCATTGGAAGGTAATGTGTAATTCATGTTCAAAGATGTTTGAAGGTCAGAACACCTCAACCGCAGTGTTTTCTATTTTATGTTTATTGCTTCGATCCACCTACAAAAAAGTGGTTTATGTGGAATTTATTTATCGGTAATATATTCTGTAGTAAGGATTGATAGGTAATTTATTCAATGGTTGAGTTACTCGTAAAGTCGAAGGAAGAATTTTAAATGTTAAGGGATGTCCTGGTCTTGTTTGATCGTCGTGTCGTTTCTAGGCATAGCAAATCTGCCATGAAATTTCTATTCAAATATTCGTTGCAGTTTTAAGTATATATATATATATATATATATATATATATATATATATATATATATATATATATATATATATATATACAGGGTGTTTCATATCCCCCCGTCCGATCAATGAAGGGGTTGTAGAGTAGCGTAAAATGATGAGATATTTGTCATTATTTCACGGAAATTCAACATAAAATTTTCCCATGTAAATTTAATTAATTTTAAATAATATCATATCAGATTACCAATGGCAACACTAAAGACTCATAAATCGTATTAGCTAGGTATCTACCTAAAGTTCATAAAAATTTGACGGCAAAAGCGGCGCCTTTGAGTGCATAGGCTAACCGACCGCCTCCTTTGACAAAAGCCGCCGCCGCGCGTCATCGTCCTTTACACGTGCCAAGTATTATTTTAGGTATAAACAGATTTTATGCACTTGATGCAACAGCTGATCTTTTGCTTCGACGGTTTAGGTAAAACTCCGTGAAACAAAGTACAGTATTAAGGTTTTCTGTTTGTTTCGTGCGAGTGCGTGGCCAACTCTGGTGTCACTGTTTTCAAACTGCTCGAATACCTACGACATGGCCTAACGATTCTTAGATGCGGCTTTACGGGCCGTCGGAAGCCCGGAAGCGCTTTCATGTAATGTCACACGCGGTCACCCATCTAAGAGAAAATCGTCGCGCTATGACTACGGTACTTACATTAATAACTACCTACTTTTTAATTGGTTTAATCTTACGTAACTAGGTACCTACCTTAATTGATAAAAATATCAACTTGCTGTAAGTTGCGACGGTCATTCTCCACATGTCCGCCGCCCACGTCCAGACACTTACGGCACCTTTGCACCATATCCGAACGCACACTTCTTAACACTCCTGGGTTTAAACTTCGAAAAGCAGAAACGATACGCGCACGCATTTCTTCTTCAGTGTCACACGGTTTTTGGTACACTATTTGTTTAACGTGTCCCCACAAGTAAAAGTCTAAAGGCGTTAGGTCCGGTGATCTTGGTGGCCACGAGATAGGCCCGCTTCGTCCAATCCACTTGCCAGGGAACTGTGCGTCAAGATACTCACGCACAGCTCGTAAAAAATTAGGTGGGGCACCGTCGTGCTGGAACCACAAGCTGCGGTGGAAGCTTAACGGCAACGAATCTAACTCGTCACTTAGAACTTCCCTCAAAAATCTTAAATAATTGTTACCGTTCATGGTTTCATTTAAAAAATGCGGACCAATAATACGGTCGCCGAGGATTCCCGCCCACACATTGATGCGCCAACGATGTTGAAAATGGCTTTCTTTCATCGCGTGTGGATTTTCAACAGCCCAGACGTGTTCATTGTGACAGTTGAAAACACCCGTCCGCACAAATGAACATTCGTCGGTAAATAACACGCGCTCCAAGAACGTAGCATCCTCTTCTACTTTGCCAAGTAGCCAGTTGCAGTATTGTCTTCTGTGGGCATAGTTCGACGGCATAAGTGAGTGAACACGTTGGTAGTGGAAAGGATGCTGTCCGTCTTCTTTTAATATCCTCCACACTCGCGCGTTACTGGTGCCCAGTTCACGTGCCGCACTCCTGGTACTCTGCGTGGGATCCTCAGCGAATAATTGTAAGACCTGTTCCACTACACCGTCGCTACTTTGTGGTCTGCCACCATGATTGCGATTTGAATCTTCGCGAGCACTGCCCGTGTTGTACACCCGGTGGTGAAGCCGTTGAAACGCGCACTCCGACGGCACGGGTAGACCCCGTGGTCTGGCATACCACTCCTCGTACTCCCTACGAGCACCTGCATAATTGCATTCACTCCTACCTAAGCACATCAACATGTTAAAGTATTCAGGGTTTGAATATGACATACCTAATGAATCTACTATTTCACGCGGAAGTCTAAACAAAAGGAAAGCTAGCAAAAGACTGAGTGTTCAAGTAGGCAAATAGTTAATTCGTAAATCAAATAGGTAAATAATTAGAGATGTAACAAATGGTATTCACTGGAGTACTGTTTCTATCGATATTTTATGTTATTGTTTACCTGATAGAATATCGGTAGCTAAACCCCTAAAACGTCAGCTTTGTGTAAATTTATGTTTTTATTTGCTGTTAATAAATAAAAACATTCCATGGTTTAGACTAGAATCAGTTTATTTAAGGGTACTGACTCCGCGTGACGACTGTCAAAGATCTTCATGACTGTCGGTCCGACGGTTTAACGTGCTCTCCGAGACACAGGGATATTAACTATTTATTACGCACGTAACTTGGAAAAGTCTTATTATCTTATTATGTATGTATTATTATTGATGCGCGCCGTGGATTCGAACCCGATACCCTCTGCACGGCAGTCCGTTGGTATCATCACTAGGCTATCATTGGCCTAGTAGCCTAGCAGGCTATCATTCTAGTTTTAACATGTCATGTTAAAATTAAATAAATCGATATTATCTGTTGATCGTAAACATCACTAGAGCGGTCCCTTTGTGTGCAGCGGCTCGCTTGACGGTAAAATTGCACTATTTTAAAAAGGCGGCATGCCCTTTGACACGGTAAGCGGCGAAAGCCGTCAATTTTTAATAAATTTAAAGGCCTATCCACACGACACAATTTTACGTCCAACTTGACTAAATCACTAGATTAAATCGTGACGTGTAGACGCCAGTCGTCCAACTCAAGTTCATCGGGTGTGCGGACCACCAGATTTTAACCAATTGGGTGGACGGAATGAAATTCAGTCATTTGATTGTGTAGTGTAGACGGGCAAAGCCAATTCCATTGAAAATTTGATCAGTGGTAAAATTGTGCCGTGTAGATGGGCCTTAAGAATCATAAAGGATTCCGCTATTGAGGGGAGTGTTGTTAGTTTACAGAATTTTCGCCAATTTCGGGGTAATGTTTCTCGTTAGCACTGAGCTAAGGAAATTTATTAATTTTCTGATGTTTTATGATGACCTAGATTTTTTTTATTATTTTCTTGGTATGCCTGATAAGTCAGTAATATGTCCTTTCGAGATCGGACGGGGGTTTTTGAAACACACTGTATATATATATATATATATATATATATATATTAGACCGTTAGACCGTTTCACCAAAACATTATAGATTCGGCAGTAGCTTGTGTCAAATTTGACATGTATGTTCCTTGGGGACCGTAGGCATGCACTAAGAAGGGATTTTCTGAAACTCCCACGGCATCGGGCAAAAACCGTTAAATAAAAAAAAATGTGCGTGCGTAGCCTGCTGGCATCCTCTAGTTAATAATAAAAGCTTGTTCTCGCAGTTGGTATTAAACTCGGTTGAAAAATCAGTGTGATATTATATTGCCGTGAACCGATATCTGCCTTTCATTACCCGCAATCTATAATTCTGCGCCAAGTGAGACAATAGAAAACATATGCGCCGAAACGAGTGAACCCACGATAATATCTCACTCGCCTGCTCATGGATGCGTCACCAGTGACACGCGACAAGATATCTCGGCTATGAACAGGTTTTCTATGTTACAGAGTGATGTTGCGCCGAGTATAAGTTAAGCTCAGATAGTAAACAACGGAAACAAAAGCAAGTGTAACGAGCCTAAACGTGACGAGAAATGGATTTTCGTGCAAAAGGCAAGGTATAGGAATCGCTTTACTGGTAAAACCGGAAAAGCCATATCCGAGTTAAATGGCAGGTTTAAGGCCGCTGAGATAAAAATTCCCTTATTTATCTCAAATGTGAATAAGGAAACGTCAGAGAAAGATATTTGTGAGTACATACAAAGTAAATCGAATGTAACTGTGAAGCTAGAGAAAATCAATATGAAATCAGAAAGGTGATACAATGCGTTTAAGTTATTTGTACCTAAGCATAAATTGGGCACCTTCTTGGACGACAACTTGTGGCCGGAGGGAATAACGTTTAGACGTTTTATTAGATTTAATGCGGAACGAGGCAGAGATAAGACTCTGAATGGGAAAGAAAATGTACTTCAAACATGACTCATAACAACAGAGTGAATATAACCATGGCTACGTTCAACTGCAAGAACGTAGTCCGATCAGCTGATTGCGTGCGCGGCTTATGTGGTATGGCCGATGTTATAGCGCTTCGAGAAACATGGCTGTTGCCACATGATATACCGTACCTTGGCAGTATACATGCCGACTTTGCCTATACGGGGAAGTCTGCCGTGGACACGTCGGCCGGAATACTGACAGGAAGACCGTATTGCGGAGTTGCATTGTTATGGAGGAAATTGGCTTTTCCTACAGTGTCAGTGAACCCGTGCGATAGTGCTCGTTTAGTAGCTATTAGAATTACGCAGAATGATAGGGCGCTAATTATATTTTCTGTGTACATGCCTACAAACTCTGTGGAGAATTTTCTCAGTGTTTAAGTGAAATTATAGCCATAATTGAGAGTAGCAATATTGAGTCAATGTTCGTACTGGGAGACTACAACGCCCATCCAGGTGAGCGATTTGCAACAGAGTTACTTACGGTGTGCGCGGAATAATCCTGGTCATGCGTTGACTTGGAGTTACTTCCTAGGGACACGTTTACGTTTGAAAGCATTGCTAACGGTGCTTTTCGGTGGCTGGATCATATTGTTGTGAGTAAGGCGGCGAGACAATTAGTAATAAATGCATCTGTTTTATATGGTGTATACTCATCAAATCACCTACTATTGCTTATTGAGTGTAACATTAATTTAATCACACCTAAAATTACCTCATCAGTTTTTTCGGGTAATAAAGTGATCTGGGGAGAGCGAAATTGTGATCAAATTAATAAATATAGGGAATATTGTAATACAGAATTGAGGAAATTTCACTTTCCGGTTCAATTCAGTAATTGTGCTGACAGTATGTGCTCGAATCAGAATCACCGTGCAGTGTTGGATGCAATGTATCATAGAATAATTGGTATTCTCAGTGATGGTGTTAAATGTAGTCATATTGGTGCATATAATCGTACCAAGAGAAAATACATACCCGGCTGGAACTTTCACGTCCGCGATGCACATCGGGAGGCTCGATTACATTATCAGATATGGTTATCGTGTGGAAAACCTACCTCAGGTTCTATCTATAACGATATGTGTTCTACAAAAAAGATTTTTAAGAGAAAATTAAAGTATTGTTTAGATAATCAGCAGCAAATAAAGATGGACATAATAGCAAGAAATCACGCAGATAAACAATTCGGGAAATTTTGGAAATCTACTAATAAATTGAATCCGACAACGAGCATTCCGGTGTGTGTGGCGGGTGTGCACGAACCGAAAGAAATAGCGAATACTTTTCAGCGACATTTTAAGGTTGAATCACCCGGTGTGCGAGTGCCGCGACAGAGCTATGCTGGGGCCGCCTGTGGCAACGGTGACGCTATTGTCCGATTTTCAGCTAAGAAAGTTGCTTCTGTAATCAGTAAAATGCAAAAAGGTAAGTCCCCGGGCCACGACGGCCTCAGCATAGAGCACCTGAAGCATGGAGGTGTACATGTACCTCGTGTGTTGGCTTTATTGTTTAATTTGTGTATAAGACATTCTTATCTGCCGGATGACATGATGTATACAATTGTAGTGCCAATTATAAAGAACAAGACAGGGGACGCCTCTGACATGTCCAATTACAGGTCCATTTCACTGGCGACAGTGGTAGCCAAGGTCTTGAATAGTCTGCTTGATAAACATATGATAAAACACTGCAACATACACGACTCTCAGTTCGGTTTTCAACCAGGTCTTTCTACGGAAAGTGCTATTTTATGTCTCAAGCAGACTGTTCAATACTATACGGCAAGGAAAACACCAGTGCTTGCCTGTTTTTTGGACTTCTCGCGGGCTTTCGACCTGGTCCAATATGATGTATTGTGGCGTAAACTTGAGACTGAGACTACCTTGCCGCCGGAACTTACCTCAATATTTAAGTATTGGTATACCAGCCAGAGAAACAGCGTTAGGTGAGCGGGCGAATACTCAAGTGACTACCGTTTGGAATGTGGTGTACGGCAGGGGGGTCTCACATCGCCTCGCTTGTTTAATCTATACATTAATCAGCTAATAGTTGGACTCAGCAGTACCAATGTAGGAAGCCATGTCGATGGCGTTTGTATGAATAATTATAGTTATGCTGATGACATGGTACTTCTGGGACCATCTGTTGGTGCCTTAAGATGTCTATTGGCTATTTGTGAATCCTATGTGGTGACTCATGGGCTTCATATAACACAAATAAAAGTGAGATCATGCTCTTTAGTGCAAAAACTGTTGCTTACACGGAAATACCTACAGTATCACTCAATGGACAGGTCCTACGAAGAGTTAACAAATATAAGTATTTAGGCCACTGGGTCACCGAGGATTTAAAAGATGATTGCGATTTAGAAAGGGAGCGCAGGTCGCTGGCTGTCCGATGTAATATGCTGGCTCGCAGATTTGCACGCTGTACAATACCAGCTAAGATAACGCTTTTTAAAGCTTATTGCCAATCTTTTTACACGTGCAATCTGTGGGTCAGTTACACGCAGCGGGCATACAGCGATCTGTGTGTCCAATATAATAACGCATTCAGAGTACTGTTGGGATTGCCGTGGCGATGTAGTGCCTCTCGTATGTTTACCGACGCGCATGTAGATGGCTTTGGAGCCATTATTAGAAAACGGTGCGCCTCTATAATGACTCGTATGCGTGGCAGTGCCAACAGTGTTCTGAATGTATTCGCAGACCGATGGGAGTCTCCCATGCAGCAGAAATGGCTGCAAATACATGTCATCTGATCATCAATTATATTTATAAGTCGCATTAGATATTGACATTTTATTAATTATGAATTAATGATATTTTTTATATATAGGTATCATCTCCGATTTTATCAATTTTAAATTAAATCAGCTTTGATTTTATTAATGTTAATTACTTTTGTCATACAAATTCAGGTGAAATATGTGATCTGAAACAACCTTATAATATGGATGAACGCCCACTTTAAAATTACTGTTGACAAGAATTATATACGAAGGAACATTTAATTTGGCACATTCGAAGGACATTTCGGAGAAGTGATTCGACATTTGCATGAATATACTCTTGAAATTATTTATGCGGAAAGTTTTACGGTTTGAAGCCAATCAACGAGCTTTAAATACGTCGCACATCTGGCGAAATAAAATTTTACCAGGAAATAATGTAGGTACGTGATTTCAAATACAGCTTTCACTTTTTGAATGTCAGAACAAAGAAATACTTGACCGAGAAATTTACAGATCAGCATTTATTACGATGCCGACTGTAGTGTTTGAATGAAACAATAGCACCGTCACCGCGTTTCACTGCCTAATGAATCTACTCGACTGCCTCGTTTGTCTCGCGGCATAAATGTGCGCGTGGGATTGGGAGGTCTCGGGTTTAATTCCCGGGTCGGGCAAAGTGTTATTGGGTTTTTCCGTTAGGGAATTCTCAGTAGCAGCACGGAGTCTGGTAATGTGCCCGGTACGGCAATAGGCTCGCCCCCTACTACATGGGACCTAAAAATTCATGGCGAAATGTGGGTGTAATATTATTCGGGGATACAGGCGTGAGACTATAAAAAAAATGTATCTACTCGTATAAGTCATATTCACAACTTTTTACGTCGAAATGTCACGAGGCAATTTGCACAACTTGTTATGTGCACCGTGATGCTCACTGGTGGTCACGGGACAAGATTTATGAAAGTGCACGTTAAAAACTACCAATCCACACCTGCGGTTGAACTGAACTTTATATTTAAAAACATATAGGCGGTTTTTCATAAAAATAAAAAAATATAGTTTTATTCCACAGGCAATATACCGGGAAGTTGAATAACGGTCGGGTTGTCTGCGATTTATGCTTGGCAAAATCTGTTATTGGGATCGGGCATAATAGAGACTATTTATTACCATAAGTAGGTGGTTAAGCTCAGGGAATGTTTACGCCAGTCACCTGTAGTACTGTGAATTGGAATTTAAATAACAATAAAGTTTGTTCATTGCGTGATTTTATTTGTCAGCAGTTTTAAGTTTAAACTATTTGGATTTACGGCTGGAATGTGCGGTAGTAGTTTTGGCATCTTTAGTGGTACGATTATACAAATTTCTTACTGAATGTACAGTTCCCTGGGCTGCAATATCCATGATAAAGGAGGACAATTTATCCACCACATACGGTTGGACGCCTACACGACTCTGACCGTTTCTGTCTAAACGTGTAACCCTGTGGTTACGCGATTAGATGCAAACTGCCTACATCTGTGTGTAGTAACATCATTTATTTCGCTCAGAGATTCTCGATTACGCCGTTTCCACGTCGCTTCTGACTTTTGCTGCTATTACACTGTTAAATGGATCGTAGAAATTCTTTGTACACGTAACGAGCCGGTTACAAAACGGACGCGTAGAAATAAAAGCGGTTCATATCACTACATAGCATAAAACAAAGCCTGTATTCTGTCTGTCTGTCCCGATGTATGCTTGAATCTTAATAACTACGCAACGGATTTTAATGCGTTTTTAATAGATAGAATGATTCAAAAGGAAGGTTTATATGTACAATTGACGCGGGTGAAGCCGCTGGCGCCGTCTAGTCTACGATAAGACATTTATTTGTATTTTATATTAAAATGGTTTCGTAAACTTAGGAGTTTATTTTGTTAGATAATTAATTAAATTGTACCGTGTGTAATTAAATTGTAGCGTTAGACAGTAGCATAGTAAAATGGGTCAGTAAAAGCAGTAATGTTGATTCAATATCTATAGAAGTATCACGAAGGCATTGGTTTAACCTAGTTGTATAGTAAAATAATCAAAATTATAAAACAAACTTCGTATGAGAGACTACGTCTTTTATCCAACTTTTTTTTTATATGATGATTGTTTACAAGATAAATCAAGGGACAAGAGATTTCTGGGATTGACTCGAGACGAAAATAGAGGGATGTTATACGTACTTATAATGTGTCTGTGTATGTTTTTGTTTGAAAACTGACATGATCTATATGGTTCTAAGTTGCAATTCATAAAGATCTACGGGGTTGCTTAACATGTCCAAGTTTATGTAATTTTAAAACAAAATTACACAAAAGAGCATAGTTGCCTTATTTAAAGATTTTATGTACACACTATTTCATACATTCCAGTTATCAATTTGATCATTTATATAACCACTTTATATGATTTTTTTTATTCATATTAATTTATTACACTATAAATTTACATCAAATTTTCGTTTTTGATATTTCGATCTACTTAATGGAATTCGGACTCTATTAAAATAACAATAAAAGAAAAATTAATCAAAGTTCAGTGAAAATATTATGTAATTTAATCAGTAGGTATCATAGTAGCTTATATTTTATAAGCATGTTCTCCGAAATTGGTAAAATACTACAAAGTCAAATAAATAAAAAAATAATTCAGAATTGTTTAATGTTTAGTATCTATATATTTATATCTCAATTCAGAGCTTTCGTAGCTATCGTTTCTCAATAAAGTTAAACCAATATAAAATACATCAAATCATTGGGGATCTAGTCCTTTCTACATTTTACACACAATAAATACTTTATTTTAGAAACTTTGTATATATATAATTATACGTAAGAAAATATTGAGATGTAAAAATAATAAATAAATTAAGGAATACGGACGCTGGGTATTACGCCGTGATGTTAACCTTTCAGTTGCATTCTACATAGGTAGGGCGAAATTCTTAAGTTGGAGAACGAGTCTCCAGGACACGATGCGAATAGCTCTCAGTCTTCTTGTTTCATAACAATCTTTAATTTTGCATGTCATTTGTATACTTTGTGAATGTATAAAGTTGTTTCTTGTTTGCGGTGGTTATTTATGCATATCATTAAGTTATGGAAACGCAATGCCCGTTCTGAATGTAAGGAGACGCTGCGAAGTAGACAATTTATATACAGTCTCAGTTTTAATTACTTTTAGTCGTCCTGTTCAAAATGACTTAAAAAGACTTATCTGAGAATCTGTCCTCATGTTTGGTACAGGCAGACGATATCGGGTGTAAGCCAACGAAGTTATCTGCCTATAAAATTGTTAATTATCACTTGCTACATGCCTCGAAAAACACCTTAAGTTGTCTCTCCCGGATGTCACGAAGATCTTGACGAACCGTTATGAGAAGTCGTTACCCTTAAATATACTGACACTGGTTGGTTAGGGGATATCCATATCCATTGGGGTTGCGGAGGTCAGACGGTGGTCTGAAATCCACGTGGGCAGACGGTGGTCTGGTGGTGGATAAGCTAGCATCCAGTAAAAAGAATATATACTATTATCTATCCTAGAAAGCGGAACCTGGACTCAAAGGTCAAATGTATAGTGGAATAGAATAGCGGTAGGATGTCTAGGACAATGATGATTCATACGAAACTTATGCCTGGGATAATTAGGCAATTATTTAGCATCATAACAAGTCCCATAAAGATAAAAAGTACACAAGTTCAGCTTATTTGTATCATTTGTAAAGCCTCATTATTAAATTTAAGAGTCATTGAACAAGTTACAAGTCGCCGCCTACGAGCAATACTTTAGTAATAACTTCTCAACAAACTCTCTAAACTCCTGAAGTGATTAAGTGAATGTTTCCAAAGGGGCTCTATTATTAGCATTAAATTGACTTCATCTTTAGGTTATACACTAAATTTCTAAATAAAATATTGTATTTTTTTGCTATCTTGTAGACTGGGTTGCCAATAGCCTACGGTTCATACACATGGCTATGTCACAATCAAGCCATTGCCTATCGCGAGGATGGGAATAGAAGTATGAAGAGGAACGGTATGAGAAAGAGGAAAACCGGATGGGACTACCAGCACTCTCAATCAACGACCAATAATTTGGACATTACCTATTAGGTGAGAATGGTTATATTGGCTTACCAGTGCCATTTAAAACTGTCTCAAGACACCGATTTGTAATACGGTAAAAATGTGACCCACTGTTTGACGTCTGTCATGATATTATTATATCTTGAGTTAGTCAAATTACCTTTAAAGTAGCAGTCGTAATAGTAACATCCGAGGATAAGGCTTCATTACCAACAGCGAACTTTTACGAACGAAATATCGGCGAACATTAATGGCTATCTGCACATTAATTCGTGGCACCAAACGTTCAATAACTCCCAGTGTTTGGAGCTTTAATAAATTCGGCTAGCGCCGAGCGTAGGGCATGAGGCACGGCTGCGATGTGAAAGATACGAATCCTGACTCTAAACTAGCCAACCGCCATGTTTGCAATTCTCTTACGGATTCAATCAAAACAGATTTGCTCGGGCCATGGTTGCAGCAAGGGTACTGTGCGGTGTGCAAAGAGGGAAATCCAAGGAATCTGATGGGAGTGAATGAAGCAAGATAGATATGTCAGGATCGTTGCAAATGATGTTCCGTAGTCTCTGCCTATCCCTCCAGGATCTAGGCGTGAGTCGATGTATGTATGTGTATGTGAGCCTTATATAGATACAGTCTACGCGTTTAAAGTAGGTATATTATGCGTTATACCAATCCTGATGTAGTTTTTGAAATATCCTTTGTATATCACGGTTGTTACGCGATCTGTAATGTTACATTTAAAAGGACATTATTTGCAAACGCAAATCATATCAGAACAAGTGTAGGTCAAGGCACAGACTTTGAGCAGTGACCTAAATGTATAACGGTTAAAAAGCCCTGCCAAGTATTATATGTATAATATAAATAGTATTGAAAATGTTATTGGCTGTCATGAACGATGCATACTAGGTATGATTTGCGTCTTGTCGAGAGGATGACAATCGCTGGTACTAGAATCTAAATCATGCGGTTTCACTTGGAGTATGTTAAGATTATTGTCACTTGCACACAAGATTGGCAAAATTGTTTTTAAGGCTCACCCCAAGCGCTTTACTGTTCGTCCCTGTTAATTGTAGCCATTTATAAACGTTAACATTTATCATATTTCTTTGGCAAAATAAGAACTATTGTCGACAGCATTACAGTAGACAGCAGGGAGGTTTCCAAAGACCAGGGAGGGGCAGCTGCCCTCTCCTGCCCCTCACGGTGGGAACTTTGCTGGCACACAAGCAGTTAATGATCCACACATTTAGTTATACTAAATTTTTTATCGATAAAGCTAAAGAGAAAACTTAAATGCCATGATTTCAGGTTAGGTTAATTTGTCTTCAGTCCTAGCATAGCAACGCATAATAAGGGCTTCAAAATAAGAATTGCCTACATTAAATTCCTCAGGAACGCGAAAAACATATTATGTCAAGGCCAAACAAGTATAATTATGCTTCCATGGCTTAGTAAAACTATAAATATTTGTGCATTAAATAATATAGTGGGACAGTGTAAAATCATAAAATACTGCAACGAACGGAAATATTGCTCGCAGTTGTTTGCAATTTAAAGCCAGAATTCCAAAATCAATTTTAAAACATTAATATGGCGCATCACCAAAAGCTGCAGTTGATATATCATCATCATCAGCATTTAACAGTCCACTGCTGGACTAGGCCTCTCCTTTGAAATGAGGAATTGGCCTACTATATCAAGCTGGCCAAACGGATTGGTATAGGGTTTGTATCAAGTTTTCCTTCTCTTACAGTGCTGTTCTCTGCATAATATGCTCCCTCTGTCGGCTCTTACGACACCCATGGGATTATATGGGGTGGTGACATTCCGTATTCTTAATCCGTCACCACACGGACAAGTTGATATATAGTTCGTATAAATAACGTTGCAAGCCCACAAGAAGATTCATTTCTTCCGTGTTGCCAGCCTCCGCTGTAAACTATCCGAGTGCGAAATAGTCCGGCAATCGACACTAGATGTGAAAATGTCCCGAACTGTTTGCCATTTTTTCCTTTTGTTTATATAAGGCATGTTGATAGTATGTGGCATCGTTGTCTCGTGATACTGTTTAAAATGATATAGGTTTCTGTCTTTGTCTTAGGAATGAATCATCCTCACTAGCCTTGTTTCTCTCAGCTTGCACCAGCTTCATCTCATTACGAAAAGGGTAAGGCCATAGTTTACGCTGACAAAGTGCGGATTGGCAGACTTCACATATCTTTCGAGAACATTACGGAGACTCTCAGACTACAGGTTTTCTCAAAATGTATTTCTTCACCGTCATTTTTCGAAATATTTTAAGGAATATTGTAATATATATTTTCCTTATCAACGTCTACTTTATATAATCAATATACCACGTATAATTATGCCATTTGAAATTGTAGTAACTTTAATAATATCATCGTCGAATAAACTGTTCTCAATTAACGAAAATGAAGAAAATTCTCTATTACTCGAACAAAGTTTTCTTATATTTAAGATTTTCTGAACTCATTCACTTTCTAGATCTATATTTCTATTTTTATTGGTGCTGTTTCCAACCTAGCTACATAAAACTGTACGTAAGTTTTTCATTGGAACAAATATAATCTGGAACGTAACTCCAAGAATAACAGTCATAATTCCTGTATCAACTGACCTAGATATTTCTCAGAACGGCTATGTCTCTAGTGTTACTGGAAGCTTTTGCTTCGTCACAAGCAGGGGCGGCTGTACCTTAAGTGCGCTCGTGCGCTGAACTACCAGATTTAAAAAGTTCTATGAAAAAGTACCTATATAGGTATATTAAGTATAAGTCTTAGTAGTAAAATTTGATTAACGATCTATAATAGGTACAACATTACCGAAATTACGACAAAACAATTTTAACTTTATATTAATGTACTTAAGGCGTGTTTTACAGCTGACAAAACACGCCTCGTGCGCTAGACCTCAGCGCACGGCCGACGCTCATACAACTATACGAGACTCACGCGCTATCGCCTGGCGCGTGAGACGGAGATAGTTCAGTACAAAATGTCCGGCGAAATAACACCTTCCCGTGCGGCGCACGCGCGCCCCGATGATGCCCAAACGTCGGCGAAGTTTGACGGAAATTTGCTCACTGGCGCCGGCTCAAGCCACAGTTGTTTGTTTACATATTTTTGACATTTTCGTTGAAAAGCTTTTTGATATAGGTACCTTACTAGGTGTTTGGTGTTTACTAAGTTGTGGGTTAGGAAGTGTGAGCTTTTATGATGAAATGAGCATTAACGAAAAAGTTGACTAGGTATTTTATACTAGGTAAGTATTAATAACTTATATACGCGCCATTTTTGCGCCAATTTGAAACTAGAGAGTTTTTATTACTGAAATTTAAGAAATGGTTGTGATTGTGAGGACTTGAGCGTCTCAGTAAGCAGGTACATTATGTTCGAGTGCACATTTTTTTGGAAAGGTCGGCGTATTAGTTTAATTTATACCTGTACATATAAAACAGGTAAGTAGGTTATTTTATAAAAATTACTAAGTACTTAGTAGGTACCTGTTGTAGATAAAATGGTGTTTCACTTTATCTTAGAAATCGAATAAATATTACTTAGGCTCAGTTTCACCGCTGTCGTATTAGGTATGTATATACCTACTTATAAATTAATTTATATAAACCCTCCAACATTGAATTTATCTGAAACATAGGCCGCCCATGGATACGGCGGTGAAATGGGGCCTCAATTTGCTAGTAAATTGCACCACCACTTCTTTAATCCACCAGCCGCCACTGGTCACAAGTAGCTCTCTCTCAGTACGTGAATTCGATAGTAAGTGGACAGGTACCAGTGTTTACCTATTTGCGGAACTGATAAAAATAATTTGTGGCTTTGTCTTATGCCTGTTTAACATTTTAGTTTAAAGTATTTTTATTTTTATGAAATAAAAACAATGTAGTTCTCGGTAAACGAGCAAACGGATCGCCTGATGGAAAGCGATTACCACCGCCCATGGACACAAGCAATACTAGTACCAGTTGTTTTAAACTGTGTATCGTGTTGAGGAACTTTGCAAACATTCAAACAACGGACACTAAACAATCGTGAATGGCTCTAGGTTCGATCGCTTAGGCCATTACGAGTAGGTACACCATACGTGCAGCAGTTTGTTTTATTCTACCTACACAAGATAACCCTTACACCAATTGCTCTATTAAAGGACTATGAAACAATGTAAGGTCTAAGGTCTTCAGTTTATTAGGCTACAAAGAGGCCGGTTCAAATAACTCAAAATATCTTCACAATGGCCCTCCTGTAGGCTTAGAGCCTTCACAAGACAAACATTTGCATTAACAAATTAACATGATAATCTCTATGACGCCGGTCCAGTGGCTTCTTACTTAATACGCACCAAACGCCATTTTATTTAAACAGGATTGAAATGCCTGCAGTAAGACTTCTAGTAAATAGTTAAATTGACACGTTTTCATTTCGAGTTGATTTTCGTTTATTTGCACTTATTACTTCTTCTCTCACTTCATACAGAGTCAGTTTCTTATTTGCGCAGAAATTATGTCCCTTTTTCATAAATAAGGTTTTTAAGAAGGTTATCATCTATTGAGGGTTGAAAATTGCTAATATACTCACGTTAACCCTTTAGCTAGACTAATATTGTTGTAGTTTTCCGGGTTACTGCGGGTGTACGTCGTTGTGCGGTGTATGGAACTAATCCAATGAGGACTCAATCTTTTTTACTATAGTATATTATTATGTCTGCATGACGGTTATGGCAATAGTGGATACGGCTTGTTTTTACAAAGAAGTATATTGCTCGGAGTTATGAGAAAGAGTATCTTTCCTCTTATATATTCGCTCTATTTGCTGCGAGTTATACATAAAGTTTAGATGATCAATTAAAGAAAGCCTTTGAAAAAAATAGAACATCCCAATTTTTTTTTTTCATGAGTATGTTTGCAGTTTAGTTCATACAAAAATAGCAATTTTATGTCTCGGGTCAATATTTTTTATAAACTCTGGACGCATAATTACAGAAATTGAAGATTAAATAAAGAAAATTGCATCATACATTTACATGACATTGAAACTGCTTACCAGGCTAACCCTGGACCTTTACGGGAATAGAAATGGGAGTGTGAAGTATTTTTAACCTGCAATGCGATAGACTATAAACAAAGCTTAAAACAAAATGTCTTATCCTGAATTGTCTACTTTATTTACCAAAGTAAGTCCAAAACCAATGTACCAAATTTTATTGCACATTACTTTAAGCAAAGGACAATTTCACATTTCATTGGCGAATTTATTTTAAAAGCAATATTTAAGTTTTAATTGTAACTTTTGTTTTATTTATACCTATAGCTTAATAGCCTTCTCTGCGCTTTGTTTATAGCTAATAATAAATTTAAAGTGGTTGTAACTTACGCAAGCGAAAAAAAAAATGTTTTAAGCAGATGTTAATAAATAAAGATTGCTTAGTTTAGTAATATTAATATTCTAACTATATTCACACAACACCATCTAGTCCCAAGCTAAGCAGAGCTTGTACTATGGGTACTAGATAATGGATAAACATACATAATTATATACCTTTTTTTTGTAAATACATACATATTATACATAGAAACACCCAGACGAAGACAAACATCCATGTTCATGCACACAAATGTTTGACTTGAGCGGGAATCGAACCCACGACCTTCGGTGTAGCAGTCGGTTACACTTCGCCAACCGGCCGTCAGTTCTACAGTTTTAAATACGAAATTAATATATTTTTTGTCGTTTTGTTCGTCTAGGTTTGTGACCCTGACTGCTGTGCCTTCGGCGAGAGAGAGCCTTCGGCTCATCATCAGCGTCGTTGCTTCAATTCTCACCCACGGCAAATCTTTGTGTCATTGACGCGACAGTAGTTTTGTACCCAGGTACAATTTCTTGATAATATTATTTATGAAGTATATTTTATAATTATCTGGTTACCATAGCACGGGCTCTATCTAGTTTGCAATCAGATGACCGTGTCTGAGTCATACTTAGAATATTATTATATTTTTTTCTGTACATAGCATATTCCGTATATATGCCGTACTTAAAAGTCTAAACTTTTATATCAGAATCTTCGCTAAGAAAGATAAGTAAAAAACCAAGCGAATATACCGTGGCACTGTGGCTATAATATGTTATTTATACTTGAAAACACACGGAGCTCGAACCATTTCATTAGTTCTTCCGGCCCCGACAGATTACACAAAGAGAGAAACAATAAAAACATATTTTTCACCTTAAACACTTACTTTGGTAGGTGGAAGCAATGTTACGGATTATACGGTAGTAAGAATGGGGCAACTTATAGCCTCCCTAAAGTAAGTATATTGTGTTATTTATACGAATATTATTGATTGAAATGTAACTACCGTTTTGTTTGTGTAGTGAAAAATTAAATTTATCTGTCTATTATTTTTTTCGTGCGAGTGTGTGGCCATCTCGGGTAGCAGAGTTTTATAGACTAATGATTCTTATCCTGGGACAAGAACCCAGATCGACGACTTAACAGGTCCTTCGAAGTAGGGTGGCGCTCTGACGTAAATGCCACAACAAGCGGTAACCCATCCAAGTGGGATTTGCGGCAAAGTTTACTATGTAAACTTTGCCGAGCTATTAAAAAATTGATTAACTAAGCAAATTCATTTTTTACGAGCATGCAACGCCTCCCCATTTATGGTTCTAAAATTTCCCTCTCGGAACCAATGCATCTTGAAAGAGTCTAGCCCAGAAGTAAATAAATTAGTCTCTAGTAACTTATACTTACTCACCGAGGTAACTTAACAATCAATGCTTATATTCAAGTATAAGATATAATAAAATAAAAGTACACATACAAAACCATTTTTTTATACACTTATTTGACATTTGCGTAATAGGTACAAAACATATATATATATATATACATTGTAATAATTAAATATTAAACATAAAAGCTAAACCTAAAACTAATCTACAATTAAGAAAAAAAAAGAACAAAAGAAAAATAACGAAAACGAAATTAAATATATAATAATATATATGCTATACTGCGTCCAAGAATAAAACCATTTTGAAATAGTATTTTCACTCAAATAATGCGACGAGATCTTACCGGAGACTTACATTTTACAGCGCGATTGAGATCGGAGTAATACGTCTCGGATAACATTTTACAAGTGACAAATACAGTTAAATCTACCTATCCGTAGAATAGAGTTCCATGTGACCATGGACCAAAATCTTTTTAAGCGTCTGAAGTTAAAAAAGGACGGTTTTCGCCGGAGTATGTGAAACAATTTGTGGGTCAATGTTAAGATGGGACGTTGTTAATCAAAATATTGAATCAGTTAGGACGTTATTCAAGTGAAAAAAACTTTAATAATAAAACTTTAATAATAATAAAAAATTAAGATTTTTATTAGAAATAAGTTAAATTTATTGCAAAATTTATTGTTTCAAAGAACGTCTTAAAATAGTTTATTAAAATTATTTGTGCAAAAGAATTTTTATATTTTAGTAACGAGTGAAGGATAGACGGGCTTGAATCGTCTTTGCCTCTTGGTACAAAGGAACCAGTCGTGAATTTGACATATTATGGAAAGAAATTCTATACAAACGTGATGGGACAAAGAAAAGAAAGGAATCTGTAATAGCTCAATACCGGATAGTTTGTCTATTTAGTCTACCGAAGGTGTCTACAGTAATCAACCTAGTTAATTTTCTTTGGAAATCCGTTAAGTTTATCAAATTCGTCGTTAATATAGCTCAAACAATAAGAAGTGTAGCCACGGGTCTACCCCAGTTAGTTTAGGTACTAACTTCCATGCTGTTTCCTACTAATAAATAATGATAAAAATACTCTACCACATGCACACAACATCATCTAATTCCAAAATAAGCAGAATTTGTATTACGGTTACTGGAAAACGGATAAATGTAGTATTTTTGTAAATACATACATGCTCATTCGACATGCGATATTGTATAATGCCCTAACAATACAAAATATTAAGACATACTTTTAAGTAGTCTACCATTTACTACATCTCCCAGCGACAGTCACCGCGAGAAATTTGAAGTATGCAAAACTATGTTCCTGCTGATGCTGTTTTAACTCATTTTGGGTTACATTATTATGTTGTTGCTAGACTGCATGGATGAGATATGTATGCATGGGTGAGACAGGATAAAAGTATAATTCTAAAGGAAGGGCTGGCGGAGCCGGCTTGACAGGCACAAGATCGTTATAGATGATGTAATGAAAAGTGTAATGAAAAGTGAAGGAAACCTAAAACTAATCTACAATTAAGAAAAAAAAAGAACAAAAGAAAAAGAACGAAAACGAAATTAAATATATAATAATATATATGCTATACTGCGTCCAAGAATAAAACCATTTTGAAATAGTATTTTCACTCAAATAATGCGACGAGATCTTACCGGAGACTTACATTTTACAGCGCGATTGAGATCGGAGTAATACATCTCGGATAACATTTTACAAGTGACAAATACAGTCAAATCTACCTATCCGTAGAATAGAGTTCCATGTGACCATAGACCAAAATCGCGTTAAAGAGCTAGATGGGATAAGGAATACAAATTCTACAAAACTGTGTTTTTAGAATTTTCGTATCTTATTTACTTTCGGACATATAGAATCGAATAACGTTTCATCTGATATTTGTTCCGCGCAACAACGCACGATGTATACAAGGGACGGCGCACGGGGAGTACGGGTGGCGCGAGCTCAGCGATCGATCATCAGTCCGGCCGTTATTCATTGGAAGAAGAAGAAAATTGCGGCGTTTTCGTGTTCTATGCTTAATTTACATGATATTTAAGAAAATTCAATATATTCATAAAAAAGAATTCTTTTAAAGATATCAGGATAACACAAAATACTAAATATGATTCAAGTAGATGCAGAAGAGCCTGATCTAAGTTCGGCGTTTTCAAACTTACATACCGCGTTTGCAAATCAATATTTCAATTCTGGAAAGTGACGATGTTTTACAAGTATTACTTCACTATATACAACTTTAAGTTCCTAAATTAACACAGGTTATTGTATTTATTACTTTTTAACTCAGTTCATAGCTAATAGCGATCGATGATTATTTAGAATGTTTTTCGATGGAGTTGTTCAGAAACACAACTCTGGCGCAAAAAGACGATTACCGTTATTAGTATTCACAGAGTAATCGATTTCTATGCAATATTGAGCAACAAAATTTAGAGGTCTTATGGTATATTAAGACGTTTTTTTACGAACATTATTGAAGTTTTAAGCGTCTGAAGTTAAAAAAGGACGGTTTTCGCCGGAGTATGTGAAACAATTTGTGGGTCAATGTTAAGATGGGACGTTGTTAATCAAAATGTTGAATCAGTTAGGACGTTATTCAAGTGAAAAAAACTTTAATAATTAAGATTTTTATTAGAAATAAGTTAAATTTATTGCAAAATTTATTGTTTCAAAGAACGTCTTAAAATAGTTTATTAAAATTATTTGTGCAAAAGAATTTTTAAATTTTAGTAACGAGTGAAGGATAAACGGGCTTGAATCGTCTTTGCCTCTTGGTACAAAGGAACCAGTCGTGAATTTGATATATTATGGAAAGAAATTCTATACAAACGTGATGGGACAAAGAAAAGAAAGGAATCTGTAATAGCTCAATACCGGATAGTTTATCTATTTAGTCTACCGAAGGTGTCTACAGTAATCAACCTAGTTAATTTTCTTTGGAAATCCGTTAAGTTTATCAAATTCGTCGTTAATATAGCTCAAACAATAAGAAGTGTAGCCACGGGTCTACCCCAGTTAGTTTAGGTACTAACTTCCATGCTGTAATATGTTATTTATACTTGAAAACACACGGAGCTCGAACCATTTCATTAGTTCTTCCGGCCCCGACAGATTACACAAAGAGAGAAACAATAAAAACATATTTTTCACCTTAAGCACTTACTTTGGTAGGTGGAAGCAATGTTACGGATTATACGGTAGTAAGAATGGGGCAACTTATAGCCTCCCTAAAGTAAGTATATTGTGTTATTTATACGAATATTATTGATTGAAATGTAACTACCGTTTTGTTTGTGTAGTGAAAAATTAAATTTATCTGTCTATTATTTTTTTCGTGCGAGTGTGTGGCCATCTCGGGTAGCAGAGTTTTATAGACTAATGATTCTTATCCTGGGACAAGAACCCAGATCGACGACTTAACAGGTCCTTCGAAGTAGGGTGGCGCTCTGACGTAAATGCCACAACAAGCGGTAACCCATCCAAGTGGGATTTGCGGCAAAGTTTACTATGTAAACTTTGCCGAGCTATTAAAAAATTGATTAACTAAGCAAATTCATTTTTTACGAGCATGCAACGCCTCCCCATTTATGGTTCTAAAATTTCCCTCTCGGAACCAATGCATCTTGAAAGAGTCTAGCCCAGAAGTAAATAAATTAGTCTCTAGTAACTTATACTTACTCACCGAGGTAACTTAACAATCAATGCTTATATTCAAGTATAAGATATAATAAAATAAAAGTACACATACAAAACCATTTTTTATACACTTATTTGACATTTGCGTAATAGGTACAAAACATATATATACATTGTAATGAAGCCATATAAATATACATTGTAATAATTAAATATTAAAGATAAAAGCTAAACCTAAAACTAAACTACAATTAAGAAAAAAAAGAACAAAAGAAAAAGAACGAAAACGAAATTAAATATATAATAATATATATGCTATACTGCGTCCAAGAATAAAACCATTTTGAAATAGTATTTTCACTCAAATAATGCGACGAGATCTTACCGGAGACTTACATTTTACAGCGCGATTGAGATCGGAGTAATACGTCTCGGATAACATTTTACAAGTGACAAATACAGTCAAATCTACCTATCCGTAGAATAGAGTTCCATGTGACCATAGACCAAAATCGCGTTAAATAGCTAAATGGGATAAGGAATACAAACTCTACAAAACTGTGTTTTTAGAATTTTCGTATCTTATTTACTTTCGGACATATAGAATCGAATAACGTTTCATCTGATATTTGTTCCGCGCAACAACGCACGATGTATACAAGGGACGGCGCACGGGGAGTACGGGTGGCGCGAGCTCAGCGATCGATCATCAGTCCGGCCGTTATTCATTGGAAGAAGAAGAAAATTGCGGCGTTTTCGTGTTCTATGGTTAATTTACATGATATTTAAGAAAATTCAATATATTCATAAAAAAGAATTCTTTTAAAGATATCAGGATAACACAAAATACTAAATATGATTCAAGTAGATGCAGAAGAGCCTGATCTAAGTTCGGCGTTTTCAAACTTACATACCGCGTTTGCAAATCAATATTTCAATTCTGGAAAGTGACGATGTTTTACAAGTATTACTTCACTATATACAACTTTAAGTTCCTAAATTAACACAGGTTATTGTATTTATTACTTTTTAACTCAGTTCATAGCTAATAGCGATCGATGATTATTTAGAATGTTTTTCGATGGAGTTGTTCAGAAACACAACTCTGGCGCAAAAAGACGATTACCGTTATTAGTATTCACAGAGTAATCGATTTCTATGCAATATTGAGCAACAAAATTTAGAGGTCTTATGGTATATTAAGACGTTTTTTTACGAACATTATTGAAGTTTTAAGCGTCTGAAGTTAAAAAAGGACGGTTTTCGCCGGAGTATGTGAAACAATTTGTGGGTCAATGTTAAGATGGGACGTTGTTAATCAAAATGTTGAATCAGTTAGGAAGTTATTCAAGTGAAAAAACTTTAATAATTAAGATTTTTATTAGAAATAAGTTAAATTTATTGCAAAATTTATTGTTTCAAAGAACGTCTTAAAATAGTTTATTAAAATTATTTGTGCAAAAGAATTTTTATATTTTAGTAACGAGTGAAGGATAAACGGGCTTGAATCGTCTTTGCCTCTTGGTACAAAGAAACCAGTCGTGAATTTGATATATTATGGAAAGAAATTCTATACAAACCGTGATGGGACAAAGAAAAAAAAGGAATCTGTAATAGCTCAATACCGGATAGTTTGTCTATTTAGTCTACCGAAGGTGTCTACAGTAATCAACCTAGTTAATTTTCTTTGGTAATCCGTTAAGTTTATCAAATTCGTCGTTAATATAGCTCAAACAATAAGAAGTGTAGCCACGGGTCTACCCCAGTTAGTTTAGGTACTAACTTCCATGCTGTTTCCTACTAATAAATAATGATAAAAATACTCTACCACATGCACACAACATCATCTAATTCCAAAATAAGCAGAATTTGTATTATGGTTACTGGAAAACGGATAAATGTAGTATTTTTGTAAATACATACATGCTCATTCGACATGCGATATTGTATAATGCCCTAATAATACAAAATATTAAGACATACTTTTAAGTAGTCTACCATTAACTACATCTCCCAGCGACAGTCACCGCGAGAAATTTGAAGTATGCAAAACTATGTTCCTGCTGATGCTGTTTTAACTCATTTTGGGTTACATTATTATGTTGTTGCTAGACTGCATGGATGAGATATGTATGCATGGGTGAGACAGGATAAAAGTATAATTCTAAAGGAAGGGCTGGCGGAGCCGGCTTGACAGGCACAAGATCGTTATAGATGATGTAATGAAAAGTGTGTTTCAAATATATTAAGACCTAATGGTCATGTGCTGCTTAAGTCATTTATGTAGAGTAAGTACTGAAATGTGTCATTATAATGGTTTCAACGTTACCCGGGTGGCAGCCACGACTTTATACCTTAGAACCCAGGCTCTGCTTAGTAGACTAATAAGATTCGATAGGATAGTTAAGCTAAGTACTAAAATGAGTATGAGTACTCGATTTTCAATTTTGTTAATGTTGAGTTGTATTTTACTATTATTTAGTTAATATTGTGCACCACGTCTAGGTAAAAACGATGTAAGATTGTTGTTATTCTTATACGAGGTGTAAAAAGACCCTTAACGAAAATTCTTTACTTCGGCACCATACCTTGGAAATTACTGCTTAACAGGAGCTATTGAGGCTCAAAGTTACCTTACAATTTATAATAAGGTACAATTTCCATGCATTTCACGCGCGAATTTGTTCTTTATAGGATACCTTTCATTTTATAGGTAAGTATCTCGAGAATTGCACACGCGTACTTTACATAGCAGCTTATAAAATGTGTCTACTAAAAAAATCGTTTCCGAGGTATTGTTTTGCTAAATATGACTTAGCAAGATGTGTAAAACGAGTAGACTTCGGCTTGGTGATGAGTCTTTTTCCACTGTATATAATATTATAAAGAAGAAGATATTGGGTCAAGATCGCAGGAAGCGGTGGAATTCAGGCGGCACATGATTGGAGTTGTGTGGACAGCCTTTGGGGAGGTCATGTCCAGCAGTGGATGTCTTTAGGTTAAGGTGATGGTAAAGATGTTTGTAGTCATATTTTTATTTTATATTAAATAGGTAGTTTCCGTGTAGTGACGGATTATGAATACGGATTGTCACCACCCCATATCATCCCATGGGTGTCGTAAGAGCTGACAGAGGGACCATACTATGCAGAGAACAGCATTGTAAGAGAAGGAAAACTTGATACAAATCCTATACCAACCCGTTTGGCCAGCGTGGTATAGTAGGCCAATTCCTCCTTTCAAAGGAGAGGCCTAGTCTAGCAGTGGACTGTTAAACGCTGATGATGATGATTAAGTAGGTCCTTATAAAATAACTTTGTGAGTGCTCGTGAATCCCGAGCTCCAGTGTAGATAGGTACGTAGTTGCAATTTTGTGATACAATTTGTCATTTATTGGCTATTAATTGTTCTATAATATACATAAAAATTTATGACTTTTAAATAAGTATATACGATTATACATGAAGTTAAATAAATATAAGTACATACGTACACAGTTTGTTTATTTTTAAATTAGTAAATATAATTACTCCGACTATTACACGACGACGTGTCAAGATAGTAAAATTATAATTACTCATGCATGCAAGAAGTCTAATCTTTGCCACCTAAAGTTCTGTCAACTATTTTAAGGCCTTCCTATAAAAAAAATGACATTGGATTGAATTTTATGTTTTATATTATTCACAAAGGACGGATCACAAAGAAAGGAGGCATGAAAAATTCCAACAAAAATCGACCTTTGTTGACATAGAACGTCTTTTAAATCGAACGTTTCCGCAAAACAACGCACGATGTTCACCACAGACTCTCGCTCTTCCGCCATATAACGTCCTAGGTCGATATGTAACCCACTATCTCGTACAATAAAAGGACTAGAAACATACACTATAGAGCATTTAATTAGGCTGGGCTGTTATAGTAATATACCAAAAAATCTTAATTTTAAGTCTTTCATTATAAGAATAATAAAGATTTACACAAGTCAAGAACTTCTACAGTCTCTACTGAAAATTGCGATCCATGCAGATCGGACTTTGTTCTACGGATGAGTCGAAATATCTCTCTTCTACTCATGATAAAGCCCTTCGTTCCTCTCATAATTTACTTCTTGCGTGCCCCACACATTCTTCTGTTTTCGTTTACTCTCTTTCATAATACAAGCTGTACTGCTTTGGAATAGGCTCCCTCCTGAAGTCAGAATGTCCACCAACCGTTATGCATTTAAAATGAAAGTACGAGAGCTTCTCTTCAACAAATTGAAGGAATCAACCCATCATTCATCAACTATAGTATATTATATTTATTTATGTATATATTATATAATTCGAATCTGCACGGACTTTTCGTAATTACGTACGTATTAAATAGGTAGTTATCGCACCTCGTGCCTTGGAGCTAAGCTGTCGTAACCCTCTGTCATGACTATCTTTGACAATTTTATTGTTGTTGCAAGTCAGTACTTCAGAATAGCACTGACATTTATACTAATGTCAGTTCTATTCTGAGGTACTAAACTTACCATGGAATATCGGTATATATATATATGTATATGTTTATGGACATATTTATTAGTATTTATGTACATATGTGTCTGTATATTTGTTATGTACTCTTATGTGATATAATTATGTATTTACTTTTTTATTTATACAATCGTTTCGTTCACTCTATATCACTTCATTCGTTTTTACGTACTTAGGTACCCTTATATTATTGTATAATATCCTTTTACTTTAAAAAAATCAACACTATGTTAAATGCACCTACCACACTTATCTCTCTACCATCCAGGTTGACTGGTAGATAATACCATAAGGCATTAAGTCCGCCTATGTACTCTTCTTTTGTGCATAAATAAATAAATACAGAATTAAATTTTATTACTTACTGAGATCTGCAATGCTTTAGAAAGAGAGTATTTAACAGATAGACATTTTATCAAAATACAAAAACTGAACAGCAAAATGAAAGAGATTTTCATGCAGTTAAGCTGGACAGAATGAAGTCAAATTTTAATGCTACATAACGCTAAGAGGATGATGATTAGGCTAAATATAAACCACTGCAAAATAGGAATCTCTCGAGAACAGTCGAAGTTAATAATCAGCAGAATCTAGAACCTAATCTGCAGTGCACGTAGCTGTAAGCAGATTACTATAGACTCTGTACTACGCTCGTGGCTACAGCAATATGTTTTCCTTTAGCGAGTAATAAATAATAAGTCATCGCCGCGTCGCATGTCGCTGTGCCAAGCATACACTTAAGTTCCGTTTTTATTAATCTGAAGTACAAGTTACGTTAAAGGACGTAGGTACCCTTATTAAAAATGTAAAATTGTTTACGAGTATCAGTATATACGAGTAATACGAGTACTACTGATTCCCCGTAACGACTCGCAAAGCAGTCAGCCGTGATCGATTCCTCTCCGAGGCACAAGACAAGCGATAATTAACATATTTGCAGCATAGGTGTTTAATTTTTATCTTCTCAAAGCTGGTAACACCCAAAGGCTTCATTTAATCAAGTCCAAAAACAAACATATTTACATAACAACAAAAAAGCTATGATTATTTTATAAAAACCTGCTTTTCAAGTATAACTAGATACTTGCTACGAACACGCACGCAGGATGCAATTAAGTTATAAAAAAAGTAATTATTAACCTTTTAAGCCCAATGCCACGTAAAAATCGTAGAAACCGAAAAACTTCAGAAAACTAACCTGTTATGCCCGATTTTCATTTCTCAAATTTAAATATCCTACTAAGAACCGCCATGCATTAAAGATCAAATGAATCGCATAACTTTGAACTCTACTCTACATCCGAGCATTATCCCATTTATAACCCAGGGTCCGCTTACTCTTCTAACTAGATTTGACTGTAAATAAGCTTTTTCAGAGCTTGCATTTTTTTATAGAGCGACTGCCTTTCACACCGCCGCAACCCCAAGATATACCGATATTCCATGGTAAGTTAAGTACCTCAGAATAGCACTGACATTAGTATAAATGTCAGTGCTATTCTGAAGTCGGTACTTTAAGCAATAAAAATAAAATTGTCAAAGATATTCATGACAGAGGGTTACGACAGCTTATCTCCAAGGCACGGGGTGCGATAACTAACTATTATTATTATTTAATACGCACGTAATTACGAAAAGTCAGTGCAGATTCGAACCCGATACCCTCTGCTTGTAAGTCTGTTGGTATCTCCAGTTAATTCACTAAATAGTAGGTAATTATGCAAAATTAATCGCAAAGCGCTAAAGAAAACAATTTGTAACCACCTAATAAAGTTACTTTTTCTTTGCTATGTTATTAGCGTAGTTATACGAGACTACGAGTTATAAAATCCCTTATGGTGGCCACGACGTATGTAAAATCATCGTTTATTTTACTTCATGCTCCGGGTAAGGGTTGTTCAACTTCCAATATAATTTGGTACACACAAATAGAAAAACTTTTTTCATTTGTCGGCAAAATAAGGAAGCAATAAACAGAAGGTCAATTTTAAGGGTTCCGTCCTAAGGATCCTTTTATGTGTACGTTAATGGGAAGCTTTTAATTTATTTAATTGCATTAAGTTTTGGGGTTACTAAGGATAAGGGGATATGGAATGTCATCAGAATATTTTCTTTTAGTATTCAAGGACTGCTGCATGTAAGGAAGGTTTCTAAATTATGAAATATTTTACAAACACACATAACGGATACAAAGTGTTTCAGATTTTATTTAACGTTTATTTGCAATATTATTATTAATAAACTACTAGTCGCTCGCGGTTTGGCCTGTTTTTAACCTTTATTTTGACCCCAAAAGGGGTAGGTAGTATAGTAGGTAGGTATATTTAAAAATCCTTCTTTAGTGGGTGCCTACGTTGCAAAAAGAAACCCGGCGTCAGATTTCATGTTTTTCGCTTTATAAGCTCGGTCTTTGTAATAAAATGACAGCCAGGACAAGTATTGAATTGATAAAGAACAATGGCAGATCTCCATACATCAAAATGTCTGAAATTAAATTTAAGCGCTCAGTAATAAAAAATATATCAAAAAATTCGGCGTAAGTAACAGAGTCTAAAAATTATTCTATTTTCACTCGGGAAAGCCGGAAAAAGAAGATATCGGTGTTTAATGTTTAGTTAAGAATGAACAATGTGGGTACGTTTGAATTATCAAAGGCATTATGTCAGATTGACATCTAAACGCAGAACTATTCTGTAGCATATACCTGTCACAGCCAAAGACAAAAGCAGAGCTGCACATTTTAAATCGATTTTATGTGAAATCGATATAACGTTAAAACGATGCTGTGACGTTTTTATTTGATCTAAAAGTTGTTTTGCTACAAAAGAATTAGCTTATAGATATAATGTTGATTAACAATTAATTAAATGCATTTTAATTATTATATTTTAAACCAAACCAACCCTATAAAGGTCGATCATATCGATTACTTATTTAATAATCGATACGCATCAATGTCAAACGTCTATTCCTGTCACACCATTGTCTATGGCAACAATCAAATAATAAAGTAAGCACCTAGTTTGTAATCAATTGGAATGCTTTTTATCATCATAAAATAATCCGGCTTTATCGAGACAAAGTGAAAATATAAAAAATATTAGAAAAAATAAACAATTTGTTTTGTTCATATGAAGTTTACCCAATTCTGCCTTTGTTCTTTGGCATATACAACATTTGATTATCGTGAGTTCGATCCCAAAACGAAACTTTGTACGATCCACATATTGATGTTTGGAGGCTAAAATAATTAAAAACAACAATAAACGAAAATGTTGCAATGTGAATAGTCACTACATCACACCAATATCACGTAGCTTGCCGATTAAGCAATAAAAACAGCACATCCTCACATAGAAATATTCGAATAACCCATGACGGTGCTTCAGGCACTTGCAGCAACTCGCTGAGCGAACAATTCCATCGACAGTCAAAATTTCACAAGGCACATTGCCACAACGATCACGAACGGACCAAGGAATATAGAAGATTACAAGTGGTAGTGCCCATGGGAGTCACTAACTATAATTGTCACAACGACGGAAACCCTACAGCATGTTGAAACATTTTATGGACTATAAATCGGAACGTAGATCCCCCTTAAGTCCATGCTTGGTCAGATGTTAAGATGTTTTATTCCTGACATTAAAAGGGTAAGGGTACCTTTGAGTTCAAAGTTATGCGATTCATTTGATCTTTAATGCAAGGCGGTTCTTAGTAGGATATTTAAATTTGAGAAATGAAAATCGGGCATAACAGGTTCGTTTTCTGAAGTTTTTCGATTTCTGCGATTTTTACGTGGCATTAGGCTTAATAGGTTAATAATTACTTTTTTCATAACTTAATTGCATCCTGCATGCGTGTGCGTAGCAAGTATCTAGTTATACTTGAAAAGCGGGTTTTTTATAGAATTATCATAGCTTTTTTGTTGTTATGTAAATATGTTTGTTTTTGGACTTGATTAAATGAAGCCTTTGGGTGTTACCAGTTTTGAGAACATAAACATTAAACACCTACTTATGCTGCAATTATGTTAATTATCGCTTGTCTTGTGCCTTGGAGAGGAATCGATTACGGCTGTCTGCTTTGCGAGTCGTTACGGGGAATCAGTAGTACTCGTATTACTCGTATATACTGATACTGGTAAAGAATTTTACATTTTTAATAAGGGTACCTACGTCCTTTAACGTAACTTGTACTTCAGATTAATAAAAACGGAACTTAAATGTATGCTTGGCACAGCGACATGCGACGCGGCGATGACTTATTATTTATTACTCGCTAAAGGAAAACATATTGCTGTAGCCACGAGCTACAGAGTCTATAGTAATCTGTTTACAGCTGCGTGCACTGCAGATAAGGATCTAGACTCTGGTGATTATTAATTTGGACTGTTCTTGTGAGATTCCTATTTTGCAGTGGTTTATATTTAGCCTAATCATCATCCTCTTAGCGTTATCCCAGTTTCAATTTGGGTCCGCTTACTAGTCTAACCGGATTTGGCTGAATATTAGCTTTTCCATAGAGCAACTGCCTGCCGAAATGTCATTGGTGCGTGCCGTGGAATCGAACCCGATTTATATTTAGCCTAACTGTATGTAAATAAATTATTTTAGATAGTATACAATAGCGATCGATTTATAGTAAATATTTTAGGATTTAAACGTGCTCTGACTAAAATATTTTCAGAAACTCTTAACAGTTTTACAATGATTAAGAATGAATCGCAGTTTCGGCAAAATATCCTTCGATAAAGTAAGTTAGTTTGGAGTGTAGCCTAGATTAATCTAGCTTATCCTGCTTACTTTTAGTCTAGCTAGACGCGATAAGTCGGCCGACCGTATTCAAAGGATTTACCTAAACCAGCTTTTTGTGAAGGAATATACTTTGCTATCACGAAGGTTTGAGGTTAAGATAGATAGAACACGAACCGTGTAGTTTGACTTTGTTAGGCACGTACTGACCGTTGAATTTGATTTAACAATGCAAATATTAAAAATGTATTATTTTTTTACTTCTCGTTCTGTTCAAAACAACAAAATAAAAAACCCATTAGGAAGCAATATAATAAAAATCAATTATTCTATCATTTGTCACATAAGTTCTACTTTGTCTAGAGTCTATACATTATCAGATGCCATTGTTATTAGGAAGAAATACTCCTGATAACTAAGACATGATAAAATTAAATATCTCTGTTCTTTTAAAGTGGTCTTATTGTGATAGAAAAGTTCTCTGATTTTACTGAAGCAAGCAATGTATGTCTAAATGTAACTGGTAATTCTTTTAGGCCCTCGGTTTTAAATTGGAATTTATAATATTTGTTATTGTCTTTAACCATTTCTTTGTGAACACATTTGATGCTGATTCGTGATACATAATATAACAATATCAATACATACATGCTATCTTGTCACTTCGTAAATAGAATTGTCTTATTTGGCCCGCCATTGTCTGGAAACCGAGAAATTTTAGGATTTTTTATAATATTGTCGGGTCAATGAACCTTTGAAAGCGACCGATAGATCGTTTAAATTCCTCTATGTTGTATTGATCTCTATGATGGACAGATCTTTTTAACAAAGAGACGGTAATACACGGTGGCATTGTGTATTACTATTTAAACGGTTCAAACAGCAAACAAAGAATGTCATTTAATATTGCGAAAAAATTGGCGTAGGTACACGTTTTTAATTAAAACGAACGTTTTTGTTTGTCGACGTGTCCTCTGCAGTCATCGAGCCGACCATCGAGCGCTAGTTGTCAACAAATTTTTCAATTCTTATTTTTCATATTTTATATTATTGTCTTATGCCTGATTGAAGTCTGGATCGATGTTATCGCGGCTTATTTCTTCTATAAAATTTGCCGACCTCATTTTAATCTTTGCCCTGAGATCCGAAGTTTGCTTGTTAATGTTTTATCATAGTACTCAAATTTTAAATGTTTGGCAATTCCTAGAAATTGGAATTGCTTAGAAGTTTTGATATTGAGTATCGATGTTTCGTCATTAACTGGTCTGACAACAAGGTATTGGAATAATAGATGAGATCACAATAAGCACTTAGCATTAGATGTTCTATTTTATGCCTTACTTTAGTTATAAGTACGTGTGAATACATGTATCTAAGTAACATTCATTTGTGGTTTTCCCGTGGCATATTGGTAATACGCATTTTAGCAGGTTCGCGGTTTTCTTAGATCTCTATCCATGCCTATGCAAAATAAATCTATCCGTAATTTACTTTATAGAAGGTGGAGTTAAATATTTTAACGCTTTTTCTGCACATGTGATGATAGGCATTTTCAAACGAACTACAGCTAGAGACGCATTTAATACCTTAATCTATAGATAAAAACATGTCTTAAGTTAGATAAATCATCTACTAAATACAACACAATAAAATACAGACACAACATTTATTTGATTTTAAACACTTTAAAAATAACTTTGCATCAAAAACCAACAAAAAGCTATCATTATCGTTGAGGCGTTTTACGTTGATAAGCTGTCGCGTGTAAACTCATGCGTAACAGCTTTAATTAAATATTGTTTAAAATGTGAATAATTAATTAATATGAGTCATTTTAAACGGATAAAAATTTAATATTTTACAGGTCCGATAATCAAATATATTTTGTACCATCGGCATAGTAATCAAAGTTTCAATTCAGTAAAATGATTTTTACCTATCTTTTGTGGTTTGTACACATTTTAGTAACCATTCAGTAAAACAGGCAGATAATCAAGATACACTAAGGCCTACGTGAGACTTGACATAAAATTCCATCGCGAAACTTCCGTTATGGTAAACGCTGAGATCAATCGGAGCGACGGATCATCCGCATAGTGTGCCTGGTATTGGTTATTTATATACAATAACTTGTATAGGCGTTTCGCAGTGGAAGATTCGCGACGGAATTTCCGTCAAATTTGGCGAAGGCCTAACATACCTACCGTTACGCAGAAAGTCTCAAGTTCAAACCCACGGCGCGCACCACAGACTTTTCGAAGTTATGTGTTATAGTCCGGCAACAAAACACGATAGATCATACAAAATATTTAAGTGGGTCTTAATTGCGTTAAATTACCTTATCTAAGGTATAAATACCTATTTGTTTCCAACGTTCCGATCGTCTTGCACCAATCGTGGTCTCGAAGAGACTGACTCGCTAGTCTCTCCGCGTTACTGACTGACTCTCTAATTTAAAATCGACTAAAGCACAATAGTTCAGAAATATCCATACCATCTACGGTTTTTTTAGGGTTCCGTAGCTCGAAATGAAAAAAAAACGCAACCCCTATAGGATCACTTTGTTGTGAGCTCAGAATCTTGAAATTTGGTACGAAGCAATGTCGTATAGCACAAATAAAGAAAAATTGCGAAAACCGTAAAGGACTTGGACAAAATGTGCAGCACGTTGACCAGAAACAAGCGGTTGTAGATACATACAATAAACCTAATGGAAGGAAAGAGGAACCCACCACGCACCCTCGAATTGACCACCCCCAAACTATTGCAATAGAAAAAGGTTGACAATATCGAACTCCTCTAAAAGGATAAGGGATATAGGAATGGTATGGGTTCCAGGAAGATACCTGACTTGCAGTATCCCGCTGTATGCGCCGACTATTCTTCGACACGTGTTTCGCCTCTGCACGAGGCATCCTCAGGAACGATGGGCAACGACTGAGCGCTTTCCAACCGTGGGTCATGTCTTATAAAACGATTGTACTTTCTAATCCCCTCCCTCCGTTGCTCGACTGATGTGAGTCATTATGACGGTGTGCGAATATATTCAGCAATGGTGACCCGTTAAAGTTGGTTTGATCGTTCAGTAATGTATGCTTGTCCCGCTTTAAATTTAATCTCTAATTGTTTCAATACGCACATTCTAATACCCTTTTGACAAGTGTGTATGACGTCAAAAGAATGTCCGCTATTTAAGGTATGACCCGATTCAAGTAAATGTTCGGCAAATGAGA